>CM021109.1:99585537-99811888 GCA_007115665.2 Sequoiadendron giganteum
AAAAATTGAAAAAAATAAATTAGAATCTATAGACAAAACTTCACAAATCATTTGTTTGCATCATCTTCAAATTCCTCTCGGTTTAGCTGCTATAGGAGCCCAAAAGTGAATATCTAGTTAAAAAAATTAGTTCAATGTCCCGTTTGCCCAAAAATTGTAAACTAGTATTGTGGGATCACCCCACAATTACAACAATCTTCAAAAGTTACAAGAAGCATGACTTCAACAGAATATAAGAAATCCAAGTTATAGAGTCCTTTTCGAACAAAAAATTTCAAAAATAGAAAGTGCGACTCATACAACTACATGTCAAACATTTGTCAAAACTACCAAAAATAAAGTCCCAAAAAAATATGACTTTGACGAAAATGCCTTGGGTTTCTAGGGGGCTACGACAACCCCCTTGGAACCCCTCGTCACATCAACCTTTGGTAGAACATTACAACCTTTGGTTGTATAATAGGCCTTTAGCCGCATCAGGCACATACCTAAAGCACTAGCTAGATATCAATGCCAACTATTTGTCATTGTTGGAATAACAATAAAATTGACTTTATATTCCAACAAAATTTAGGTGTGAGCTTCATATTTTCATGTTTCTTAAGGGAAATTTTTTTATAAGGTTGTAATCAAAGAAATACACATCATCCATTTGTACCATTGATAAGGTTGAAATTCTCGATGTAGTGAAGCTATGTCAACCACTCCATCATCTGATATATTATGGAGTTTGAAATATTGTTCCATGAGACATCCTTGAAGTTACATTTGTACCATCAAACTTGCATACATCTATTTTGGGTAGGTTTAATTTTGGACCTTGAAAAGGTTGTCCTATTCCTTGATTTTGTCTATTAGGATTGTACCCACCTTGGTGACTTTTTGAACCCCTCAATTCTAATAGTGTTACTTTTTCAAACCTACAATCCCTCATTTAAGAATGTTGTAAATGGGTCAAATAATTTATCTTAATGAAATGTACCACTTTTTCACTATCTAGTGGAATTATTCCCTAAATTTTTGGTGGCGGACAATAAATTTGGTCATCGATTTCCACATTCATAGAAGAGTCCTTTGGTATGAAAGATGGCATGAATTCAAGTTTATTTTTATTTTGAACTATAGATTCCTCTTTATTGATTAAGGGAGGATAGTATCTAGTGAGAGTTGAAACCATAAAAAATTAGAACATATGCTAAGATAGGTTTTGAATGTATGGTTTAGCAAAAATTTTGCCACTAAATTAAGGAGATTATTTTATGTCTAACAGTAATTTAAAAATAATTAACCCTACCTAATTTTTTATAAGATTTCAATTTTTTTCCAAAAATTATAGTTTGTAAAGCAAAATAATAATAAAAAATGAATAAAATTTGACCACTAAATTAAAGATTTTTTAAAATTTTGAATAGTACATTACAAAGAACTAACCCTATCTATTTTTATAATCTTTCCAAAATTGTAATTTTTTAAAAGAAAATTCTAAATATTTCGACCTATGGAGCAAATTAATGAAAAAAGTAAAATCTCAATAAATTTTATAAGACATACCTTCAAAGTTTGAATTTTTTTTGAGAGCCTATTTAATACATACCTCAAACCCCCCCAAAAAATACAATCCAAATTTGTATTGGTTTGGAAGTTATTGTGGGAACAAAAATGTTGGCCCAAATCATAGCTCTGATACCACTTGTTATGATATTGGTATGTGGCGACTGATCATGCTATACTATACACTCTTCATGTATCCTCACCGGGTTTTGGGGTAGGGCCGGGGCCCAAGTAGGGATTTGAGAACAGTAGCCCCCAAGAAAAATTTGTCTCATACTTTTTTGCTTCGTCACTAAAAAAGGAAAGAAAAATGACTTTGTAGAACCCTAATTCTAGATGTTTCTAAAAGCTTGTAATAAGAGGTTGGGATGAGAGTTGTAGTAAGGCATTATTCGTGAGATTGTAATAGGTTTTGCATTGGATAATAAAATCATTGGATGGCTGCAGTTTTTGTGGATGCAACCCAGATTTGGTGAACCACGTTAAATTCTGTGTTGTCTTGTTTTTGCTATAATTTTTTGGGTTTATTTCTCTGTTTTATTGATCAAATCTACATTTAACTATTAGATATCTACCTTCTAACCCTAATAGTTACCTCTAATAATCAAATAATATGATAAAAAATCAATAATTAATGATCTATGATGATTTGGGAGGAACATCTCCCCTTTATTTATAGGCTTAACTATGCAGGGACATACCCCTTCATCCTGATAAAGACTATTTAAGGTATTAACTAAAACTAACATTAAGATTAAGCATGCCACAAGTTCTTAACTCATTATGTACTTAGGAATATATATTATTCTTAGGAATATATGATATTAGGGTCATAACATTAGATAGAATATTAGAGAATTAAAATTTTTTTAGAAATGACCTAAAACAAAATAACCCTCATTAATGGATCTAGAAGGCCCAAGAGATGAAGATTGACATAAAATTCAATGTATTTTTACCACCAAGGCTTGGAAGAGAAAAAAAATCCCCACTTTCTTGGTTGTATAGTTACATGTGCATAATTAAAAACTAAAAATATTAAAATTATTTCAAAATATTTTCATGCACATTTTAGTAAAAAATAAAAAAAATGAGTCAAGGTGATACAAGGTCTGCAAACCCATATATTGCTTTGGTACCTATGAGTAATTCTAGTTGACAACTATTAAGATTAGAATGGGGGTGTCAACCCCCATCAAGCCCTTGTTAGGCCCTAGGTAATGGTGTCATGGTTGGTAGGCCACAATCCCCTTGCACATGAGGAATTTAAAAAATAGAAAATTATATATATATATATATATAACTAGAATGTATAAGGTGTTAGGTCCAATTTTTTTAAATTTTTAAATTAAACTCTATTTAAAATAATATACAAGATAAAAATTTCTACACAATAATTGCAGCACATCTAGTGCCACATCAGGAAACCTTCAAACTACCAAGGAAAAACTCCTACAATAACTGGATTTTAAAAAAACATAAAATAATAAGAACATGTAAATAATTATTATGTAACAACTATAAATAATATGTTCATATACACTTACTAATACACCATCATACCCTACACTATATTGGACCATAAGTGTATCTATGGAATTCATCTCTAAATTACATGATGTTCACCTTCATGTTTCTTAATAACATGGTCTTTGTGTCTAAAACACATCATACACTACTAGTGTTGGAATATTATGAAACATGGTAATATGATAGGAAAATACAATAATGAGATGAGAAAGAACAATCATAGTTAGTAGAATAAGAAAACACCCAACCCCTTACTATATACTTAAAGAAAGTTATATAATCCATACAAGCATTTCAACAAATCTCTTCATGTTCAAATAGATAAAGAATAACAATTAAGCTCATGACATGCATTCAAATATACATCATTCATTGATATTTAAGCATGCCATACACACCAACCAACAAGTTTACTCATAACAAGAGATCCATATGATTACAAACACAATTCATATATCTTTCGAACACTTCATATAATATTAACTTGCATAGTAGATAACAAAGAATTCACACTACCATAGTTCAAATAACACAACATCATGAACTAGTGCATTATCTACAATCCACTCCCTCATAAAATCCACCAAAGGTTAATCTTGGACATGATAGATAAGAAAATTACATGATACACGACCAATAATAATTATTTTAACTTAAAAATAACACTAAAGTGGAACAAATATCAATTTCAATAAAGAATCAATTGTGACCATAAAATTCTCAAGATAATAAATATCAAAATTTGGTGGCCAAACAACTCATAATGAGATAATAAATCAATGTTGGTCCTTACAAACAATTATATAATTCTTAATAACTGAAGAAAGTATCAAAATTTAGAATATACACATTACATACACTACATGGATAATTCTAATCACAAGAAAGGAATTAAAAAACTACACTACACCTAGATTTCCAAAATCAATGGTGCTCATAAGATAACATACTCAAGAAACACCAAGAAAATGAGTCTTCTAAGACTTGAATTGTGTCATAAAGCATGCGATCATAAATTTCACCTATCTAATGCTAACCATAATTCAAGTTGTTAGGAAATTAAAGCTTTGACATTATACTGCAACACAAGAATACTTTCAAAAATTGATAACTCTATCCAATTACGAATACTTCCTAAGGCACACCGACCCAAAGGAACACACAACACAAGTACTCAAGTTCCCTTCATTGGTTATTTATTTATACATTTTTTCTCACATATCATATTTAAATTAAATCATTACAAGGTTAAATATATGAAATATACCTAAAGCATCCACTACAATCTACTTTTGTACACATGAATGACATTTCATCAAAATATCACATTTAAGGAAAGTTCAATGAAATTATATGCTAGTTATCACACACTAGCAAATATTTAACAATTGAAGATTAAGTTGACATAATTTGACTCACAAGCTAATATTTCTCATCACATCTACACACATCATGGAGTAATTAACATTCACGATCGTATTAAGGTTCACTAAAAGGTGGTTAATACATGCCCACTATAATAATATTTAAACATATAGTTGCATAAAAATGGAAATAATTTGGTTGGGAGTTAAGCCCTTACCTAACATTCTATTTTGACAATGCTAAAAAAATTCTACTACATGACGATAAAAAATATAGAAAGCCATGAACACATAATAAGAGTGAAAAGTGTAGCTTCATTCTATGGGAAATTTACATAAGAACAATGCTAAAAAAAATGTACTAAATGACGATAACAAATCTAGAAAGAAATGAACTCATAATAAGAGTGAAAAGTGTAGGTTTATTAAGTTATTGGACCATTTTTTGCAGGCTATCCAAATAAAAATTTGATTTAGAAGATTAATTTTATGGTGTTAGGTGAGCTTGTGCTTGAGGATTAATAGCTAGCATCTAATTGTTCATGCATTTTGGCACACTATATTGTCTTCCAATGAGGTTCACTTGCTTAGCTACTCTAAATTGTGACAATTTCTTGTTCATGTATGGTGGTTTAAATTGTGTGGCTAGCATAACTTGAGAGATTGGAGGAAATTCCATGGCTTGATTAGGATTGAACAACTAATTGTGGTTGTAGTTGGATTTTGAATTAATTAGACATCCCAAGAAGCAGGTTGATGATTGGCATATGATGAGAAGCCATTGATTTAGCATGGGAATTTGGCTGTATGTTTTTGGTTGCCAAAGAGAAGAAAGAGGTCCTACTCCATATGATTGGGGAACATGTTATCTTTCACAAATATTGGCTTATGGATAAATGATTAGTAATATAAGAAGTCAAAGCAAATGTCCTCCCAAAAACATGGATAGTAAGACAATTAAGAGCCACAAGATACATCTAAATAGTGATGGATTCTATAGGTTTGTAAGGATTAGTAATATTGATTATAGCTTATGAAATCTTATCTTAAAAATTCTTAGATGTCCATTGGGTTCTCTCATACAGAGATGCAAGGGCATCCTAGGTGAAAGTGCAATCAGTATCAACCAAAAAAAATTCAATTTGAAATTTGCATTTGCATTTCATTTTAGGAGGCTATTTTAATAATTTGGGAGTAATTAAATTTAATTAAATAAAATCATTTTTGTTATGCAAGTTAGGAAGTGGAGATAGTGGAGGTGTAGTCACATTTTTGGAAAAAGCAGAAAAAACAACTTGGGCATTGGGTTTGTGGGAGTTACAAAATAACATGAAAAATTATTTATTGACTTTTTTATTATTGAAACCACTAATTCCCAAGAGCGGGTCATGAATTTTCTAAATGGAAGGGAAAATTTGATTTTTGGATTTTTGGCAAAAGGGTTTTGTTGCATATTTTGGGCATTCATTTGTCGTTGCAGGTTTTGGGAGGTTGGAGAGTTGGGCATGACATTTCTCAAGAGCTTATGAAGTGTTTTGTTGCATGTTGAAAGGGTTATTGCAACCATTGAAGGTTGAAGACACCATTGTTGAGACTTGAAGAGTTGCAAGTGATTGTTGGAAGAAGAAAAGTGCAGATTTGGAGGTGCTAATAAAGCACATAGTTTAATTTTTTTTGTTGTATCTTGTTTTCAATTCATTTTTGGATTATATGAAGGGAATATGTTGCTTCCCATCAGTCCTTTTTTGATTGAAAATGATATTATAATCATATTTTTATTAAGAGTAGATTTATTGTTGTAAATTTTAATATGAATCCATAAATTTATTTGTTGATTTGTATGCACTATTTAGGATATTTTGAGTGTTTGTTTTCAAAAAAGAGGATCATTGAGAACCCCTCTTCAATCATATAGGTAGCAAATTGATTATACATCAAAGTTCAACCAAGAGTAAGTCTAAAGTGATTAAGGAAAGCATCTTTAAGAGCTTGCCATGAAATAATTGACCCAAAAGATAAGGCCAAATACAAGTTATTGGTAGCTTCATTAAAGGTATAAGGGAACATGCGACAAGAAACATTCTCTTAATGGAATTGAGCATTGATCAAACCATGATTTTAGGCACATTCTCCCAATGGAGTTGAGCATGCATCAAATAATCCTTTTAGGTGTATATGTGTTCTTTAATTATTTGATCTCCATTGTATTGAATAATTATATGAATTTGTCAACATTCTTGGGTATACGGTTCAAATCCCAAGTTCTAAGGATCTAGTATCCAAGTTTTATGAACTAAGATAGAGGGTCCAATAGGTCAAGGTAAATAGAAATTTTTTCTTGGTCTACAATCCACAATCCATAAGTCCAATATTCAATGTCTAAGGTCTAAGGATTTAGGAAATATGATAAAAGGTTGTTGGAATAGGGTCAATATATAACTAGGCCATGTGGTCTTTGGTTGAGTTTGATTTGAATTAAATTGTCCAAGGTTCAAGAGGTGGGGGAAACTAGTAATTTCTTTCAATCTAAGGTTCATAATT
This sequence comes from Sequoiadendron giganteum, assembly GCA_007115665.2. Taxonomy (NCBI): domain Eukaryota; kingdom Viridiplantae; phylum Streptophyta; class Pinopsida; order Cupressales; family Cupressaceae; genus Sequoiadendron; species Sequoiadendron giganteum. Next base: position 99,592,524 of record CM021109.1, read on the forward strand.
TGCAATTCTACAAAATTTTAAATTCCAAGGTTGCAAATATCCATTGCACAAGGTCTGCACAAGAAGGGGAAAAAAGAGAAATAAAGAAATATTAATAAAAAATAAAGAAATACTAAAACAATAAAACTTAAAAGTAGGGAGAGACGAAAACATGAGAAGAAACAATGAGTTGGAGAAGGAAAGAGAGATTTAGACAATGAGATAGAGAGAGAATAAATAGGAAAGGAAATAAGTAATAGAAACGGGGAGAGATAGTTTGTGTCTAGTTCCATGGTTATAGTATACATACCCTAGTGTTTAGGTTCAAAGATCTAGCCTATGAGATTGAATAAATTGAAAAAATTTAGAACATCAACTAATTACATTGTTATTCACACACAAAATAATATTGAATATTCTATTATGATGATTCTACATTTGTTTGCATTGAATTATATAAGCCTCTTCCCTTTGAACCACTTCACAACTATGCAACCTCCATGCAAAAATTAACTCCCACTTAACTACTAACATTAATTTGTTCACTAGCTTATTATTTATTTGTAAATTAACATTAACATACTAAATTGTTAATTTATATTTATCGTCTAACCTATATCCTATACTAAGATATAATATTCCAATATTCTCCCCCTTATTACATCAATCTAAACCAAGGATGGAACACTACATAGACTGAATAGAGCAACCCATCTAGAAATTTGATGAAACACCTCCACTAAATCTCCAAAGTCAAGATGCAACAAATTGATTTCATTATTGGATGCCCTGACCATCCAACAATACCTTTGAGTCAAGAACTACTCAACTATTCACAAGTACACCTCTCCTCTTGTGAACCAAGAAATACTCAAGTATCTACAAAATACCACTCTACGTACGAATTAAGACACTAAATTATCCATAGCAACAACACTTCTTATGTGAATCAATCCATACTCAAATAACCACATACACACCTCTCGATCTATCATTAAATACATAGTTGACCATCCATTGATACAAATCACCAGGTTTGTGGATCAATACATAATCAACCGTCTATAAATACAAGGAAATTGCCAAGCCACCTTGCTCCAAGAATAGACACAAATACAATGGTGCTTTTAAAACAATCTACAATCTCCAAGTGAAAAGCTATCTAAAGATTTCAAAAACTTTCAACCTCTTTTGTCCTCTAGCCTCCTTTTTTGCCTTGTTATCTTTATCTACTGGATGTTTCATTTGAATCTTAATACACTATGTTAGGTATAGTAATACAAGGCTATTGAAGTTGGCATAGCTAGTTCTCTTACCTTACAAATCATGTCCTTAATCTATAGGTGATTGATTCCTTTATGCCCTCTACAGAGTAAGGTATGTTTCATGGAAGTTGCAAACCCACCGTTCAGCTAGAAACCAATTGGTTTAATGTTTTAATGCAACAAATTGAATCTGTATTAGTAGCACTTCTGGAATGAATTTGCACTTTATACATGTGGGAATCAAATCCACAAATATTTGAGTATATCAAATTACAAACACTCTAGTTTAAGTAGGCACAACCATGAGGCAAGCCTATTATGTAATATATAAATTTGCAATCTAAAATTCGATACTATTGTCAATGAAATTATTTTTTAACTTTGACATAAATCAATTTATTCCCATTCTCAAATAGGAAAATACAAAGAATTTTAGCACATTTATTCTCCATTTTTACATTTCCATGCACAACATATTGGCAATTATTGTTTCCTAGAATAATATCCTTTACAATCAAAGACAATAGATATTCATGGTTGACACTCTTTGGCATAAAATGTGGAAAGATAAATTCATGAAATCCTTCAAATTCCTTTCACACGACTTTACTATTTGTAGCTAAAACAAAAACGAGCAAACAACCCTACTAAATATTTGAAAAAATATGAAGAATCTTCAAAGGCTGCATTCTCTCATGCTAACTTCCCCCACACAATCACCTAAATTTATTCTATCCATCTTTCTCTTCCAAATGTTGTGGCTCTAATAACAACTTGAAAAATGGAAAATTATAAAATTGAGATTACACCATGACACACACATAAAATAATATACAATATTATATTATGATGAATCTAGGAGTATTTAGGGGTGAGGGGCCTAGCTCAATTGGCTAAAGCATCATGTTACAAGAAATAACTGTCACGAGATCTAGTCTCCCTCTATCCTTGTGGTACCGGACAACATGTTGCACCAACATCACCGATCACGTGCAAAAAAAATCTAAGAGGATTTAAAATTTGCTTGTATTGTTTTTAATCTTTTCCTTTTTAACGACCTGGCAATTATTTATGCAACTTTTTATCATAAAAATAACCCTCACTTACTTATTAATATATTAAGATATAATACTCCAACACAATGGTTGGGTCCAAGTATTTTGGGTGTAGGGTAAATGTTCCTACATGTAGAGTCCATAATTCATAAGTCAATCCCTACTTTAACCATTTTTTTTTATTCATAAATTAAAAAAGATTTCATTAACCAGTAAGAATGTTTCTTTAGATAGGTTGTTTTCCATTATTGGAATTCAACCCAACCAACTGCTATAAAATCAACATCGACACCAATATAGAACCTAATGCCATTGCTAAAGGCCACCTAGATCACAAAAAGCAATTTTTAGCACCAGAAACTACTCGCAGCCCATCCTAATCAACAACCAACTGAGTTATTCTGGCTCCACTTCCATACCCCTAATGCAGGTTTTTGTTTCACCATCAACTCCTTTGTTCGCCAAACTATCCACCAGTGAATTGGCTTCCTGATATGTATGGGTAATCATTGTCTCCTCAAAGGTTTCCACTAGTTTGCTTGCTTCTTCAAGTAGCGACTGTAGCCTCCAATTTTCCATCCTACCTAACTTGAGTGTATGTATTATTACCATAGAATCACCTTCAATCTCCAATTTTTTAATCTGCATTCTTCTCCCAAGTTGCAGCCCGCTGATGAGAGCCCGTAGCTCAGCCAAAGTGTTGGTACCAATAGGAAGAGTAACAGACCTTTCTCCCACTACTAACCCCGTTTCATCTCTAATACAATAACCAATGCCAGATATACCCAAGTTCCCCTGAGATGCCCCATCAAAATTCAACCTGAACCATCCTTTCTTTGGTGGCCTCCATTCAACTTCTTTACGTTTGCAGCTTTCACCATTCATCCTCATCGCACCCGGTTTTGGTATGTTCAAACCATAGCATACCTTTCTCATCTGAGCATAACACGTGGTGAATTTGCAATCCTTTTTTAGTGACACTCTGCCATTAACCACCTCTACAATAGCCGCCACCAACCGATTTAAGAAGGTAGGAAAATCTCTTTTACAATCAAAGAAAACACGACGGTTCCTCTCCTTCCATAATTCCCAGACCACCATAGAAGGACTCACCACCCATAAATCATGATATAATGATGCTTTCTTCAAAATTGGCCAAGACTTGAAGAGAGACAAAACACCATTCAAAAGCACCACTCCATCCCAACCTTGCACAAATCCAATGCCAACATGCTTGCGCAAAGGGGAAACTTACCATTAGATGATCTGCATCTTCCTCCACGTGCTTACAAAGGGGGGACCAAGATGGCCCGACATATCCAAATCTTTTGAATTTGTCTGCAGTTAAAATTCTTCTCTGTAGTGTTGCCCACAGAAATGTGCCAGCCTTAGGTAAGCACGCACTATTCCAGCATAGGTGGAGGGGAAGGTTAGAATGAGTCTCTGTTTGACATTGTATCTGATAGCCTTCACTTGTTTTGTATTGCCCTATGCCAGAGCCTACCCACACCAGCCTATCCTCCCCCGAGCAAACTAGGATTATTCTCCTTGCTAGCTCCTTTCTCAAGGCTTCCTAATCCTCGACTGAGATAAGGTTATGTCCTGGATCTTTCCATGTGTACAGCAGCCCCCCATCCACCAACTTCTCTTCCATATAGTCTCTGACCGATCTGCCCCACACCATTTGCAGAGTTTGTTTGGCAAAAGGAAGGCCTAGGCATCCATCAAGACTCAGAAATCCACCCCAAGAGTCTTCCCATAAGAGAGTTATGCAGTCATCCCAAATATCCCAAGATAAAGAGTCTTGGATAAGAGGAAGGCAAGCTCTCATAAAATTCCAAATTCGAGATCCCATTCAGAGAGTCTTAGCCACCAAAATGTTGCTTGGGTTATCGTTGCTCATATATTTCTTTTGCAATATTTGCGCCCATCATGCCTTGTTGTGTGAATACATCCCCCATATCAACTTTACCCCTAGAGCCCTGTTTTGTTTGTATAGATCTATCAGTCCTACCCACCATGCTCTTTGGGCTTACAAATCTTGTTCCAGGTAGTTAGCGGGAATTTCTTCCCATCAATTGACCCCTGCTAGAAGAAGCGCCTCATACTTTGATTGAACATTTTTCCTTTACTCGTCGGGAGAGAAAAACATGACATTAGGTGAATAGGGAGGGCAGAGATAACCGTCTTGAGCATCACAATTATTCTTGCCCATGATAACCACTTACCATTCCAAGCTGATAATCTGCTCACTATTTTGTCTTCCATGGGATCCCATAGTGATCCATTACTTACTCCCCGAGCCAGAGGAAGGCCCAAATACTTCATTGGTAGCTGTCCAACCTTGAATTTTAAAATTTATGCTATTTGTCAAGCAGACTAAGTGGGGGTGTTTAGGAAAAACACTTCAGATTTTGCCTCACTAATTCTCTAACCAGAAGCATCCCCATAATCCTTCAATTTTTTTTTTAAGTTGTTGCTTCTCTTCTACTTGCCTCACCTAGACAGAGTGTGTCATCACAAATTGTTGATGGGTGACATTGGGAAGTCCACTTGTCACCTGTATACCTTCATTAGGAAGTCCACTTCCTACATGTAGAGTCCATAATTCATAAGTCAATCCCTACTTTAACCATTACTAAGTTATGTCTAAAGCCAAATATACATCTTTACTTTAGTTTGTAGGAACCTAAGATTATCAATATTGTCTACTAAATTACCCTTCTTTAAAAGTGAAAATCTTATTGCAAGTCTTGACTATTGATAGTCTAATACTAGCAACCAAGGAAAATACATATTCGATTAGATATTTATTTAAAGAAAAAGTCCATTCACATTTTTTACATTATGTGTACATGTAAATTATGTTTATAGTTTTGAGTTTTCAGTCATAGAGAGTTTCTCCATAGACTTTCAATAAAAATTCCATCATATATACAATCTTTGTTTTAAGCAAAAGGCCAAGGCCTATATATATAAAGATTACAATAAGATGTTCTAAATTCAAAAAAACCAGTTCTACATTTCAGGAGCTAATAGACACCCCTAAATATAATATTTACAAGCCATATTAGCATTGACTAAGCATTTATGGTCAAGACCCTATGAATACAAAACAAGCTTGACAACACTTAACAAGTAAATACTTTGATTCAACTTATAACATAGTGTACTGAAAAATTTGATGGCTTGATTTTTCTAGCAATTCATTCCTCCATCTAGCAAATGTCCACTTCATAATCGTCTTGGCGTTCCTGTGAACCATCATCACTTGAATGTGCAGAAGCTATGTTGTTTATATTTGAAAGGATGACACAGTGAACTACGTCTTGAGCACGAGAATGAAGAGAAGCCTCTACTACTGCCAAGCTTGGAGGAATAGGATCATGTACTAGTAAAACAACAATTGCATGGTATTTCTCTCCGAATTTGAAAGCCATATCCTCCCTGACCTCTCTTCTAATTATCTCTAAGGTTGCATATAGAATACTAGTGTTTTTCACCTTTAGGGAATCCTTTATAGCATCATAAAAAGAGACAAAGGACCTTCTGTGCAAAATAAAATTTCCAGGGAATAAACCCTCGATATAACCCTGACCTTTCCAGAGGTCATATGACTGTGTGGCTCTTAATAGAGCATTATTTTACAGAAAAACTTCATTTACCACCTTTGTTGCAATCAATTCAACCGATTGATAACATTGAAGAAAATCAAGCAAATTCGAAATGAAAATTGATAGAAGCTAGGAGGGAAACATAACCCTTCTTTCCTGTGGATAGATTATTTCTTCTCCAATTACCCGCTTAATGCTCTTTGTGATTTGGGTGCATTGTCTTTTGAAGACTTGGAGAAATTAAGATGGCTCTAGACATCTCATGAATGACACTTCCTAGTCATTCACAGGGAAAGAAACCCTGTAATTACATGGATAGTATTCCATTGTTGATCTTCGACAAACCCTGCAACTATGATTACTTGTACCCACTTGAATTTCCCCACCGCTAGACACCAAGCCTCGAGACATTTAGAACCATCAAAATAGTAACTTGGAAAACCTTAAAAACTTGGGAAGAGTTGTTTGGAAAGTGATGAAGACCATTCCTAGACATAACTAAAAGCTTTTATTCACACACTTGTTTGCAAGATAACACTTAGAAATCAATGCCACCTTACAACCTTTGCCATTTCAATTGCAAGCATTTAAAGTTTCGCACAAGCCAAGGATCGATTTAATATTTTCCATTAAAACCTATAATCATTACGATTAATGGTAGGTACAAAGGCTTGCAATGTGTAATTTTAAAAATAACCTGCATTATAAAGTTAGTTTATAAAATAAAAAGAAACACATGCCAAATTCTTTGCAAATTGTAGCATGTTTACGATGATGCTTTGAGTACATCCTTCATTATATGAACACTGACAGTCTTGAGCCTTCTTTACAACAAGCTATCAATGGGCCTTCAATATGACTAAAGTTTCCCCCTTACCAGCCTATCATTAACATTATACAAATTTTTCTCCACTCATTCTTAATCATATCCATCAAACATTCAAGTAGATTGTTTCCCTTCTTGTCATATATCATTACTAACTATTGTTTATCACAACCCATAATTCAAAGTAAATTCACCACTTTATTTCCTTCTCTATAGGTGTGGCTTATTACAACTTGCTAGTTTATCCATTAAACCCTAGACCTGTTACATCACATAATCTAACTTTCAGTTAAAAAATTTCCTCTCCTTACAAGCATTTATAATCATTAATGAATCACCTTCAATCTGAAGATTTATAATTTTTAGATTAAAAGACAATTGCAAACCATATAAAATAGCTTTGCTTCAACTGTGTTATTTGTGCCAATAGGAAGACTAGCCAACTTGGCACCAATAAATTTTTCCTCACTCTCTAATGATTGTTCTTGCTCTTGAGGTTCTAGGATTTCCTCTCAAAGCACCATCAAAATTTAGCTTATAGACACCTAAAGGGGGTGGGATCCAAGATACCTTAGATCTATGAATTTTTTGCCCTGGTTGGTGTTGACTTCCTTTGAATGGGAGTATAAGGTAACTCCGTTTCCTCATTACCAAAGCATCCCAATTAGTGAAAAGCGAACTTTCATTTTTAATTTCCTGCACTTAAGCATTTGTTACCTTTGAAATTGAATTTTCTACCTGTATTAAAACTTGCTCTACAATGGATTTTTTTTCTTCTAAAAATACGCTTGTTCCTTTCCCACCATATATTCCAAATAACTAATGTTGGAGTCACCTGCCAAATAATAGAGACGAGCAAAGACTTATACAATACATGGCAACTCTTAAAAACCTCCCAAAGGGTACAAGTTAAAGGAGAATAGCAATTTAGTTTCTCTTTAATAAAATCCCAAGATTTTTGAGCAAATTTGAAACCAATAAAAAAGTAATTTGTATATTTTTAAACTTCATCATAAAGGATGCACTTAAGTGATTTTTTATTCCCAACTTAGCTAATCTATCTCCCGTTAAAATTTTGTTTTTTATGGCCAACCAAGAAAAACAACTAGCCTTAAGCAGACCTACAAAGTTCCAACAAAAAGAAAGAGCCATTTGCATTTCAGAATGTTCTCCACTACTGACAATTGTTTTATAACCCTGTTTACCTATATAATTGTCTCTTTTGGAGGGCACCCATATGATTTTATGCATTGTGTATACATGTAAATTATGTTTATAGTTTTGAGTTTTAGATCTTAGGGTGCTTCCCCATATAATTTCAATAACAATTCCACCATATATACAATTTAGTTTGAGTTGTCATAAAATGGACAAATTAAACTACCAATAAGACACACAACAAAACAATCCTTTAAATTATAAATACTAAAGGTTTCAACATCTAGAGGGTTAGATGTCCTGGGCACAATGTCCAATTTCTAGTATTTAGGGCATAAAGAAGTTTGTGCAACATGTCATTAATTTCCTATAGAAATCAGCTTAACATCCCTTTTTTGAGCTCATTTTGATCATTTGACCTCATGCAAATCTATCCCTTTTTTCCCTATGGCATAATAAGCCATGGTGCCTAACTCATCAAATCCCTACATTTGGATTTGCATATGTAGAATTTAACTTATTCAAGCTTGCAAGGGAAGCCTCGACATTTTTTATTTTTTTCATGTTTCCTACTAAGAAAATCCCGATAAACCATGTGATTTATTCTCATTGGCCCCCAATAACTTGTCTAGTGGCTTTATGAATAATTTTTGGTCATCGCCTTAATGAACAATACATTAGTTTTCACATGTTGGTTGTGACCGTCTGTTTGGTTGGTCATTGAGCCAAGGCTTGGTCCCCAAAAGCCTTCAACTAGAGAAGGCATAGTTTGAATTTTTTTTATCACTAAATATAATCTTATAAAAAGAAATTGCAACTGTACAAAATTATTTTCAAAAATTCATATAAAACTATTTTTAAAATTCCTTTATTATTTTCTTACAAATTCATGGAACTAATTGTGCACAAAAATCTACTCCTCCCATGTGTTAACAATATTAAAGTGATTTTCACTCACAACCTAACAACTAGGCTTTAATACCAAAGGTAAAAAACTGTGCATCAATATAAACTATTTCCACAAAACTTCATGAGTGAAAAATATGCAAAAGAATAGATAAACATACCATTAGATGACACAAGATATATTGTAGAAAAATTTGCATGAGAGAAAAACAAAACCTCCAAAACTATCCACATAATGCATTATCTCATTAATAAAGATTACACTACAAATACATAATCTTCGAAAATATATCCAAAACATCAATCTCTATACTTGCACCTCATGTGAACAAGTAAATGAAATTATGTGACCTACAAGAGATGCTCAGTCAACCTTAGCCAACAAACACAAGATTATAGAAAAAAACGATCAACAAAAAGAGAAGAAATAATGATAAATAGAGGGAGGGATAGAATGATAAATCTATAATCAAAGATAAAATGGAAAAAATGATTTAAAAAAATGAAAAAAAGAAAGATAAGAGATAGATGGAGGGAATAAAACAAATAGAGAGTGAGTGAGTAAGCAAGCGAGAGAGAGAGAGAGAATAAAGAGAAAGAATCTGAGAAAATATATAAAAAATGTGAAAATATAGAAATGGGTAAGAAAGATAGATAAACAAATAAAGATAATTTAGAAGATAAGAAAAATAGATAACAAATGAAAGATAAAAAAACATATGGGTAAAGAAAATAAAGAAATATTTTTTATCGATGAAGCCATGGTTTTTAGATTTCAATCTTATGACAAAAAAATTCTTGGTTTTACTTATCTCGATTAATTTTTTTCCATCCCTCTTCAATTTTGTGTTGATTCTATAATACACATATCTTCCTCTTTGTAATAGTGTTATGCAAATGTCATAAAAAATGATAGAAATTCTTATAAAGCATCTTTAATTCAAAAGGTAGAGGAGAAGTGTGTTATGTAAATACAAATGGATTGTTGGTGTATCAATCAACGGGTACATTGACCTCTAATTAATTAAAATATTCCAATCCAAACCCTTTTCAAAAACAATAAAAGAGGTAAGAAATTTTCTCTTTTCTTTTTCTTAGAGGCATCTTGCGACCTAGTCTAACACCCAACCCGCCTTACCTTGGTCTTATATTTTGTCAAGTTGGGGTTGGAAAGTGATGAGCTGGGCCACAAGGAAACTCTTCTAATCCACCTTTAATCCAAAAGACAGAGAAAAATGCTATGTTACTTAATATGAATGGATTGATGATGTATCAATCAACAAATTTTATAAATTGACTTTCAATTAATTAAAATATTCCAATCTAAACCCTTTTCAAAGATAACAAAATGTATGTACCTTTTTTTATCCTCGTGACCCAGCCCAACCTCCAACCCACCTTACCTTGATAATACATTTTGCCAAGTTGGGGTTAGAAAGGGTGAGTTGGGTCACAAAAATAGAAATTCTTTTAAGACACCTTTGATCCAAAAGACAAATGAGAAGAATGCTATGTAACTTAATATGAATGGATTGTTGGTATATCACTCAACATGTAATTTAAAGTCACATTATGATTTTTTTTTAAGTTGGCCTTCAATTAATCAAAATATTTCAATCCAAACCTCTTTCAAAAATGACAAAAAGGTATGAACTTTTTTTTTTGTTGACTCAAGAGTATCCCTATGTCTCAACCCAATGCTCAACCTGTCTTACCTTGGTCTTACATTCTGCCAAGTTGGGGTCGAAAATGGATGAGTTGAGTCATAGGAATATAATTTTTTCTAAGATACATTTAATTCAAAAGACAAAGGAGAATGCAATGTTACTTAATACAAATGAATTATTGGTGTATCATTCAACAAGTACATTAAAATCACATAATGTTTTTTTTTGTAAATTGATATCTAATTAATCAAAATATTCCAATCCAAACCTTTTCAAAGATAATAAAAAATTATGGATTTCTTTTTCTTCTTCTTTGTTGATTTAGGGGTATCCTCGTGATCCAACTCAACATCCAACCTGCCTTACTTGGTTTTACATTCTACCAAGTTGGGGTCAAAAATTGGTGAGTCAGGTCACAAGAATAAAAGTTATTCTAAGGCACCTTTGATCCAAAAGACATAGGAGAAAATGTTGTTACTTAATCACATTATATTTTTTTTATAAATTGATCTCCAATTCATCAAAATATTTCAATCCAAACCCTTTTTAAAGACGACAAAAATGTATGATTCTTTTTTTTCTTTTTTTTTTGTTGACTCAAAGGTATCCCTATGACCTAGCCCAATGCCTAACCCACCTTACCTTGGTCTTAAATTCTAGCAAGTTGGGGTCGAAAAGGGATGAATTAGATCATAGGGATATAAATTCTTCTAAAACACCTTTGATCTAAAGGGTAGAGGGAATGATGTTATGTTACTTAATATAAATGATATCATTTTTTCTTTGTTGACTTAAAGATATTTCTATGATCCAACCCAACACCCAACCCGTCTTACCTTGGTCTTACATTTTTCCAAGTTGGGGTGTAAAATGGGTGAGTTGGATCACAAGGATATAATTTCTTCTAAGACACTATTGATCTAAAAAGAAAAAAAGAAGGATGTTATGTTGTTAAATACAAATGAATTGTTAATGTATTAATTAATAAGTACACTATAATAGCATTATGATTTTTTTTGTAAACTGGCCTCCAATTAATCAAAATATTTCAATCTAAACCCCCTTTCAAAAATGATAAAAAAATACAATTTTTTATTTTTATTTTTTTGGTTGACTCAAGGGTATCTTTGTGGCCCAACACAACACCTAACCCGCCTTATCTTGGTCTTGCATTCTGCCAAGTTGGGGTCAGAAAGTAGTGAGCTGGGTCACAAGATTTTTTTTAAAAAAAAAACACATTTGATAAAAAAAACATAGGAGAAGAATGTTATGTTGATTAATTATTTGTTGACTCAAGGGTATCCCCTGATTTGACCTATCACCCAACCTACTTTACCTTGGTCTTACATTTTGCCAAGTTGGGATTGGAAAGGGGTGAGTTGAGTGATAGAGATAAAAATTCTTCTAAGACACCTTTGATCTAAAAGACAAAGGAAAAATATGTTATATTATTAAATATGAATGAATTGTTAGTGTATTAATCAATAGATGCCTTCAAATCATATAATTTTTTTGTAAATTGATTCTCAATTAATCAAAATATCTCAATTTAAACCTTTTTTAAAAATGATAAAAATGTATAAACTTTTTTTTTTAAAATCTTAGGTATCTTTGTGGTCTAGCCTAACGTCCAACCCACCTTACCTTGGTCTTACATTCAATCAAGTTGAGGTTGGAAAGGGTGAGTTGGGTCACAAAGACATAAATTCTTCTAAGACACTTTTGATCCAAAAGACATAGAAGAAGTATGTTATGTTAATTAATACAAATGAATTGTTAGTATATTAATCAATAGGTATATTAAAATCACATGATTTTTTTATAAATTGATTTCAAGCCCCTTTCAAAAACAATAAAAATGTATAAACTTCTCTCTTTTTTTGACTCAAGGGTATACTTGTGATCCAACCCAACACCCAACTTGTCTTGCCTTGGTCTTACATTATGCCAAGTTGGGGTTGAAAAAGGGTGAGTTGGGTCATAAGGATAAAAATTCTTTTAAGACACTTTTGATCCAAAGAGCAAATGGAAAAAATGTTGTGTGACCCGATCCATCACCCAACCTGCATTACCTTTGTCTTACATTCTGTCAAATTGGGATTGAAAATAGGTGAGCTGGGTCACAGGGATAAAAATTGTTTAAGACACCATTGATCCAAAAGATAGAGAAGAAGGATGATATGTTGTTAAATACAAATGAATTGTTAGTGTATAAATCAATTTTTTGTTCAAATCACATTATATTTTTTTTTGTAAATTTATCTTTAATTAATCAAAATATTCCAATCTAAACCTCTTTCAATTTTTATTTTTAATTTTTTTGACTCAAGAGTATCCTTGTGATCCAACCTAACGCCCAACCCACCTTACCTTGGTCTTACATTTTGTCAAGTTTGGGTCAAAAAGGGGTGAACTAGGTCACAGAGATATAAATTCTTCAAGACATCTTTGATCCAAAGGGCAAAAAAAGATGTTATGATATTTAATACAAATGGTATCATTTTTTTGTTGACTTAGGGTATCTCCGTGACCCGGCCAAACACCCAACTCACCTTACCTTGGTCTTATATTTTGCCAAGTTGGGGTCAAAAATGAGTGAATTGGGTCACATGGATATAAATTCTTCTTAAAAACCATTGATTTAAAAGACAAAGGAGAAGGACGCTATGTTGTTAAACACGAATGAATTGTTAGTATATTAATCAATAAGTACATTAATCACATTATGTTGGTTTTATAAATTGGCTTCCAATTAATCAAAATATTCCAATCTAAACCCATTTCAAAAACAATAAAAATATATAAATTTATAAATTTATCTTTCTATTTTTTTTGTTGACTCAAGGGTATCTCTGTGGCCTAGCCCAATGCCTAAACTACCTTATTTTAGTCTTACATTCTGTCAAGTTGGGGTCGGAAAAGAGTGAGTTGGGTCACAAAAATACAGATTCTTCTAAAACATATTTGATAAAAAAACAACATAGAAGGATGCTATGTTAATTAATACAAATGGTATCTATTTTTTTGTTGACTTAGGGGTTTCCTCGTGACCCGAACCAACATCCAACCTATCTTACCTTGGTCTTACATTCTGCCAAGTTGGGGTTGGAAAGGGGTGAGTTGGGTCATATAGAGAAATTTTTGCAAGGCACCTTTGATCTAAAAGATAGAGGAAAAAGATGTTATATTATTAAATACGAATGATTTGTTAGTGTATTAATCAATAGGTACACTAAAATCATATGATGTTTTTTTGTAAATTGACCTCCAATTAATCAAAATATTCTAATTTAAACCTTTTTTTAAAATGATAAAAGGTATAAACTTTTTTTTTAATAACTCAAATGTATCTTTGTAGCCTAGCCCAATGCCCAATGCCCAACACCCAACACCCAACACCCAACCCACCTTACCTTGGTCTTACATTCTACCAAATTATGGTAGAAAATTTTGAGTTGTGTCACAAGGATATAAATTCTTCTAAAACACCTTTGATCCAAAAAACAGAGGAGAAAATGTTATGTTATTTAATGCGAATAAATTGTTAGTATATTAATCAATAGGTAATTGACCTTAAATTAATCAAAATATTCTAATTCAAACCCATTTAAAAAATAATAAAAAATATAAAAACTTTTTTTTTTACTTAAAGTTATTTCTGTAACTTAGCCCAATGCCCAACCTGTCTTACTTTGGTCTTACATTTTGTCAAGTTGGGCTCGAAAAGGGGTGAGTTGGGTCATAGAGATAAAAATTCTTCTAATACATTTTTGAATTTGTCTCATCAATTTTTATTGAAATTTGTAAAAGTTACAACATTTTTGGTACAAACTGTCATGAATGACTGATTTTTCTTATAACAGTTTGAAAGAAACACATATTATGGATTTGTATGGTACGATAATGGTCTGAAACCAATTGGAAATGATGAATAAATGAGTCTAGTTTCATTTCCTTTTTGTTTTATCTAATTTCATTAAGTTTTGAAAGAGTTATGACGTTTTTGGTGAGATCATGTTTGTAATAAAATTAGGGTTTCCAACAAACATTACGAAAACTATATCTTTATATTGTGCCATCCAAAAAGACTCAAACTTGGTGAGAGTCTTCTTTACATTGCTGCACTTTAAGTTTCTACAAAGGGATTTGAATTATTTTATCATTTGGGAAAGATATGGAGGTTTTGTGTCTTTACATAGTAAATATTGGCATTACCCTTAGTGAAATGAGGGTTTAACAAAATAATGAATTGTGGAGTTGTTTGATGTAATGATCATTTGTATGCCATCAATATGCATGGCGAGTAAGACAAGTTGAAAGTTTTGTGATTGAAGATTTGTGTGAAACTAATATATTTGTGATGGTTGAAGGTTTTGAACCCTTGCTTTGCATCACAAAGAATGATGCTATGTTGTTAAATATGAATGAATTGTTAGTGTATTAATTAATAAGTACACTAATCACATTATTTGTTTTTTTTGTAAATTAGTTTTCAAATTAATTAAAATATTTCAATCTAAACCCATTTCAAAAATGATAAAAAAGTATAAATTTCTCTCTCTATTTTTTTGTTGACTTAAACGTATCTTTATGGCCCAACCCAACGCCTAAGCCGCCTTACCTTCATCTTACATTCTGCCAAGTTGGGGTCGAAAATGAGTGAGCTAGATCACAAGAATAATTTTTTTTTAAACACATTTGATAAAAACAACATAGGAGAATGATGCTATGTTAATAAATACAAATAATATCCCTTTTCTTGTTGACTCAGGGCTATCTTTGTGACCCAACCCAACACCCAAATTACCTTACTTTGGTCTTACATTCTGCCAAGTTGAGGTTGGAAATGAGTGAGCTGGATCGTATAGATAAATTTTTCTAAAACACCTTTGATTTAAAAGGCAGAGGAAAAAGATGTTATATTACTAAATACAAATGAATCATTAGTGTATTAATCAATTAGTACACTAAAATAAAATGATGATTTTTTTGTAAACTAACTTCTAATTAATCAAAATATTTCAATTTAAACCCTTGTTAAAAAATGCTAAAAATGTATAAACTTTTTTTTTTATAACTCAAAGGTATCTTTGTGGCCCAACCCAATGCCCAACACCCAACTCACCTTACCTTGGTCTTACATTCTTTCAAATTATGGTGGGAAAGTTTGATTTGGGTCATAAGGATATAAAGTCTTCTAAGACACTTTTGATCCAAATAATAGAGGATAAAAATGCTATATTACTTAATACGGATGAATTGTTAATATATTAATCAATAAGTGCATTAAAATCACATTATTTTTTATAAATTGACCTCCAATTAATCAAAATATTCCAATCTATTTTTTCTTCAAAAACAATAAAAATGTATTAACTTCTCTTTTTTTTTTACTCAAAGGTATTTCTATGACCTAGTCCAACGCCTAACCTACCTGATCTTGGTCTTCCATTTTGTCAAGTTGGGGTTAAAAAGGGTGAGCTAAATCATAGGGATACAAATTCTTTTAAAACACTTTTGATCCAAAGAGCAGAGAAGAAAGATGTTATGTTAATATAAATGGTATCCATTTTTTCTATTGACTTAAGAGTATCCCTGTGACCCGACTCAACACCCAACTCGCCTTACCTTGGTCTTACATTCTACCAAGTTGGGGTCAAAATGGGGTGAGCTTGATAACAATGATATAAATTCTTCTATGACACCAGAAGAAAAATGTTATGTTATTAATTACGAATGAATTGTTAGTGTATTAATCAATAAATACATCAAAATCATACTATTTTTTTTGTAAATTTGTCTCCAATTAATTCAAAAATTTCAATCTAAACCCCTTTTAAAAATGATGAAATGGTATATATTTTTCTATTATTTTTTTTTACTCTTGTGATCTAACCCAACATGCAACCCGCCTTACCTTGGTGTTACATTTTGCCAAGTTAAGGTTAGAAAGGGGTGAACTAGGTCACAAAGAATTTTTTTTTCTAAAACATTTTTGATCCAAACGGTAGAGAAAGATGTTATGTTACTTAATACAAATGGTATCTTTTTTTTGTTGACTCAGGGTATCCCCGTGACACAACCCAACACCCAATTCGCTTTACCTTGGTCTTACATTTTTGACAAATGGAGGTTAGAAATAGGTATGTTGAGTCACAAAGATATAAATTCTTTTAAAACACCATTGATCTGAAAAACAAAAGAGAAGGATGCTATGTTGTCAAATACGAATGAATTGTTAGTGTATTAATCAATAATGATACTAAAATAACATTATATTTTTTTGTAAATTGACTTCCAATTAATCAATTTAATATTCCAATTTAAACCCCTTTCAAAAATAATATAAAAGTATAATTTTTTTCTTTCTATTTTTTCGTTGACTCAAGGGTATCCCTACGACCTAACCCAACACCTAGTCTACCTTACCTTGGTCTTACATTCTGCCAAGTTGGGGTCAAAAAAGAGTGAGCTGGATCATAGTAATATAAATTTTCTTTTAAAACACATTTGATTAAAAAGACAAAAAAAAGATGTATGTTAGTTAATACAAATGGTATCCCTTTTTTTGTTACCTCCCCATGACCCGACCCAACACCCAACCTACCTTATTTTGGTCTTAGATTCTGCCAAGTTGGGGTTGGAAAGGGGTGAGCTAGGTCATAAGGATATAAATTCTCCTAATACACCTTTGATCCAAAAAACAAAAGAAAAAAATGTTATATTACTAAATATGAATGAATTGTTAGTGTATTAATCAATAGGTACGCTAAAATCACATCATGATTTTTTTGTAAATGACCTCCCAATTAATTCAAATAATCTAATTTAAACTCTTTTTGAAAACAATAAATTGTATAAACTTATTTTTTTTGTTTTTCTTTTTTAATTCAAAGGTATCTTTGTGACCCAGTCCAACATCCAACCGACTTTACCTTGGTCTTACATTCTACCAAGTTGGGGTTGGAAAGAGTGACTTGGATCATAGGGATATAAATTCCTCTAAAACACTTTTGATCCAAAAGACAGGGGAGAAAAATGTTATGTTAATTAATACAAATGAATTGTTAGTATATTAATCAATATGTACACTAAAATCACATGATTTTTTATAAATTGACCTCCAATTAATCAAAATATTTTAATCCAACCCCTTTCAAAAACAATAAAAATGTATAAACTTTTTTATTTTTTTGACTCAAAAGTATCTCTACGGCTTAACCCAATGCCAACCCGCCTTACATTAGTCTTACATTTTGCCAAGTTGGGGTTAGAAAGAGGTGAATTGGGTCATAGGGATCAAAATTCTTCTAAGACACTTTGATCTAAAAGGTAGAGAAAAAAGATTTTATGTTAATATAAATGGTATCCATTTTTTTCTGTTGACTCAGAAGTATCCCTATGACTCAACTCGACTCAACACCCATCTCGCCTTACCTTGGTTTTACATTATATCAAGTTGGGGTCGAAAATGGGTGAGCTGGGTCACAATGATAGAAATTATTCTAAGACACCATTGGACACAAAAGGTAGAGGAGAAAAATGCTATATTGTTAAATACAAATGAATTGTTAGTGTATTAATTAATAAGTATATTAAAAACACATTATAATATTTTGTAAATTTGTTTTCAATTAATCAAAATATTTCAATCTAAACCTCTTTCAAAGACAATAAAATATAATGTTTTTCTTTCTAATTTTTTTGACTCAAGAGTATCCTTGCGATCCAACCTAACGTCCAACCCACCTTACCTTGGTCTTACATTTTTCCAAGTTGGGGTCAAAAATGGGTGAATTAGATCACAAAGATAGAAATTTTCAAAACACCTTTGATCCAAAAGGTAGAGAAAAATGCTACGTTACTTAATACAAATGGTATCTTTTTTTTGTTGACTTAGGGTATCTCTGTGACACGGCCAAACACCCAACTCATCTTACCTTGGTCTTACATTTTGCCAAGTTGGAGTAAAAAATAAGCGAGTTGGGTCACAAGGATAAAAATTCTTCTAAGACACCATTGATCTAAAAAACAAAGGAGAATGATGCTATGTTGTTAAATACAAATGAATTGTTAGTGTATTAATCAATAAGTACACTAAAATCATATTATGATTTTTTTATAAATTGGTTTTCAATTAAAATATTCCAATTTAAACACATTTCAAAAATGATAAAAAATGTATAAATTTCTCTTTTTATTTTTTAGTTGACTCAAGGGTATCCCTACGGGCCAACCCAACACCTAAGTCATCTTACTTTCGTCTTATATTCTGCTAAGTTGAGGTCGGAAATGAGTGAGCTAGGTCATAAGAATACAAATTCTTTTAAAACACATTTGATAAAAAAAAACATAGGAGAAAGATGTTATGTTAATTAATACAAATGGTATCCCTTTTTTTGGTTGACTTAGGAGTATCCTCGTGACCTAACCCAACACCCAACCTACCTTACCTTGGTCTTACATTCTATCAAGTTGGGGTTGGAAAGGGGTGAACTAGGCTATATAGATATAAATTTTTCTATGACACCTTTGATCTAAAAGACAAATAAAAAATATGTTATATTACTAAATACGAATGAATTGTTAGTGTATTAATCAATAGATACACTAAAGTCACATGATATTTTTTTTGTAAATTGACCTTCAATTAATCAAAATATTCCAATATGAACCCCTTTTAAAAATGAGAAAAATGAAAGAATAAATATATGAAGAACAAAAGAAAAATTTGTATAGACATAAAAAAAATATTTTTTGTTTTGATAAATATGAAAAATAGAAAAAAAAAAGAAAGAAAATAAATAATGAAATTAAGTAAGAAGAGAGAGTAAAAGCAAAAGGAAAGAATAAAATTCATTAAGAGAACAAAATTAATGTATATATATATATAGACAGAGAAACAAAAATATAAAACACTAAGGTAAAGAAAGAGCCAATAAATTGGATACAAAGAAAGTAAGAAGGGTAAGAGAAAAATAGATTGAGATAAAATAGAAAGAATGACATAAGAGGAAAGAAAAATAAAATTAAAGAGAAAATTAGTTAAAGAAATAGTAGTGAGAGGTAGAGAGAGAACAAAGTAAATATAGAGAAAGAATTAAAAAAGAGAGAAAATAAGGAGAAAAGATAAAAATACAATAGAAATAGATATTAAAAAATAAATAAATAATATAAAAATAATACATCTATTAAATTAAAAATATAAAAAGAGAAAAATAAATGATGAAACATGGAGAAAAAAAGATAAGACACATATAAGGAGATAGAGAAATAATAAAAATTGAAAAATATAGAAACATAACATAAATAAAAAGGGTTGAGAGAGAATGACCAACATAGAGATAAAAAATTTCAAAAGAGGGCAAAAGTGACAAAGCAAAGAACAAAAGTCAATTATTGATGAAGAAATATAGAAAAGTAAAAATAGAGATGAAGTGAATACATATGAGAGAAAAAGAGAATCAAATAGAAAAACACTAAGAAAAAGACATAAAAAAAAAAGATAAGCATAGAAAAAGATATAATATGAGAAAATAAGTAAATTAAAGAGAAAATGACAAATAGATAGAAAGAGATAGATAAAGAGAAAATAAATATAAAATTTGAAAGAAAAAAAAAAGGAAAAATAGAGAACAAAAGGAGGTAATATTAAAATAGTTATAAAAAAAGGAGAGGTCATAGACAACGAATGAGATAAATAGATAAAAAATATATAATAAACATAAAGTAAGAGACAATAAATAAGAGGAAAAATGAACGATTATGAAATGAAAATATAAAGAAATTAAAAAGGTATTGAGAGTGAAAGAATAGAAAAGAAAAATGAAAGAAAGAGACAATTGAACCAAGAAAAAAAGATTTAAAAAAAAGAAAAAAAAAGAGAAAACACTGGAGAAATCAAAGAAAACAAAGATGAAAAATTACAAAGATAGTTTGATGGAGAAAGACATGAAAACAAAAAGAAAGGGGGAAAAAAATATTAAGAAAGTACAAAGTGAGAAAAAGAAAAAAGACAGACTAAGAAAAGAGAGAAGGAAGAAAAAATTGAGAGAAAGTTGTGAAGAGTTGAAAAGCAAGATAAAGAGAGGGACAAAAAGAATGAGAGAGCATCAAAAATGAGGTTGTGGGAGAAAGAGATAAATGATGAGAAATAAATAATAAAAATAACTAAGGAATTAAAGATAGAATGCAAAAGGAGAGAACAAGAAATACAATTCTAAAGAATTTCATTATATTGAGAGTGATCAAACAAGGCTGCTTCCTCAAAGACCCTCATTATATGTCATATAATTTTAATCTCTTTGAATGCAATGCAATCTACTTCTTTTGATTTAATTATAAAAAAGGGTTTGGTACCAAAATCGACAATATACAAAGTATAGCACGAATGAACACAGAGTGATTGTCCACTTGGATGACATGTATATGAAAAATTCCTTACTAGAATGTGCACTAATTGGAAGAGGGATAAGTGGAAAAGGGACATGAAACCAAACTGAGGATTTGATCCTCACCTCTTGGGGTGCAAGAGGTGTAATGAAATTCTTACCAAAGGGTTTTTTTCTGGTGAATTTTGGAAGAGTGCTAATAAGGATTTTGTTTTAAAGAACACACCATAGAAAGTGGGTGATTCCACCCTTCACATTCAAGAGCGGATTCCAAACTTGAATCCTCTCTAATGCTCCCCTAATTATGCTCCATGTGGAATGCAACAATACAATAATCTAGAGGAGTACTAGATTAACAACTGTTTATTGAAGAATGATGCTTGTGTAGGAAACAATCTATTCGATCAATGAGGACTTAATCAACAAGAATTATCACATATATTCCCTCATAAAGGTGGCCTTGATCCATGTAACCCTAAACCAAATCACCAATTTTATATCAGTTAGGGATTTGATTGAAAGGTTAGAGATTGAGGAAAATAAATTCATTTATGTGCATATAGAGGCCATGACCACGTGGACGCCAATTGTGTAAGGAAGCCAACTATCAAGTGGCTCAATAGTTGGTACCTAAGGAAAAGAATAACAAAACTGAGAGTTCAGCTAGAACTAAGGAAATCAAAAAATAATCCAAAATAGCAATAATTTTGGTCTTGATCGCTAATCCAAGAAAACTTGCTATCATTTCCTTTAATCCACTAGCCTATAATGAGGAAGGAATGATCCTAAATGTGAAGAATAATGAGAAGTGGTTGAGATTTGAGAATTGATCAGAGGATTCTATGGGTATTGGTGACATGAGGTGCATCAGTTAATTAACCTCTAGAAAACTTGCTATCATTTCTTTTAATCCACTAGCCTATAATGAGGAAGGAATGGTCATGAATGTGAAGAATAATGGGTGGTTGAGCTTCGAGAATTGATCAAAGGACTCTATGGGTATTAGTGACATGAGGTGCATCATTTAATTAGCCTCTAAATTGCTCAAGGCCAACATTAGCTTAGGATGCAAGAGGGGTAGGAAAACAACCAAATAGAAAAGGGAGCAAGCTACATTAGGAAAAGGTCTATATTCCATAAGAAATTATCTTCCAAGGTCTAAGGGAGAAATTCCTTCTCTTACAAAGAAATAAAGATCTACACTAAGAATGTTAGGGGCATTCATGGCCAATTGCCAAATTGATCACATGTTGACTAATATAATTATACTAGGAATAAAACTAATTTGCAAGAAATAAAGTTGTTCCTTATTGCTCAGGTTGGATGGGTACTAGGGTGGATGCAATTAGTGAAACCAATGGGTTGGGGGTGCTTTGGCATCCTATCACATTTTTGTGGAGGTTCACACTCAACCCTAAATTGGATACATTTAGAGGTATAAATAATTTTATCTAGGCTATCTCTCTTGGTGATTGATGTTTGCAACCACACAAGTTTAGGGAACAAAATTAAGCTTTGAAATGAACTCATGTTTGTTATCATTGCTTCCCCTTATAAATTGGTTATTGTGGGGATGATTTTAATGTGATTATTTGTTTGGGGTAGAAATAGGGAGTATTTTCTCACACCTCCCAAGTGTAAAAGGATTTTCAATATTTGTGAGATTGGTGAATTTATTGGACTTGATACCTAAGAAACACTCATTCACATGGACGAACGAAAGTGTGTAGTTCACCAACATAGTTGAATGTTTGGATTATTTTCTTAATTCTACAAATGGGCTATAGGTCCCACACTTATTGGAATCTTTCATATGCCCAATTTTAGGATCTGATTGTTTCTTTGTAATATTTATCAATTCTAGAAGATGAACCCTCCTTAATTCACCAATTCAAGTTTGAATGAATGCAATTCAAAAGAGATGATTTAATAGACTTAGTCAAAAGGTGTTTTTAGAAGAAGATATACCTTAAGAATCTAAATGTTTTGTTTCACAAAGAAATTAAATTATTAAAGGGAAGCTAAAGGACTAGAACAAGAACTCATTTTAAAACATTTGTGAGAAGAAATTAAAAATAAAAAAGGAGCTACTTCCACAACATGGAAAAATCCTAAGTAGAGAAGAGATTTATTAGAAAGATAAATCAACAGAAACCTGGTTGGAAAAGGGAGATCAAAACAAAAAATTCTCACATAATACATTTAAGGTGAGGATTCAAAACTTAATTTGTTGTATTTGTGGGGTGGATGGAGAGAATTTTGTGTTTTGATCTTAAAAAGGTAATTGTCTAATTTTCTCAAGAGTTTTTGGTGGAAGATGGTGCCTCATGTCTTTGAAACATGAACATGCTTTTAAACTCCATTCTATTGATGATCACGGAAAAGAAAACATAAATGTTGATGGCACCCTTTACCAAGGAGGAGGTCAAATGTGCTACATTTTAGCTACATCCAGAAAAGGCCTCAATTCCAAATGTAATTCTTGTAAGCTTCTACGAATAATGTTGGATTTCATAGGGAAGAAGGTGACAATTGTTTTTGGCAATGGCTATTTCCGATTTTCTATTTCAAAAATGAATGAGGGCCTATTTTTAGGCAACTTTAGTTAGTTTTATTTTATTAGTTGTTTTAGAGTAGTTTTTAAAAAGTATCTTTCCATAGTTTTTCTACAACTTTTGGAGAGGTTTGCTTTTAAGCATTTTTAAAAAATATTTAATTCTTACTTTCAATTCCCTAAAAGCATATTCATTATAACCTATAAATAAGTGCCTTGGTAACAAGTCAAAATAATTGTTAAAGTTAGCTTATGTTGCAAAGATTGTCATTCATGTATTTGATCTAAGTTTTATGTGTTTTTGTGTGAGGTTTTATTCAATGGATTATATTGATGATAATGTTGATCTTTGTATTAACACTACTATTTCACCTTAGTAGTTTTGTGTGCTTCTAGAGTTCACTTTTCTTAAATCTTGCACTATGGTTTCATTGTTAGAATTAATAGTGGTTTCATCCACTCTTGTGTATGTAGATCTACTAGTCTCTTTTACTTTTTTTTAGTTGCAATTTTTTATCCATAAATTTGTTGGTGAAATAAGAACCTTTTAGATCTTGTGTTTAGCCTCAAACTCAAAAAGATAGGTCAATTTACTTGTAGTAGTTTTCCTTTATGCAAGACCCCATTGATGATCTTGTAAAGTGTGAGTAGTTGTAAATCTTGTTAATAGCTTTAGGTATAAGAGTAGTGTTTACTTTTTAGCGAGCTTCTCCTATGAATTTGAAAAGAGGTTTATCCTTGTGTGTTGTCTTACAAGATACAAATTAAAATACACAATTTTTTATGCCCACTATGGAGTATGTGTCACTAAAAGGCTTTATCTTGAAACAAAGGTTAGTTTTACCGCATCCTACAAAAGTATCCCCATTATCGTGAATAAAGTCTATGCTAGATCACAAAGAAAAGATCTTTCCAACCCATCTTTCAAGCTAAATCAACCATCTACAAGTGAGGGTTCTTCTTCTTCAAGAGTTCCAAAGCTTGTTGAGATTTTCTTGGCTTTGGGAAAATAACTGTTTCAAATAATAGATTATCACAATAACCATAATGGTTTGCTCTGCTTCCCTTGTTGAGGGGAACCAATATTGTTCCATTAGCTCTTGTAGAGGACAATTACTTCCCACATGGCTCAAGCAAATCTTTTCTAAAGTTTCATGATGACAACACACAACATCCTAATGAACACATTACAACCTTCACTGTGTAGTATTTTGGGGGTGATCCATGAAGATTTTGCAATGTGATTTTTTTGTCAAAACCTTTGTTGGAGTAGTAGTAAAATGGTTCCACCACCTTACCACAAGATAAATCACAAGTTAGGAAATCATGCACAATATGTTCTTGGCACAATTCAAACTAGCCAAGGATAGCCATATCCCATTTGCAAACCTCTCAAATGTAAAGAAGGAAGATAATAAGCCTGTGAAGGAATATATTGCATGATTTGATCAACTAGTTGATAAAATCAACACTATTTTGAAGCCATCTCCAAAAGTCCTCCTAAGTTGTTGAATAAATACAGTTATGTTAAAGATTGCACTCATGATCAAATCTACTGATATTGATGAACTTGAACAAGCTCAAGAGAAATCTGTTAAGTTAGAAGATGGCATGATTACTAAAGGAAAGATCAAGAAAGACACCATTAGACCGATGATCCAAAGTTCAATCAATCCTCTCCCACAAAGAGTGGTGAAAATGAGACAAAAATAAAGAGAAAATTCCAATAAAATGGTCCAGCTCAACACTATCAAGGACATCCTCACATAAATGGTGGTCCTTCCCATGGGAATGATAAACTTAGAGTACCTCTTCAACCTACAATGCTTTCCTTGGAGGTACCACCTGAATACAACTTGAATATTTTTTTCTCTTTTTGCGAGACGAGATCACAATAGTATATATTGTACAAAGATTATTCTCATGATGTGGCTCATGTCTTCTTCTCAATCAAATCATCAAATTTTTTTGGGTAACTTTCAACATCTTCAAGATGACCCAATGACAACCCCAAAACAAAATATTTTCAATATGGACCCATTTTTGCTGAACAAGTAAAGACATTCAATAACTACAAATGTTTTTGGAATCAAGGAATTGAGAAAGATCATGTTGCTGAAAGAAGAAACCACAAAGGAAATTCATGGAAGGAACCACCATTTGTGCCTTGTTTAACAATTATTTGACAAGCTAAAAGGCCTATAGACTACTGGATGTTGATACTAATAAGGTTGGTGTCAGTGATGATGTTTTTGATGAACTATATTTAAAGAAGGCTAATGAAAGGTAAATTAAAGTGAGCAAGGGAAATAAAAAGAAACTCAAGTACAAAAAGACATTCCTAAAAATTAAATGTGAGATTGTCATCAGCTAGGATAGGCTCTAGCTACTAGCTAGTCCTATAGCTTGCCCTTTTCAATTTATCAATTCTAAGTTTTAATTGTTGAGATTTTCCAACTTTGATGTTTTGTAAGCATATTCACTAAAGCACCTTTGCTTAGAATACATTTACATGAATGAAACTCTAAGAAAGGCTAACGTACCTAGTCCAATTATCTACCAACTTGTAAATCATAAAACATATAACACATTCAAAGGCCAAAGAAAAACAATCAAATAGCAAAAACTAATCATGTAAATTGACTCAAATACCTTACAAGTATCATCTACTGGAAACAAGAGCCTATTGTTTACTAGCCTTCGTACAATTTTGGATAGCACTCCTTTTATTAAGGTAAGAATTGCCCTGCAGTTAATTTGCACATTAAACGAATACCAAAATCATAACATTAAAAATTTAAGCACAATGCCAATAAAGATTCAACAACCATAAGAGGTCTGTAGTTTTATTCCACTAAGCAACCAATGCTAATGGGGAACAACATGGATAAAATTTTAAGTTTTAATTAGAAAAAACCCATAATGGGATCTCCATAGAGTTCATAAAAATCTAACGTAAAGAATTACCTTGAGCACTGAGTCATTCAAGATTAGAAAAGAATCTTGAACTCTACCACATGCTACTAAAACACCTCATTCACTAGCTCGAGATTCTTGAAAGAAACATGCATACCAACCCCATGGCCATTTACATGAGGACAAGTAATTCTAAACAACCTATTTATTCATAAGAAGAGTCATTATATGCAGTTGATCTTACTACTATTATGAAAGGTCTAACCTTCTTGTACAAATATGTTATTAGGGATTGTAAAGAACAACTAAGACAAAATGTTAAAGCAGGTTTACAAAAGCATACAATACCAATTACATAGGGACAAGGTATACAAATTCACACATAAGCTCTTTATACTAGGAGAGTACTTGGTAGTTCATACCATTCTCTATTTTCACTAAACTCTGAAGCATTATTTACATCTTCTTGTTCATGTCAAAATTATCTTCCATAATTGGAGCAACAAGACTTAATTCCTTGTAAAGATCTCGAACAAAGTCACATATTCTCTTTGTTGTCCCCACCTCTCCACCAGCCACTTGACTAATGGCTAACCTCATCAACTCTCTTGTCAAATCTCCAATCTAACAAATCATAATAAATACTAGAGTAAGTCTTCCAACATATCCATGAATCGATATACAAGAACATAGGTGTCTTATACTTACCCCTAAAAGATAATACAAAATGTTGATCTTGAATTGGCTAGTAGATTAATCACCAATCTTTGAAATCTCATTATTGAGATCTACAAGGGTCAAAAAATTTCCCACTCCTACACTCAGGCATGGTGATTGCTTCTACATACTCTTGAATCTTTGCAAATTCAACACCACCCCACCAAAAGAACATAAATGGATTGATAAATTAAAATTTCAAAATATCCCAAAATGGTGTCTCAAATACTAACAAATAGATTTAACAAATGCCAGGAGAAAAATATCTTCTAAGCTTCCAAGCATCATTGACATTGCCTTGCAAGTTTGCAACTCATTAGCAACTTGTGAGAAGTGTTGCATACTAACCCCATTCAGATCCTCTTGGACCTGTTTAAAAATTGTTTCCTTGTCATCATTACCAATCCTACAAAATTAGCATATCAACAAAATATTTGAGAATGTAAAACTTTATATGGTCGCAAATGACTACACCATTTACAACAGTGGGCTATAATACCAAAGAATGCTACTTCCAGGAATATAATCACATGCGTTGAGAATAATAACACCATATAATATGAGAGAACAACTTTATAGTATGAGGTAGTGTATAGTTACAATCCTGGTAGAGGGAGGACCTGCCAAATTTTTGCCCCTACCCCAACATTCATCTAACTATTTATGAGTTTGTTGACCAAGCAATTGTTAGTTATGACATAACCATTGAGTAAACCATAACAAAAAAATAGTAAGCTACGTAAGCCAAAGGTAAAATAATCACCAACCTAAGTCCACTACAAAATATGTAATTTCTTAATGTCAATAAGAACATGACTATCTAATTTTATCCCTCTTAAACAAGTTGGGGTCCTCTCCAATATGACCCAAATATAATATCAAGAAGGAGATGAAGGATGAGAAGAATCCCTAGAGATACAGTTGCTCTCGCTGATTATGAACATGAAGTGTTTGTCCCACTTGATTTCAACTGCTTCACTTCAGCTCTAAGTGCATACACCTTCTCAATGCATTCATTTCACCTTGTGAACAACTTTTTGCAGCCTTCCTTCAATTGATATCTTATAGTTTCCACCATGTTATGTTTACTATTGATCCTTCAACAGTGTCAACTACTACTCATACTCAACAACCTTATTAGCCTGGTTTGTGTAAGTTGGGTCTTATGGAAAAATTGCTCTTTGAATCTTCAGTGTTGCTCCTCCAAATGACTACACAAGTAATCATTTTTTAGTGATTTTGGACTTCTAATTTTCTAGTTGGCGTTGTTCACATAATACAAACCATAATGTTATTGAACATTGTTCACAATATGTACAATAACATTAAATACTGATGCCGGAAGGTGTGTTCAATAGAATATGAGGCTTCAAAGTTCAAACATACTAGAGATAGGAGGATAAATAAAATACGAGGCTTCAAAGTTCAAACATATTAGAGATAGGAGGATAAATAGAATACGAGGCTTCAAAGTTCAAACATACTAGAGATAGGAGGATAAATGATTGGGTGAATTGTGGCAGGTAACCATTGGTGGAGTATCTTTGAGGTATTACACTCTAGCTACCCTTGTTTCAAAGTTCAAACTCCAAGAGATAGTCTTCTTCTACAAATTTTTGATATGAGTTCTCTCATTCAAACTTGGTGGGGGTTGAGTAACCAAACAACTACATCTAAATCTTTGAATTTGCTTGCAATTTTGTGCATAATCTATGCCAAGGATACCTTAATCTGTAGAAAATGATGCAATGTACCACATAGGTTCCTCTTGCCGACTCAATGTGTTGGAAGTTGTACTTGTGCATGTTTTTACTTGTATGTACTCTATGGAATCCTTGTGCTTGTGCATCTTTCCTGGAATCTTCCACTTGTAGTTGTGCATACTTTGGGAACCTTCTAGGCATGTTCACATGTCAAGAGCACTAACTCTCATTGTGCCAACCCAAGGAATGTAGCATATACATTCAAACATTATCAAACATTCAGAATCTGGATATTTTCAGTATCTTGTGTTCATTCTACTCTTGTTCTCTTTAATTCTTATTGTCTGCAGTTGTTCTTGACATGCATCAGAGCCTTTTCTTTAGCGCTGATCAATCTTTGTAACTTGCTCACTTGTGGTGTTCTCATTTTTAAAGAGTTCATGGCATAAGCCTTATACCAAGCCACTTTCATAAGCTTAAAATCGGCTATTCTGAAAGTGTATTTTTTGCATCTTGCCTATACTGCACTATGGTTTGGGGTATTATCATCTTTTATCATCAAGCTTTTGAGTCATGCTAAATTCATATTCTTTTGAATTACCTAACATTGTGGATTATAAGGGGATACCATCTATGCGTTTGCTCGTTGCTCAGTGATCTTATCCCTTTTAATTCAGTTTTGAAGTACTTAAAGAAGCAAGTTCAGGAGAGACATAAACTAAAAGAAACGTATGCATGCACCTTGTTTAGTTAAAAAACTGTTAATCATGTATGTGGAAATAATAAATAAAAGAACTAATAACTACTTCAACCATTTGGATGCCCGAATTTCTTTTTTTGTTCATTCTACTTTTGTAGATAGTGTTGATAGAATTTATGACCAAATAAAACCTAAAGATTGAGATTGATTCAATTTGTAATTTGTTCACTTCATTCTACTGTTCTCCTATCCTGGACGTGGATTTTCATCAGCTTAACATTGGATATACTGCATTATTTTTAGGGATATTATCTTCTGTTATCATCAATCTTTTGAGTCATATGAAGTTCATATGCTTTCAAATTACCTCACATTGGGGTTGTCAGGGGATATGTATTTTGGTTCACTTGTCCCTGTGATCATATGCCTTTCATTAAATTTTGAAGGACTTAAAACAGAGAGTTCAGGAAAAACAGAATTTAAAAGAAAAATTTGCAGAGACCTTGTTTGATAAAATAATGTTATTCACGTGTGTGAAAATAGTAAATACAGAAATTAACAACTAGTTCAACTCTTTGGCTGCCTGAATGAATTTTTTGTGCATTCTCAATTTGTAGATATTGTGGATAGCATTTATGACCTCCAAATGAAACCCAAAAGATTGGAATTGATTGATTTCAACAATAAGCATATGCCAAATGTTAATCATAGGTTCAGTCCACTTGGAAGTTGCAGCAAACACTAAAAGAAAGGAACTTTTATCAGGATAAAATCTTAGAATGTCTAATCAACTTTATGGTAAATTGGAATAAGTATTTCAAGTACCACTCCACAAGGTATTGACATCTACTAAATAAGATATTTACTTGATCATTAAAATAAAGCACGAAACTTACCTTTAATCGACTTATCACATCAATCAGCCAAGAGAGCAGTGTTACAAGACTTGCCCAAATTCGGCAAGTACTCGCGAGTCCCGAGGCGGGTGACCCTAAACGAGTCTCAGAGACTCGGCTGCCGAGTACTCACCGAGACTCGCCAGACTCCGCAGACTCGCCGGACTCGCCGAGTCTCGTGCCCCAAACTTGGCCATTTTGATTAAATTTTTTTTTTTAAATTGCAATTTTTTTTTTTCAAATTTTTTAATTAAATGGTGTGCGCCATGAAGGTTTGTGTGGTTTTGAAGGTCTTCATTTGGGCTTGGTGGCGGGGGCTCCGCCCCTCGACCCCGCCCTGTATCGCGACAGGGAGCGCGCCCAGGGCGCTGCCCCGGGACCCTGCGAGGGGCGCTGCCCCTGACCCCGCTGGGGCAAGGGGCTGCCCCTTGACCCCGTTGGGGCGTTTCCCCCAAACCCTCATCAAATTATAGGTCTAAGCATGTTATAGGCCAATGATGAATCATGATCATAAAAACCTACAAAATACATATCCCCTATTGCGAATCTTTGCATCTTTCACAGTCAAAGCCATAATCAAGGATTATCTTTTTCAAAATTCATACATTAGACAACAAAACATGCAGTCTTGAAGGCTTCAATAAAATTTTAATAATAAAATCCTCACTTGAATATACACACCAATCATTGAGACACAAGCAAATATCATGGCTACATCATCATCTAGGACCTAACTTAGACACTAGCGCATGTCTTGTCATGATATTGGGATGAGTAATGCAAGCTCTTCTGAGCCATAGACTTAATTTTTTAGTTTTGATATTTGTTTTGATGCCATGGATTTCATATTCCATGAGTTTTGTATACATTTGACAATATTTATATATCTGAATGTGTTATTTCCTTCAGCTAAAATTTGCGTTTATACTTATGTGATCGATATATGTTTGTGTATAGGATCATAGTAGTTTCTATTTCATGATGTTATTGTGTATTTGAGGTTTATTCACTAAAGGGTGCATGAAACAAGCTTTAAATCCTTAAAAATCTCTAAATTTCAACGGTTTTTCTATTTGCCGAGTCTTTGCCGAGTCTTGGGCGAGTCTAGGCTCCGAGTCCGAGTCCGAGGTGAGTCCGAGTCTTGTAACTATGCAAGAGAGACATCCAGTTGCATGTGTATCCATAAGACATTTAAATTCCTGCTCTGAGAGGTCACATAAGCACAGTCCAAGCCTGCAAATTTCAGCCAAATCTCCAATTTTCTTCACAGATCCAATTACTTGCATAAACAGTTCCAGTGGCATTGTTTTAATGGCACCATCCAAGGAAAATAATTTACATGTACTATTTGGATTCTTTACATCATATCCATGTTTCCCAGAAGACAATGCAGCATCCCAGTCTGGTAAACTGCTCACATAAGCCCACAAAAATTGTTGTAACAATTTAATACGAACCATCTTTGCAGGAATAAAAACATTGGCACGAATGGACCCTGCTCTAACTGATTGAAAATCTGAAGGTTCAGAGTTCGACGTCCTCTTTATTCTAGTTAGAATAGGTACAGAATCATCATTCTTTGACCTAGCTAATCCCTGTCCACGACTTTGCATTTCAAAATTTCTTAATTTTTCATGAATTTGCCCCATAAGTTCTGGTCCTACTTCGACAGATGGATGCAAGACTACTTACAGTGATCCTCATTTTGAAGTCTTTGTAGAGCACGTGTCAATGTCTTCTTGTTCATTGCTGCACTTTTTCCTCTTTCAAGATATTCAAGCCACCTGTATAGCTCAACCCTTAAAATAAACTTTTCCACCTGTAGCCAGAGCCCAACATGAGAAGAAAATAATCATTACCGAAGATAAGAGATCATGCAATCAAACAAGAAGAAACATACAGTAAATATTGATAAGCAATCATTGTAAAATTAAATGATCTATACACTGATTAATTTACATGATTGTGTTAAATTGTTAATTGCAAAGAGCAACATTTATACATTTGATAATATGCTTCTTAACCATGTTTGGTAATGAAAAAATGAAGAAAATGCCAGTATGCCAGATGGATCATGTAAGGATTCAAATATTACAACAAAATAATATAAGAAAATGTAGTGGATATAGATGAAATATTTTCACCCTTTTGTTTTTTCCCTGACTAAAAAATAAAAGCAGGATATGCCAAATAACACATTTTGAGTTATGGAAAGCAAACACACCATCCCATGCAAATGTGTTTTTAATGCTAATCTGCCATATTAGTTTTTCAATTTCACTCTCTCATATCTAATCTTAACTAGCTTAATTGGAAAACTATGTTACCAGGTACCTCTAGAACCCCCATGTACTTGTATGGGTTCAATTCGGATTGGGGTCTCAGGCTGGTTCTCCTCTAGGTTCACCCAGGGTCCCTCTTGAGCACCCCAGGTCCTTTTGTGCCTAGGTTCCCTGTGGATCCTTCACAGGGAACCCAAGGTGCCTAGGAAAGACCCTAGACAAACCTAGGCCAAACCACACAAACTTAAGTGTTCAAAAAGAAAGACAGATCCCAAGGAGCAATGAAGGGTCTCTTACAAGCCTACGTACACCCTAAACTCTCAACTCATTCTTACCATCTCAAATGATGAGAAATAGGGGATGAAACCCTAAAATGTACCACTTGAGAAAGGCATAGACAAGCTTCAAACAACCTTTGTAAACAAGGGAAAAAAATTCTCATTTTAAGGGTTGATTACAAACAACTTGAACCATACAATTCTACTATTCCTAAGGTTTGCTTAGCCAAACTAAATGTTTAAGAATACCACTAATTTATTTTTAACTAAAATTATTGTGTCATTCATAAGCACTGACATCATAGGTCAAATGCAACAAGCATTAAAGATCAATGCAACTCATTAACAAAATGTCAATCTCACAACACATTTCATTTTTTATCTACTTGTAACATTCAAATGATGAGCAATACATTACTTCTAGTTTCATTTAAAATTAAAAATCAATTTAAATCTATTCATCATATTATGAGGACTACTCCAAACATGTTGAATCCTTCATAAGATAATAAGAAAAAACAACTTGAAACTAAAAATAAACAAATATAAAAATGAAATTCAATCATCCCAAACATGATGGTTGTAAGTCTAACTAATAAATTATAATAACACATAGTTAGTCACTCTACTCTAGTATCACAAGGTTGCTCTTACACATGTGATTCTAGAAAAACATGAAACACAATAAGGATTTAAAGTACAATCCCACATCTAAAGAAGATCCTCCCTGACATAATCTCTGAAGAACAAATAGGGTGTGTCCCTGATAGATCAATTTTAGGCAAGGTGATTATTGCCCAAGAAGCAATTCACTTGATTTCAAAAATAATAAAGCAATCAATGCTAATAAAACTAGACATCAAGAAAGAATGTAAAAAATTAGACTGGAGGTTTATATTCAAGGTATTAGAAGCTTTTGGATTTAATACTAGTTGGATAGATTGGATCTTCAACTAGATTGCCTATCCTAGATACTCAGTCCTGATAAACAACACTCTAGAAGGGTTCCTTGGTGATTCGATAGGACTCAGACAAAGGGACCCTTTGTCTCTCTTTTTGTTTATCATCATGGCTGAGGCTTTTGACAGATCAATTTCTAAAGCGGCAAAAGAAGATAGGATTAATGGGATTCAGATCATAAGGTGTATTTCTACAATTACTCACCAATAATTTGTTGATGATACCATGTTATTTGGATATGCGAGGGAGAGAGAATCAAGAAATTTCAAAGAGATCTTATCTAAATATACTTTGGCTTTAGGGCAAGAGGTAAGAATTGAAAAGTAAAAAAAAAATCTTTCTCTTTATAAAACCAACAAGTGAAAATTAGATCGTGAGAATATTGAGATTTAGTAAGGGCAAACTCCTGTACAAATATTTGGGGTTACCTTTAGCCTCTGGGGTACAACCTAGAAATCTCTAGGACCCATAGGTGACAAAAATAGAGAATAGGTTGTCCTCTTGGAATGGTAAATGGATCTCTTGGGCT
This sequence comes from Sequoiadendron giganteum, assembly GCA_007115665.2. Lineage (NCBI taxonomy): Eukaryota > Viridiplantae > Streptophyta > Pinopsida > Cupressales > Cupressaceae > Sequoiadendron > Sequoiadendron giganteum. Next base: position 99,626,920 of record CM021109.1, read on the forward strand.
AGGAGACTCACAATGATAGAGGTAGTAATTGTGGTCCTCCCAATCTAAATGATTTCATGTTTACCTCTATCTATTGGTGCTAGCAATAGGATCAATCAGAGTGATTTTTTTTTGGAAAGGCAACTCGGACCAAAGGAAGTTTCCTCTAATAAGTTGGGATAAGATATAAAAATCAAGGGAGGCAGATGGTGCATGATTGAAATAATTGATTTTACAGAACAAGGCTCTGGAAGCAAAGCTAGTTTGGAGGTTGTATATTAGGTAAGACCTTAAGTGGGTGAAAGTAATGAAATCAAAGTATTTAAAGGAAGGAGAAACAAGTATCTTTACCTCAATAACTCTCCCAAGGGTTCAAGAATATGGATTTTCCTATGCAACAACAAATATTTAATCTCAGAGAATCTTACCTGGGATATAAGAGACAAGAGTTTTTCCTTCTACTGGGAAAAATCATGGGGTGGCTACCAAAAAATGGTACACAAAGGTGATCTTGTGTAGGAAATGGTAATGGAAAAACAATCTTGGGGCAATCATGTAAGGGACTATCTATGTTGCTCGTTCATAAATGGTTATCATGAGTTTTAATGGAAAAGTGTAAGGGTGTTAGGCTTAAGTAATGAGGTGGCCTTTGTCTATGAAGACGCATTGAGCAATGGGTTAATATGCATAAGGGTAGGTAAAGACATGATGAGATGGCATGACTCTTCTTCTAAAGACTACAAAGCACGAGAAGGTTACAAGCTGCTAGTAAAAAACATGAAACAGAATCAGGTCTACCTAGTGACCTATGCTAGAATAATGATTGCCTTCCTAAGGTGGATATTTTTTCTTGGGCTGCAATATAGGGTAGAGTTTTAACTAATGATAGGTGTAGTGTCAAAAAAAGGGTCCTATGGCTTTTTCACACTCATTTGGGTCCTCCTTGCAGATTTTGGATTAATATTGCCTTGATTTAGTGTTGTAATGTGGATAACACATTCACATTATGTCTTGGGCCCTTGTGAACTAATATGTTTTAATGGTACCTCACAAAGGTGTTGTAAACTGTTGTAACACACTTTCACACTTTTCTAGGATTTTATCAATTAACTAAGCATAATAAATATAATTTTAATCATAATTAATCTTAATCCTACCTTATTTAGAGTGTTGTAAAGTATTGTAACACACTTTCAAATTCCTCTAGGCTTGTCATTAATAATTAGGATTTCTTATGCTTTAATTGGCCCTATTTTGCATCCACAAGCCTCATTTATTACATCTTTTTGAGGATAATACCGACATCAATCAATAACCAATCATAATTCAGGTGTTCCTAGCTTGGGTGGCCCAAATTTAGTGTCTGGGACTCATTCACCACCTTGGGTGAATAAGTCCCACCTAGGTATTTTTGGCTTCAATGCAGGTTTCACACATTTCTAGATACTTTTGTTTTTTGGTCCCATACATTATGTGCGATGGGACTCATTCGCCACCTTGGGTGAATGAGTCTCATGTGACCAAAATTCAATTTAAATCAATTTTTCAATGATATTTTATTCTCCTAGATCTAATGTTGGCTTGTAGTGTTGTAATTTCAAGAATTCTTGCATAATTGAGTATAAATACAAGGTTCTTTCACTCATTTTCTCCTAACAAGCAATCAAGTGATCCTTATAGAAAATTGAGTTCATATTAGCATTTAAAGCATTTCAAGGGAAGATTATCAAGAATTCTTCAAGCATCAATCATCATGTCAAAGATCATATTCTTCATGTTTGTTGTTGTGCTAACATGTGTGAAGTAGAGTTCATGATCCAAGCAAGTATTGCATTGAATATCTATCAACATCAATAATCAAGAACCACATCCATTGTAGCCATTTCAAGCATAATTGCAACACTTTATTGCTAGGGTTTGGTGAGTTGCAACATTAACTTTTGTTCATTCATCATTCTCCCTTTACATTTTCTTTCATTTCAAGGTTTAATTACCAACAAGGGGTTTGACCAAGGAAAACCCCTATTCTCTAACCCCACAACCATTTTTCCCTCTTCTTGAGTGCAATTTGGAGGTCTAGGTTGTAGATTTGTCAAGGAGAAAAGTTTTCAAATCTCTAAAGTTGTCAAAGTTGTCATTCAACCTTGGAGAATCTTGGAGAATACCTATAGGTGCTATTTTGCAAATTTGGATCCGAAAACCAGTCAAAAAGAGTAGAGCAAATTGAGAGGCACATAATCCACTTCAAAATTTATAGAAAAGTAGAAGTGGAATGATTCACCACTATTGGCGAATGAGTCCCAATGTACAGGCTTGAATAGGATCTTTGCAGATTCGGATACCCTTTTGGTTGAAACTTGTTCTTACACATTTTCTCAAAAACTGGATTGATTCGCCCAGCTTGGCAAATGAGTTACAACCAGTATAAATATCAGATTTTTTAGTGTTCCAGATCTTTATTTTTCCTTCTTTAGTCTCCCAGGTGCACCTTTCATTTTTATAGCTTCTTATTGGATTTTACTTATCTTTTTAGATCATTTTGCATATCTCACTGTGTTTCAAGCATTTTCTTTTCCAAGTTGACACTTGGTGGTGAACCCCTCATTTGACATTGAATCATAGATAAAATAGGGGGGAATGGCCTTTCTTATTATATCTAGGTCATTGAAATATGTCCTAAGAACCCTAATAGGATTGACTATCAACCTCTCAAGGTGAGTGAATACCCAACTAGGAGGACTTAGGAGGGGGTGTTCTATCAGATCAAGGGGTTCACCACCAAGAAAATGCTTGGAAACAATAATGTTTGAAAACACACCATGATATGCAAAACACTTAAACTGAGCAAAATGAAGCTTCTTAATACTGAAAATGAACAACTCCAAGTTAGAGTATGTGTACCTGGGGAGCCTAGAGATGCCAAAAGGATTATGGAAATGCAAACAGATTGTTGAGAAATTCCTTGGATGACTAAGACGCCTTTACTCTTGTCTTAGTCCCGCTGTTGTTTTTAAGGGCAAACACAAAATCTTTGGATAACGAAACAAAATTGTGAAAAATCACTAAAAGATTCCACCTAGAGGACTAAGACATCTTTACTCCTATCTTAGTCCTGATTTGAATTTCTAAAAAGTGTGAATGTGGTCCTAAGCTCCCAGATCTATAATTGCTTCTCCTCAGATCTCAGGTTCTAGAACAGTCGGACCTGACCTGCAGGTGAGTTTTTCATGAAGATGACAACTTTGTAATGCAACTTTGCAACTTTGACAACTTTGCACTCCAAGTTATTCTTTAACTCTTCAACCTAGATCTACAAATAAAAATGGACAAGATGGAAAAACTTATTGATTGTTAGTGAATGGGGGTTTGCCTTGGTTAAACCCCTTGTTGGTAATCAAACCTTGAAATGCAATAGAAATGATGAAGGAAATGGTGAATGAAAAACATACAATGTTACAACTCACCAAACCTTTGCAAATGCTATAAAATTGTGTGAAATGGTTGCAATGGATATGGATCTTGAAATGCTTAATAGATATGGACTTGAATTGCTTGCTTAGATCAAAACCATACATCACAAATGTTAGCACAAAAACACACATGATGCAAGAAAAATATTTGACATGATGCTTGAAACTTGATGATGGCTCCAATTGCTTGATGAGTTTCTCTTGAATGCTCTTATGAACTCAATTTGACTATAATGAATGCTCTCACAAAAGAATTGGGTTGAAATGAATGAATGAACCTTGTGTTTATACTTGTCTATGCTTAATATCCCAAAATTATATCACACCAAGCCAACATATAAATTAAAAGAATAAAGGAGGTTAAATCCCACCAAGATTTGAAATTAAATCCTGAAAATGAATCAAGGAAGACTAAGAAACCCTAGGTGGCATCTTAGTCCCAAGTGATGAAAATTGGGGCACAAACACCAAAAATGGACCCAAAATAGATGCCTCAAAATTAGGGTCCCAAGACCTCGGGGGAACAAATACACCCTTATTGGTGTTTTAGTCTCGACCAAAAATTAGGGACACACTAGAATCAGAGTCATTAGGGGATCAGATATGCTTTGGAGAATGTCAAGACTTACCAGAAAATAATGTCATTCATAGGGCTTGTGGACATAAAATAGGTCCAATTAAGCCATAAAGAAGGATAAATAAGGCAAGGTAGGCCTAAAAAAGTGTGCAAGGGTATGCATTTTACTACACTACATTTAGCCCCCACTTTAGTGAGAGGATGAGCTTGCCTCAAACTAAGACTAAAGTAGCCAACCATGCAATCAAGAGGGGTTCAAATGTACAAATATTGGTAAGATAGGATAACATCAGTCAAGAGGGTGGCCAATCCCCCAGAATTATGATTCTATGGTGAACCAACATAGGCACAAAGAAACACGCTTGTGGATTATATATGAAGCCAAAATAATATTGAAAAAATACACCATCAAAGACAAGATAAAGGAAAAAGGAAAGGAACTACAACTGATCAAGCTTCAACTGACCATCCAACTCGGTGTACCGGGTCTAGGCTTGAAGAGGGTTTGCAAGTGGAATGCGTTGTCCACTATGCAAACAAAACACATGCTCACGAGGGCTAGTGGGAACTAGTTGTTCACTAGGTGATCCCCAAGAGGTCCATATCAATGTCATACCCTCATGACTATGATAAGTACAAAGAGGAAAATTCACTCTCACATGGGCTAGTGAAGCTAGGTGTTCACTAGGTGAGCCCCACGGGGTCCATATCAAAGCCATAACTCCATGAATTAGTAAAGAAAAAAGGAAAAAGCAACACAACAAGAAATAAAGAGGATGCTCAAAGGGATTTTTCTTAGTTCATGTGAGGTCTTACTCTTAGTGGACATCATTCCTAATGTCTCCAAAAGAGGATCGATCAAAGGATAAAAGATTCACCACTAGGGAATGTAGTGTGTCACATTACCACTAAGGGGAGTATAGTATGTTGAGATAGGTCACACTTTGAAGGAAATTACTCCCAATGTCACGACAAAGAGGAAAACACATCGTATGAAGAAAAAATTGCATCAAGGAACATGGAAAAACAAATGCAAATGAAATCAAGCTGAAATGATGTCAATGTATGCCCCCACTTTAAAGAAATTGCTAACACCAAACTATGAGCAATTACTTTAAAGTAGAGAAACATGGAAAAGAAAATGGAAAAGAGGGTTGTCCCACAAAAATACATAAGGGATCTATGGATTTAGGGTCAGTATTTGTCTTTGCTACAAAGATATTAGAGAGCTCGGAACTGACATCATCCCCCAAATACACACAGAGCTGGAAGAATGACACAAAGAGAGCGAAAATAAAGAAAAATATTTTGGATCAATATGGAAGAGACATAGGGTTTCTCAACGCCTTGCATCATCCCCAAAAGAAAGACTAAAAAAAGAAAAAATAAGAGAAAAATATTTTGGGTCAACATGGAAGAGACATAGGGTGTCTCAATGCCTTGTGTCATCCCCAAAAGGAAGACAACAAAAATTGGAAAGGAAAGAAAAATATTTTTGGGTCAACATGGAAGAGACAGAGGGTGTCTCGATGCCTTACATCATCTCGAAAAGGAAGACACAAAACAAAAAGCGAAAAGATAAATGAAAAGAGAAAAGCTTATAACATAGAGAAGAATGAAGGTACAAACAGAGGAATGCACAAAGAGAGAGAGACACCAAATAAAACATCATAGGGGATCATCATACACACATGCAAATAAAAAGAAAAAGAAAAAGACTAGTAAGGCATAGGTGAGTCAACCTAAAGTAGGTTATCCACCTCCTACTCTCAATTTGCATAAGTGAAAGGTAGATAAAAAACCAAAGGGACAACAAAAAATCCCTAACTAGGACAAGGCCATTGACTTCTTGTCCCCACTGAGTGCAAGACAAGAATGGGCCAAGATAGGTGATGAGAAGGGTCATGTAATGGTGAGAATGTTGAGATTCTACAATGATTACATGACAAAAATGGGTCCCTTGTTAAGGGACAATTTCTATAATGTTAAGTCTTTGGAATTCTCATTTTAATATGTGACATGCATTGGTATGGTGACCAAAAATTCTACGGTACTTGCAATAAGATGTGTTTTTGTTCTAAGTATTTGGAAATTAATTTTTAGGTATGGGTGGTAATGTGATAATACCTTGACTAAGAAGGATATGTAGAGTTTTCTTGGTGGAAGATGGTGGACAAGGATATTGAGATTTCTTTGTCTTATGATATGTTCTGCACCGGTTGGATTCTGCAATTTCTGTTGTTGAATATAGAGGAGGAGGACCTAAAGAGATCCTATCATCCTTATCATTGTTATGAGTTATTAGCTATTCTTTAGGAAGAAGGATATTTACATCAGGAGGTGAATCAAGGATCAACACATCACTATGAATTGTTAGGTATTATCTAGGTATTTTTGCATTGTGAGAGGGATCTTGATATCCTAACCCTTTTGTGTATTTATCAATTGGAACTTGTTGTAAGAGTTGGTGCATTTCATGTTCGCTTGTTGTATCACATCCTTGTTTACTCAAGATTGTGAATCCCTTGCCATATGTTTCTTCAAGGTTGATTGGAGTGTTTGTTACTTTGTGATCATAAGATGGTTGAATGTTTTCTTGTCTAGAGGAACTAGTATACCTAGGGAGCTTAGGTTCAATGTTTGTTTTAGTTTCAAGATGTAAGTAACCAAACATGTCAAGAGGTGGTATTTTAGGGGGATTTGGTTGTTTCATGGATGGGTAGAAGGATATGTATTAGCTTTGAGGTTATCAAGATATATTTTTAGGAACTTATTCACGTTGTCATCATCTTTTCCAATGATGTCAACACCACGAGGATATGCTTTAGGAGTTGAGAGAGCATGAGTGAGTTCAATGTAATTGGGATCATTAATGAAGGCACAACTTGAGACATCTACTAAGGATTTCAGGGACATCCACAACTTTCTGAAGCACATATCCATGATGCAATATTAAGAAAATGCACTTGAAAATGAAAGAAATTGGAATAAAAACAATTCTGGAAACAAAAACAACAAAGAAAAAGTAGCCCATAGAAACACGAAACAACAATTTCAAACCCTGAAAATTGAAGAGTCAAAGTCAACAGGGACTAATACGCCAATAAGGGTATTTTAGTCCTCTTGATGAGATCTGATAGTTTTAGAGGTTGGAATAGGAAGCAAACATCAAGGAGATGATTTTGAGAAAAAGAAGCTAAGAGGGACTAAGAAGACAGTAAGGGCATTTTAGTCCCAATAGAGGTTTTTCTAAGAGAAAAAACAAGTTTTGGCTTGAAAACAACTTTCTCTGGTTTCCTATATAGGGACCTGATGTTTGGAAACAAAAAATGATGCAAATGAAGGCAAAGAAAAGTAATGATGAACACACAATTGAATGCAAGATGCGAAATGCAGTTTTTCAATTTTCAATGCAAGAATAATGTTTCTAAATGCAATTAAGAGGATGAAAAATTCACTTTTTTAGTTTTTCAATGAAATGTAATGATGCAAGAAAGGAAAACAATAACTTATATGCAATTTTACTAATTAAAAGATACGAAACCCTAAATGCAATTTCACTAATGCAAGATGCAAGAAACCCTAGATACCAAATGAAATGAATGCAATCTAGATCTAGGACTCTAAAGGAATCTAAAACAAAAAAGGAAGATTTCTCAAACAAAGTTGGGTTCACCAAAATAAATCAGAGGATATAATAAGGGGAGGGATGGCCCTTTCCTATTCTATCTAGGTCATTCAAATATGTCCTAAGAACCCTAATAGGATTGACTATCAACCTCTCAAGGTGAGTCAATACATAAATAGGAGGACTTAGGAGGGGGTGTTCTATTAGATCAAGGGGTTCACCACCAAGCAAATGCTTGGAAACAATAATGTTTGAAAACAAACTGTGATATGCAAAACACTTAAAATGAGAAAAATGAAGCTTCTTAATAATAAAAATGAACAACTCCAATTTAGGGTATGTATACCTGGGAATCCTAGAGATGCCAAAAGGATTCTAGAGATGCAAATAGACTGCTAAGAAATTCCTTGGAGGTCTAAGACACCTTTACTCCTATCTTAGTCCCGCTGTTATTTTTTGAGGCAAACATAGTATCTTCGGATAATAGAATAGAATCCTGAGAAATCACTAAAATATTCCACCTAGAGGACTAAGATTCCTTTACTCCTATCTTAGTCCCGATCTAAATTTTTGAAAAGTGTGAATGTGGTCTTGAGCTCCCAGATCTACAATTGGTTCTCCTCAAATCTCAGGTTTTGGAACAATCAAATCTGAATTGTAGGTGAGTTTCCGTGAAGATGACAAATTTGTAATGCAACTTTGCAACATTGACAACTTTACACTCCAGGTGATCTTCAAATCTTCAACCTAGATCTGTAAATACAAATGGACAAGATGGAAAACCTTTTTGATTGTTAGTGAATGGGGGTTTTACTTGGTCAAACCCCTTGGTAATTAAATCTTGAAATGAAATAGAAATGATGAAGGAAATGGTGAATGAACAACATGCAATGCTACAAATCACCAAACCTTTGAAAATGCTTCAAACTTGTGTGAAATGGCTGCAATGGATATGGATCTTGAAAATCTTGATATATATGGACTTGAATTGCTTGCTTAGATAAAAACCCTACATCACAAATATTAGCACAACAATACACATGATGTAAGAACAATCTTTGACATGATGCTTGAAACTTGATGATGACTTTAGTTTCTTGATGAATTGCTCTTGAATTCTCTTGTCAGCTCAATTTGACTATAACGAATGCTCTCACAAAATACTTGGGTTGAAATGAATGAATGAACCTTGTATTTATACTTATCTATGCTTAATATCCTGAAATTATATCACACCAAGCCAAAATATGAATTCAGAGAATAAAGGAGGTTGAATCCCGCCAAGATTTGAAATTAAATCCCAAAAATGACTTAAGGAGGAATAAGATGCCCTAGGTGGTGTCTTAGTCCTACGTGATGAAACTTGGGGCACAAACACCAAAAAGGGGCCCAAAATAGATGTGTCAAAATCAGGGTCCTACAACCTCGAGGGGACAAAGACATCCTTAGTGGAATTTTAGTCATGGCCATAAATCAAGGACACACTAATTAGAGTCATTAGGGGATCACATATGCTCTAGAGAATGTCAATATTTACCAAAAAAATGTCATTCATAGGGCTTGTGGACATAAAATTGGGAAAATTAAGCCATAAAGAAGGATAAATAAGGCAAGGCAAGCCTAAACAAGTGTGAAAATGTGAGGGTATGCATTTTACTATGCTAAAAACATCATTCAATTCCCTAGAACATTACCTTTACCAGATTTCAATATCCTTTGCATTGAAGTCTCAAGGGTTTTTTCTTGAGTGAAACAAGCAAGAAAATTGACCTCTTTCCTTTTAGGTTCAAAACCCTAGAAGCTCAAGAGAGAGGTCACCATTTTCCTCATTTCATTTTGGTGAACCTACATTTAGAGCATCATAATTTTGATTTGGAGTGCATTTACATCCTAGATTTAGCTTGCATTAACATTGCATTAGGTCTTGCATTAGTTAATTTGCATTCTAGGGTTTCAATTTTTTGCATTAGTGAAAAACTCATTTAACTTGCATTTAATTTCATTTAAACTCAATAAAATTCTGCATTTGCATCTTAGTTTTGCATCAAAAACCATAAAAAGCATAAAAATCAATTTAAAAACTCTAAAAAAATTCAAAAAAGTTAATACCTTGACTCATTTGCCACCTTGGGTGAATCAGTCCCTTTGCATATTTTTCACTGCATTTTTTGCCATTTACACTTTAGTTTTTGAGTCTCTATTTGCTATTATTATGATTCTATTTTAATTTTCATACTTTCTATTTCATTCAATTCATTGCATTCATTCATCTTGCGCATTCCTTAAAAATCAAAATTGCATTTACAACATTGTTGCATAGTTTAGAATCAAAAATTTGCATCATGGATATGTGTTTTAGCAAGTTTTGGATGTCATTAAAATCCTTAGTGGATGTGTCAAGTTGTGCTTTTGGACATGACCCTAATGACATTAAACTCACTCATGCTCACTCAACTCCTAATGCATGTCCTCCTCATGATGTTGACATCATTGGAGAAAATGATGACAACATGAATAGGTTCTTAAATAATTTTCTTAATAACCTTGAGGCTAACACATCATTTTATCCATCCATGAACCAACCAAAACCTCCTACCATACCACCTATTGAGATGTTTGGTTACTTACATCTTGAAACAAAAGTTGAACCTAAGTTCCCTACAACAGGTGAACCTAGTTCCTCTAGGAAATCAAACACTCAACCCTTTTATGATAACAAGGTCACCAACACTCCCATCAATCTTCAAGAAACATATGGAAAAGGCTTCACAGTCTTGAGCAAACAAGGGTGTGATACAACAAGTGAACATGAAATTCATCAACTTCTAGAGAAAATACCAACTGAGGAAAATATAAAGGGGATAGGATATCAAGATCCCCATCACAACAAACACGTTCCTAAAGAATATATAAGGCTTCGTATCAATTGCACGGTTATCTTAGATCATCATCCTGATTTGAATGTTCTTCTTCCTAAAAAAAAACCAATGATTCATAACAATTAGAGGATCTCTTGAGGTCCTTCTTTGCAACCTTCAACTAGAGAAGCTAGTGAATCTAGCAAGCACAAAAGACCTTACAAGTTACAAAAACTAAAACTTCCCCACCCATCATTCGAAAGTGAACGAAATCCAGAATTGATTTTGAATATTTAGAATTAATGACATTGCCACCTATGAATATATTAGTCCTCTATCCTAAGGATTCTAAGGTCCCACATTTCGCGTATCACTAAGTTCTCGTACATAGTACCAATGAGTTCCATGCATTCCAATTAATATTAAACAACTTTCAATTTGATGGCAATGAATGCCATCGTGTGATTTCCTAGCCTTGTTTCACCCCCTTTTCATTTAATAGTTGTAGAAAATCCTCTTCTCACTATTACATGTCATTTCCCATCACCTACCTCGGCTCATTCTTGCTTCACACTCAGTGGGGGAAAGAAGTTGTTAGCCTTGTCTTAGTAATGCATTTTTCGTTGTCCCTTGAGTTCATCATTCACCTTCCGCTTATATAGATTGAGATTGGGAGGTGGATGACTTGCTCATAGGTTGACTTGCATTTTCCGTACTAGTCTTTTGCATCATTTCTTTTTGTGTGATTACATGTGCGTGACATGATCCCCATGACGTTCTATTTTCTCTCTCTTTGTGACATTCCTCTATTTTTACCTTCATTCTTCTCTGTGTCATGCATTTCTTTCTCTCTTTATCTTTTTCTTGTGTTTTAATTTTGGGAGTGACGTAAGGCATTGAGACATTCATGTTGATCCAAAAGGCTTTCCTTTTTCTCTTTCCTTTTTCATCTTTATCTTTTTCTTGTTTTTTCCTTTTGGGGATGAGACAAGGTATCAAGGCATTCATGTCTCCTTCTTGTTGACCCAAAAGTCTTCCCTTTTTATCTTTCCTTTTTCATATTTACCTTTTTCTTGTGTTTTTCTTTTAGGGATGACACAAGGTGTCAAAACACCCTATGTCTCTTCCATGTTGACCCAAGAGTTTTCCTTTGTTTTCACACTCTTTGTGTCATTATTCCAATTCTATGTGTATTTGGGGGATGATGAAATTTCTGAGATCTCTAAAATCATTGTAGCAAAGAACATACTGATCTCAAATCCATAGATCCCTTATGTGTTTGGTGTTTTCATTTTGGGGACAACCCCTCTCATTTCCTCTTCTCTCGCATCACACAACCTTACTCGGAAATATATGACTTGGCATAGGGCTTTCCAAGTTGGCTCTCATGTCTTTCTTCATATTTGCATTTTTCATTTGCTACTTTAAAGTAATTGCTCACAACATGGTGTTTAGAAATTTCTTTAAAGTGGGGGCATACATTGGCATTATTCTTTTGTAGTTTTCCCTTTTCATGGTTCTTAGTGCAACCTTCTTGCATCATACGATGTATTTTTCACTTTGTGGATGACATTGGGTGTAATTTCCTTCATGAGCATGATCTCTCTTAGCATATTACATTCCTCTTAGTGGCTTGATGCAACACACTACATTCCTTAAGTTGCAATTTTTTTATTCTTTGATTGGTCCTCTCTTGGAGACATTAGGCACAATGTTCCCTAAGTTAAAGACCTCACATGAAATAAGAAAGACTCGTTTGAAAATTTCCTATCTTTGAATTTTTCATTTGTAGTTATATGGCCACCTTGCATAATACAACTTGCATGCTTGTAGCTAGCCATCATGTTTGTTCATGAGCTCTAAGCATACAAAGTTTTCTTGTGTCATGAAGCTCAAAAATCATTTTCATGACACCTTATTAAAGTTATTAGGAGGTATTATTTTGGTATGGTTGAGCGGGAAGCCCAATCTGAGACATGAATTTCCCATAGCCACTTGCATGTGTGTGTGAGTACATACCAGCCATGAGTGTATGTCTCTCACATTTTAGGATTTCTCACCCAACGAACAACCATGAGTTTCGTTGCCTTAGAGTGAGTATGCATTTTTTGAAAAATCAACCTAGATCTAATCCACACTGAGATGGACAAACGTTCGAAGCTTGATCCAACTCTCTTTTATTTCTTCTCTCTTTTTCATCTTTGGCAATGTATGATTGGCCTTGTCACTATTCTTTATATCATCTTCATGTGTGTTCCTTTGTGCTTATGTTGATTTGCCATGGGATCTTGATCTTGGGGGCTTGATCATCCCTCTTGATATTTCTTGTCTCATCTTGCTAGAATTGGTACATGGGAACCCCCCTTGATGTGTGTTTGTCTACTTTAGTGTGAGTTTGAAGCAGGATAATCCTCTCACTAAAGTCGGGGCTAAATGTAATGTCAAAAAAAGGGTCCTTTAGCTTTTTCACACTTGTTTGGGTCCTCCTTGTGGATTTTGGCTTAACATTTCCTTCATTTAGTGCTGTAATGTGGATAAAACATTCACATTAGGTCTTGGGCCCTTGTGAACTAATGTGTTTTAATGGTAGCTTGCAAAGGTGTTGTAACAAACTTTCACACTTTTTTAGGGTTTTATCAATTAACTAAGAATAATAAACATAATGTTAATCATAATTAATATTAATCATTTCTTATTTGGAGTGTTGTAAAGTGTTGTAACACACCTTCACATTCCTCTAGGCTCATCATTAATAATTGGGCTTTCTTATGCTTTAATTAGCCCTATTTCGCATCCACAAGCCTTATTTATTGCATCTTTTCAAGGATAATATTGACACCAATTAGTAACCAATCATAATTACGGTGTTCCTAGCTTGTGTGGCCCAGATTCAATGTTTGGGATTCATTCGCTACCTTGGAAAAATGAGTCCCACCTAGGTCTTTTTTGCCCCAATGCAGGTTTCACACATTTCTAGACACTTTTGATTTTTGGTCCCATACATTATGTGTGATGGGACTCATTTTCCACCTTGGGTGAACGAGTCTCGTATGACCAAAATTCAAATATAAATAAAATTTCCAATGGGATTTTATTCTCCTAGATCTGATGTTGGCTTGTAGTGTTGCAATTTTGAGAATTCTTGCATAATTGAGTATAAATATAAGGTGCTTTCACTCATTTTCTCCTAATAAGAAATCAAGTGATTCTTATAGAAAATTGAGTTCACAAGAGCATTCAAGGAATTTCAAGGGTAGATTATCGAAAATTCAAGAGAATTCTTCAAGCATCAATCATCATGTCATAGATCATATTCTTCATGTTTGTTGTTGTGCTAACAATTGTGATGTAGAGTTCATGACCCAAGCAAGAATTGCATTCAAGATCTATCAACATCAAGCAAGAATCAAGAACCAAATCCATTGCAACCATGTCAAGTATAATTGCAACACTTTATTGCTAGGGTTTGGTGAGTTGCAACATTAAATTTTAATCATTCATCATTATCCCTTTACATTTGCTTTCATTTCAAGGTTTAATTACCAACAAGGGGTTTGACCAAGGAAAACCCCTATTCTCTAACCCCATAACCATTTTTCTCTTTTCTGAGGGTGATTTGTAGGTCTAGGTTACAAATTTTTCAAGGAGAAAAGTTGTCAAATCTCTAGAGTTGTCAAAGTTTCCATTCAACCTTGGAGAAGCTTGGAGAAGACCTACAAGTGCTATTTTGCAGATTCAGATCCAAAAACTAGTAAAAAAGAGCAGAGTAGACTGAGAGGCACAAAATCCACTTCAGAATTTCTAGAAAAGAAGAAGTTGACAGATTCACCACTATTGGCGAATGAGTACCATTGTACATGCCTTAACATGATCTTTGTAGATTTGGATACCCTTTTGGCTGAAACCTATTTTTGCACATTTTCCTAGAAACTAGACTGATTCGCCCAACTTGGAAAATGAGTCCTAGTCAGTATATATAGTAGATTTTTCAATGATCCAGATCTCCATTCTTCCTTCTTCAGTCTCTAAGGGGCATCTTTCAGTTTCAGAGCTTCTTATTGTATTTTACCTATCTTTCTAGGTCATTTTGCATATCTCACTATGTTTTCAAGCATTTTCTTTTCCAAGTTTACACTTGGTGGTGAACCCCTCATTTGACATCATTAAATCCCCTAGAACATTCCATTTGCCAGATTTCAATCTCCTTTGCATTGAAATCTCAAGGGTTTGTTCTTGAGTGAAACAAGCAAGAAAATTGATCTCTTTCCTTTTAGGTCGAAAACCCTAGAAGCTCAAGAGAGAGGTCATCATTTTCCTCATTTCAATAGGTTCAATAAAATGGGTTATAGTGGCCCATCCAAATGTGTATTATGTAAAAAATATGAAGAATTTGGTGATCATCTTTTGCTAAACTTCCCTTTCACCTCAAGATGTTGATGATGGCTATGTGCCAAGTTGCAATGGTCTACTGCCTTCCCATGTGACATTTTGAGCATGTTCAAAGGTTGGCCTATCCTCAACAAAAATACATTGTTTGCTGGCCTTTGGCTAATGAGTCCTTCGATACTTTATGAATTTTAGAAGAAAATGAATTGGCATACCTTTCAAAATGAATAATTTCCAATTCTCTCCTTTCTTAACAAGGTGGTAGCAAGTATAGTGGAGATGACCAACTCAAGAACTAAGAATTTTGGCAAGAAAATGGCCAAATTTTCTAGTTGGGATGCTATCATGAGAATTTTTTTGAATGGGCTTAAGGTTCCTACATTTGTGGGTGAAGGTGGCCTAAAAACACAGGAGGAAAGGAAAAATGTGAAGTGACATCCTCTTGAAAAAGGTTGTTATAAGGTCAACTTTGATGGGGCATCTAGAGACAACCCCAAATGCTCTGGAGCTGGATGTATTGTTAGGGATTGGAGTGGTAAAGTTGTAGGAAGATTAACAAAGTCGTTATCCATTGGTACCAACAATGTAATTGAAATGCAAGCCTCTTTTATTAGAATCAAACTCTGTGTAGAATTGAAATTATCTAATATAGTGAAGGGGATTTGGTAGTGGTTATAAATTCCCTTCATATTGGTCAAATTCTAAATTGGGAGCTTGGGGTGTTGTTGGAAAATGCATTGATGTTACTAAAGGGTTTGAGGAATTACACTATAAATCATGCATTAAGAGAAGGCAATCAAGAGATAGACAATCTTTCAAATATGGGAGCTGACAGGATCTTGGTCAAAGAACTCATCGACATATCTATCATAGAGTGAAAAAAATATTACAGTAGGTGGTTGGGTGGGTGGCTCTCCACAAATGTAGTTGTGGAGAGTTAGATAACATAGTGAAGGTAGTTGTTTATTGACTTCTCTAGGGATGTTTGGATTGATAGTTGACCATCTTCAAAATTTGGAAAGGTTCATGTAAGAAGCGTTAAACTAAAGTTGGGTGGAAATTTCCTTTTAGTGACAAATGGGTTAAACCAATCCATGCTAACATTTATGTTTTGACAACCTCAATTTCACATGTCCTGCCTCAATTAATTATAATTTAATTATGGTTCTAAGGTAATATATCTAACGTTTTGGAGTGGCCTTTTCATTATAACTTCTCACATGCTTGAGGGGCAGTTTTTTGTAAAATGAATGACTCATATCATTCACAAAAAATGAGGTTTTCTTCATGATGATGCACATATCCATCCTCCATATGCTGAGCACATGGCATGGTGTGAGTTGTATTTATAATGATGTCTCGAGACTTTCATTTACTATGGGAAGGGTTAAATTCAATATCATCTTGGTTGAGTCTTATGGAAATGTTCATTATCAGAGTTTTTGCAAGTGAATTGACTTGCAGAGGCATGGAAACGCAAGTTCAATTGTTGGAAAATAAGCGTCAGGTGGATTTTTTGGGACCAATGACTATGCTTTGGCTGAAGCACATTCTTCATAAACTATAATTCCTCACCATTGCGACTATGAAATTTATCATAGGTAAAGGTTTCATGGACAGTGGCAAAGGGTATTGGGTTGGCACAAACATCACTTCCAGAGTGTTGGATGGTCCTTTGGATGCAAATATTCCCAAGTAGAAAGAAAAAATCTTGATCCAATTTTTTTTCAAGAAATATCTTTTGGTTAGTTTGGATGAAACACTGGTTGCAGCTACTCTTGGGGTTGGAATCCCTCGACCTCACAATTTGGATCTTCTTGAGGTCTCAGGGGAAATAGTTAAATATTATCCTTTTATCCTAGAATTGCACATGATGAAATTGCTTGAACATCAGAGGCTGGCTATAATGAGAGTGACATTCCTTAAGAGTTTTTTTTATCTTACACTTGTGCATCACTCTACTTGGAATTAAGAGTTCAAAATCTTTGTGTACCAAAACGTCACTTGGTAATGGCTAGTGGGTGGTATGTTAGAGTGTTTGTTTAGCATTTGGGTAGGGGTATGTTAAAGTATCTGAAAAGTATGGCTATACCTATATATTTTCATGGCTATGTAGTTCTCTGGTGCTAATAGGTTCTATATATGTTATTATTCTTTTTATACTAATATATGGTAGCATGACTGTGTGTGGTCAATTTTGGTACGTCTTTATCTATACAATATGGTGGGTGTTTTTTGGGTGGGGAGCTTTGTTATAGAGACTAGAAAAGAGTAAAAACCTTATGCCCCTATGGGGCAACTATGTAATTTTTGGAAATATTAATATAGCTACTCTCTTATCTATAAAAAATTCATGCAAAGAAAAAGAAAGGTAGACAAATAATTTATTACATAAATAGAAAGTAGAATAAAATGATATGCTCAAAGGAAGAGAAAATAAACAAGGAAAACAAGGATAGGAATTATGAAATAAAAATATAAAGGAAATTAAAAAGAGATAAGAGAGGGAGAGAAGTGAAAAAAACAGGAACAAAGAGGAATAGCAAGAAACAATGGAAACAAAAAATTAGAAAAAAATTAAAGAAAAATAAAAAAACCAAAGAAAGAGGTGATGAAAGAAAGAAAGAGCTTAACAAGGAGAAATAAAGGGGGGAAAAAATGAGAGAACATAAAAAAAAGGTAGAGAGGGAAAGGGAGAAAATAGTAAATAAATAAGAAATAAATGGTAAACATAATTAAAATGGAACTGAATATAGAAATAAAAAGAAACATAAAAGAAAAGAACCACAATTATAAAGAGAAACAAATACAAAAAGAAATAAAATGATAAAAATAAATGTTATAAGTGAAATATATATACTAAAACACAAATAGAATCTAAGGTTGTAAGAAATAAAGAGAGAGAGAGAGAGAGAGAGAGAGAGAGAGAGAGAGAGAGAGAGAGAGAGAGAGAGAGAGAGAGAGAGTAGGATCCAAGTTCTATGGTCTAAGGTTTGAGTCCCAAATTCAAAGAGTGTTCTAGTGTGTCAAAGATTCAAGGAAAATTCTCAAATGTTCAAGGTCCAAGCTACATGAAAAATTCTTACTCCAAAGTCTATGGTACATGAGTCCAAGATGGAGGGTTTAGGGTCCAAGGGTTTATGATATATGATATGTTTTCCTAGGGTCCATGGTCCATGAGTCCAAAGTACATTTTTTCACACCCATCATGAACACACCACAAAAAATTAAAATTAAAAGAACTAATTAAGTTTGCTAACATCTACTCACATTGTCATAATGTGAGGCTTAACATCAATGGACTTAATTAATTCTATAAAAGAACTGTGTTGTGTTCATGTTGGACATAACATCTGGTATCAGAGCCTAGGTTTTCCAACACTAGTAACTTTAGGAATTTTTAGGTTTTGGATGGTGACGTGCAAGTGATCATGTGATAATTAATTGAAGACCAAGAAAACTAGTGATTAATTTGATGAATATATGTTCTTTTAAACTTAATTTTAAGGTAGATACCCTTGTGAGGGGGCTTGGAAATATTTGGAAGGCAAAGAATAACTATGATAGAAGATTCAATTGAGGGTTCTATTTGTGATGCCTAATTAGATTGGCCATGAATGGTCATGACACCATCAAAGGGTCTAGATTTAATATCTAAGGATCTAGGATCCAAGTTCCTAACTATAGAATCCAAATTTTAAGATCACATACATTTAGAGCTTAAGGTTTGGTTCCAAGTAACATCTAGGTCCTTTTTGTACATTCTAGAGTCTAAATTTCAAGGTTTGAGATCCTCTAACCAATGTCAACTGGTTTTGGAGTTTTGGGGTCCAAAGTAATTGATTAAGGGTTGAGGATACAAATTTTGGGGTCTACGATTTGACGAGTAGGTCCCAATGATCCAATATACATAATCAAATGTAAAGGGTCAAATATTCAAGGTACATAGGGTCTATTATTGATTTTATAGTGTCATTTTTATCTAGCATCCACAATCCACAAGTTTAGGGTGTAGGTTCTACAATATAGAAGCATGCATCACAAGGCATAGGTTCAAGGGTTCACAATATATGGTAAATATTTCTTGGTTGAGGATCCATATTCCACAACTCTAGGGTTCCCAATCTAATAGTTGAGGGTAAAGGGTAAACAATTCTTAATCAAGGTCAATCGTCCACAAGCCTAGGGCCTATGTGTGTAAAGATTAGGTTCTAAAGTATAAGATATAAATTATGAGATTTTTGGGCTCCAAGTTTTGAAGTCATGTGCCAAGAGCATAATATCCAAGTTCTACATGTTATAATCTGAATTCTAGGACCCAACATGTAGTATCTAATGTCAAAAGGTTTATGGGTCTAGTATCAAAGATAAAGGATCTAAGACCCAACATAGATAGTCTATGGATGATGATCTATTGTCCAAAAGGAGAGAAAGAAAAGAAAAAAAAAGAAAAAAAAATCAAGGAAAAATATAAGAGAGAATTATAGATAGCAATCGAGAGTGATTTAAATGAAGCATTCTCAAATGATAATAGAGAGAAGAAAATAAAATTATAAAGGAAACAATATGATAGAAAAATGAGAAAGAGATAGATATAATGGAAATAAAAATAATGAAACTAAGAGGAAGAGAGATACAAGAAAAGAACATAGAAGAGAAAACTCCAAATTCTAAGGTGGAGAAGCAAAGTGTTTTAGGATAAAAGTTTCTTGGTCAAGGTCAATATCCCACCATTTCAATGTCTATTGGTCCAAATTTTATGTTTTTGGGTCTAGGATCTAAGTTCTAAGACCTTGAGGGTTAAGATTCTAGGTTTGTGTTCCCAAAGCATAAGTTCCAAGTTATATTATTTATGATGTAAAATTCATATTCTACATTTTATTGTCTAAATTCTATAGACTAAAATATATTCTCATAATTGACGTGTCTAGGGATCTTGTATCAAGTGTCAGAGATCAAGGATTAATCAATTTCTAAGACCGAGGAGCTCAAGATTTTTATTTGTGACTCGTTATTTTGAGATCGGACATGAAAGGATGATTATTTTTTATTATTTTTGTAATGGGATGAATATGATAGAATGACTAGGCTGAATTAAAGGGTTGATATTTTATTTATCATAGATGAAGATTTGAATCTAAATGCATGAGACTTGAAGGCTAATGTGTTGGAAACTAAGGATATAGAAGATCAAATCTGTGACATAATGTAGATCATGTAACTTTCAAATGTAATGTATGGGAAAGGATGGGGAAAAGTGGTAAAATGATGGGAGATGGAAGATGGATCACAAGATGACATTTAATCAAGGATCAAAGACAAGCTATGATAGGTTTATTATTATAGATGGATGGATGGAAATGATAGATGATGTGATGGAATCAGGTAGGAGATGATGGATAAGAGACTAATACATATACAACCTATTTATAGGTTTTCACAGTGGTACTTATCCAAGATGCCACTAAAGTGGTTTTTACCATTGGAAAAATTATTTCTCTTTACTATTTTTGGTTTTTCTATTTTTTTTGGATTTTTGGATAAGTGAGATTTGATGATGTTGTGATCATGGTAGTAATTCTTAGGTAAATGGACAAAGATTCATGATAAATAGATGTAGATGGAATGTTAGTGATAATTGAGGATGCTTTATTCTATGGATGGAGGGAGCTAAGAGATGATCCATTATTTGTGTACTATGTGGGTTGTCATGTGTCACATGAAAAGGAGTTTGGGAAACTATTTGATTAAAGTACATCAAGGGGTCACCACAAAAGGTCCATTGAGATACATCACCAAGAGGGATGAAATGATAGGACAATGGATGTATAGATATGGGTGGATTAGGTGAAGTGAATGGGTTGTGTGAAGATGATTAGGATGAAGACATAGGATCAACAATCACTTCTTGAATTTTTGTTTTGAGAGATGCCACCAATTATTTTAGATGAAATTGGGCATGATAGGAGTCAACTTTTGAGTTTTTTTTTAACTTTGATTTATGTTTTGTCCAGTAGATTTTGATTTTTATTTGTGATAAAGGAATTTTCTTTTATTTTTAATTTTTAGCTTTGATTTTGGACCTCCATTTGATAAAGGATTTTTTATTGTTGATTAATAACCTTGCTATTTTGGGATGAAACTTGTTGATCAAAGTCTAGGAGATGGGTGGAAGTGGATGAATTGGATGAGTTGGATGAGATGGTAAGGATATGTGATAGATGAAATAGGTTGGTGATGTCTTTGATAGATTATTCAAGACTATCCTTTTCAGCACTGCTAATTTTAAAGGATGATTGCATGTCCTTAACAAGTTGGAATGAATCATTAGTAGGTACATCATTAGGTGATGCATACCCTAACCCATGATGCATGATTTAGAAGGATTTTAGCTCATATTATCTAATTCCAAGGTCTTTGAGTTTAGCCTTGATCTCTAGGATAGTGCTAGAGGTGGGTAACAATGAAGGATCAATGTATGAAGATGATTATGGAGATGCATTATTGGTAGGGTAATTCTACAAATGGCCATGATTGCTTTGTAAGAATTTGTAATATTAGAATATATTATGATCAAAACATGGACAATAAATTTAGTTCCATTATGGGGAAACTTAATGAATTTATGGAATGTGGATGGAATAACTTGCATGGCATAGATCCATGGGAGGGAAAGAATGATGTTGTATGTGAGATCAAGGTCTAGGATATGGTAAGTAGTTTCAACTTTTACTGGTCTGATCTAGATGGGTAGCTTTATAAAGCCTTTAGATTGACACTCATCTTTGTCATATGATATTATGGTAATATTTGTTTGGGTATCAAAAACATCATCAAAATACCCCATTTGTTTTATTAAACTTGAAACCTAGAAATATTAAGTCTTGATCCAGCATCTACTAGGACACATTTGATTATGATTTTATTGATGTGGGCATGCAAAAAAAGTGGATTATTATGATATGGGTCGGTGGAAGGAATGTATTGGTGGAAAATGTGAGGGATTGTGGAGATGATAAGCATCCTATCATGGATTGAAATTAAGCAAGATTAATGTCATTAGGAACACAAGATTCATGGAGGGATTTCTCAAGAAGCTATTTATGGATGGGGGATGTTTTAAGTAGATTAAAGATAGATATTTGTGCTGGTTTTTTATTGAAGTAGTCAAGGATACTATATTGATGTGTAGTTTGAGAGGAGGATGCGGATCATTGGATAGTGACTCAACCACAATTGATAGTAATGACATAATTAGGCACTTTGATAGTTATGGTGGCTACTTGGGAAGGAATTGATTTGATCCAACCAATGTCAGTCATATAAGTTATTATTGTTGTAGGTATAAGATATTATACATTGTATGATGTGGAGATTTCAAATCATTATATTGAGGAAAATTTTGTTTGTATATATCCAAGCTTTCGTTAGGGGATGTGTGTCCTTTAATAGAGATGTCTCCACAATCAATAAGATCTTGGATGGAGTTCTTGAATTTCATGCATGAGGAGGTTTTATGTCCATGGAACCTATGGTAGCCAAATAATTCATGTTGTTTTTACCAAGAAGGTTTAGGCACATCAGGACTAAGGGGTTTGATGGGTTGAAATTTGATCATGTTGGCTTGGAAAAGATTGTGGAAAATAGTTTTGATTGGCTCACCCAAGGGGGTATACTCTTCTCTAGTGTGTCATTTGGGTTGACCTTTAGGGATAATCACATTTTATTGGGAAGCTAGATTATTGTGAGATGATGATGGTGGAGGCATTTAGATATTTTGAACATGTTTTGAATTAGTCACACCATCATTGACCATGTTTTTATTTTTATTCCAAAAATGGGATTTGTCACTAGATTGATGATCTTTGTTATTTTTTCCTTATTTTTATATCTTTACTAGAGGCCTTTGACTATGAGAACTTTTTTATAGCTACTCCATTTTCTATTATTTCATCAATGGAGTGAGCACATTAAAGATGAAAACAAAATTCAATGTTTAATTTCTCAATGAAGATAGTTACAAGTTGTTTTTCAAGTATGAACCATGTAAAACAACTAGCAAGATATCTCAATTTTTACAATAATGAGGCAAAGGATCCACCATTATTTTTTTTAGTATTGGAAAGATCCATCATGGTGATATCATGTTCTATGTTTTACCTGCTGGAACACATTTTTTGTTGCACCAAAAGATCAACTTGTTAACACCCAATACAAACACTAGAGATAAATAAATCTATGAGAGGTAGTTAGTCCATGTCATGAATTCAAAGGGATACACTGGTGATTAGTCCAACAATCCCCCTTCAACATCGCTTGGGGAATTCAAACCCATGACCACGACTCTGATTCCATTTTTTGGAACATGTTTTCCATTACATAAAAATATTGACTTGTTAAAACTTGATACAAATGTCAGAGACAAATGGATCCATAGGAGGCAATTAGTCCATGTCACAAATCTGAAGGGAGATGCTAGCGATTAGTCCAAGAGTAGGAAAAGTGATTGAAAATTTTATTTGCTAGCTTGTAAAATGTCGTGATTGTCCCATGGGGGAGATGTATTAACCAATCAAGTGCTTTTCTACACAAGTTTCTAGATGATGGCCTCATGAGGTAGGAATAAATATAGGAAACCTCTTGGCATGCAATGTAGAGTTATTTTAGATATTCCCTAAGATCTCCCTTTTTATTTTACTTTTCAAACTTAAGAATTTAAATGATTTGGGGAAAGGTAATTTTGGTGATGGAATTTTTGAAAGGATAAGGAAAAAATTCTTGGAACGTATAATATTTATTGTGATGTCCTAGTTGAAGTCCCCTAAGGGTATCCAATATTTGTTGTATATCTTGGGCCAAAGTAATTGTGAAATTGAAGGGTGGTGATTGATAGTTAGAAATGTGAGGTTGTGAAGATGAGATGTGTTGGTATTGATAGAAGGAAATGGGATTTAAATATTAGAGGTTTTGATGGGTAGATGAGATGGGGTTAGAATATTGGATATATTGATAAGAGGATGAGATGGGGTTTAAGGTTTTGAGGTGATGTGATGTGCTAGAAGGGATATATGTTGAGATGTGAGGAGAGGGGATATAAGTTTGAGGTTATGGGATATGTGATGAAATGTGTTGGGATGTTGCATGATGTAATTATGCATCAAGTCTGTGTATTGGGTATCTTGGGAAAAGTCCTCTATTGATGTGGGTGAGTCTTGGTCACTTGAATCATGATCATGTATGATGTAGGATAGGGATGAAAATGGGTTATCCATGAGGTTTTTTTGGACTACCTCTATAAATAAAATGTCATTGGATGATGAGGGGAACTCTTGAGAGTCCATGATTTGATTTCTTGTTTGGGACCTTGTGATAGGCATCAAAGAGAGAGACCTAGGAATGATGGGATTGGATGAAGATGATTAGTGAATATGGGACCTTGGATTTGATATGATTGGTATTATTAGTTGATAAGGATAATTATAGAATGGATTGAAAGGAGATAATGATAAAAAAAGTTCAATAAAAGACCAATAGCATCTCAAGCTGATCTAGATCCTTGGATTGATAATGATGTGTTTTTCTTACACTAGAATTTGATAATTGCCTAGGAAAGGCTTTGATTTTCTTATATAATCTTGGATAATAATTTGAGAAAGGCTTGGATAAAGGGTGATTTTATTGTACCTAAGCTTGGATAATCCCTTAGGTAAGGCTTGGATGTGCTTACTTAAGTTTGGATAATCACCTAAGCAAGGATTTGATGGGGGTTTTGATAAGAAGGATTAGGATCTAGATAGACTCTTGGCAATATTGATATTGATAAGATATGTTATGGATTATGATTGAATGATAATATTGTATCAAAGATGATAAGGGTTTGATAGGATGATAGGATTGGTCAACTAGTAAAGATAATGGATTGGAAGGATATGATAGATGAATGATTTTAGATGATGGATTGGATATGATATGATATGATAGAGATTATATTGGAAGATAAGAAGGATGAATTGTAAAAGAAATGCTGATAGGAGATGATAATGAAATGATGATAAGGGTAGGATGTTGGTTGATAGGATCAAGGTCTAAAGATGATTGAGATGAATAAGTTATGATAATGGATGAGAATGATGAGATGGAAAGATGATAGGTTTTGGATGGAAATGATGCAAAGGTCAATCTCCCATCATGTTCCATGTGAGATGATGGATGAGGATGGGTCTCCTAGGTTTTCTCTAGGGTTGCAAAGGTCAATCTTGCAAATTGAAGTCTCAAGATGGTCAAATGAGAGTGAAATGACAAAGGTGCAAATTTAGATGGTAGAGTTGCTACTTTATGGAATAGATGCATAGATATGTGAAAACGAGGTGCCTTTTTATGGAACAAAGATGCAATTTCATAGAAAAATACATATAGGTGCCTCAAGATGATGCACAAGTATCAAGGGGATGATAAAAAAGTACAATTTGATAGTCTAGGATGGTTTTTGATGATTTTTGGCAAGATACAACAAAAAAATAAGATACAATGGTTGAATTGACTTCCAATGTGACAAGGATAAGTGGCTTCATTGGTTTCACACATGAAAAACATGCCAAACAAAATCCTATATTTATTCAAGTAGGTGTGTTGAATTAATATGGGCCCACCAAGAAAAGGCTTATATCTCAAGAATAGTGTGAGAAACCTTTCTTTCAAGAGTCCATAGATAGAGATCTAGTGGAAAAAGGGCTGGCCTTTTCTCTTTCCTTATATATCTTAAGATCTTATCCAAGGAGCCTGTACCTCTACTTAGGGAGATACATGGTAACTTTGGGCATGGTAATATACCTTGTACTACACTAAGCAATGGATGAAAGGTCTTAAAGGATTATTCTAGATACAAGGTTATTAGTGGGTATGTGAAGACTGAGCTCATTTGATAATGATTAAGATTAGGAGGGTCTCTCCTTCTCTCATCACCAAACAAGTCTCGATGAACCAAGGGTCTTGTGACTTGGATTGAATGATGCTAGCTACACTTTGAGGTAAAAATTTATCTCTCCCACTTTATATAACCCACCAAAAAAATATTTGAGGCCATCCTTGAGGTGATCAAATCTCCAAGTAGACCTCCTAACGGGAAAGACTATACTAGGTATTTTTGGTCACCTAAGATTGTATGAAGCATAAGAGGAGAACATAGAAACAAGCTAGTAAGCCTTGGGATACACTTAGAATATAAAAAAATAAAATTATGAGATTTATGATATCCAAGATCATACTAAGTGCAAGGAGAGAGAATATGTATACACACACTTCCAAACATGGCAAACAATGTTCATTAACCTCACTAGGCTACTTTAAATGCTTAGACTAGTAGAAAAATAAAGCCTTGGACCAATGAACTAAAATCAAAACATTAGTAATCTCAATAATAATTATCTTTGACAAGTGTTAGATGATTGAGCCACTTGTTAGTTATTAAAAAATTAAGGTTAGATGAGAAAAATAAGTCAAAAATCCTAGAAATTATAATTTGAAACAAAAGCACAACTTTACCTGATAGAGGCACTACTTCATGTAACCAAAGAATATCTCGATGATACAAAGGTACACCTTGGTAATACAAAGGAAAAACTCTATGAAATAGAGGCACCATTCTATGAAACAAAGAAATTGTTTCATAGGCATAGTTTCTGAGCTTAAACATAGGCAAGGCCATCCTTGATTGGTCCCCGAGACACAAAATCCAAAAACATTCATAAATCTCAAAAAATACCAAAAATATTGAAAAGCTTAAAATCCCAAACCTCAAAAAATTTTAAAAAAAATATCAAAAACATCCAAATATCTGAAAAAACCAAAATGGTGCACCCATCTCATCTCGCTTTCACCCACAATAATCACCTTCCATAATAAATTAATCATCACCTTCATCCTTTGGTGAAGCAATCAAAATCAAGTCTAGCAGGTTCAAAAGTGAACACCTAATCGTGAAAGTCTCAAGTCTAGATCAGTGAGTCAACAAGTTGATCAACTCAGAGTATCAATAACTTATCATCTAATCAATTTCATAAAAAACCTGATCACAACATGTCCTAGGAATGCGACCTTCCTTCAATGGACATCAACATTAGGTAACCTCGTAGTTTAGCCTTGGCTAGTGGTACGAAGAACATTAGCTTGTTTGCTTACTTTATATGGTCTTTTTGACTTATCTTATTTTGTGCTCATTCCAAGGACCTCTTGATGATGCCTAAACAAAAAAGGTTTAGAGAGAAAGGAATGGGGCAATGATCATTATCTTTTTGTCTGTTGTGCTTGTTGGATGTTCTTGTAAAATAACTTGGCAAATACTTGCTTTGTTGGGTCCATCCTAGCAAGGTTTTCGTATGTCAAGTGTGAACAAGAGCACTCCTATTTGATTGTCGAGTCAAAATCCTTCACACTAGGCGCAACGCCATCCTGGTTCTTAATACCTTGATGCATCACACCTATGTGTGTTATCAAACATAAAGAAGGGTGTGCTCTTTATCTCTCCCATCCTTGGATAAGCAATACATCATCATCGTTCATCATCATATCCAATAAAGTTTCAACGACTGGGGGACTTGTTGGACTTTTGCATCTTCTTCATTTTAAGGGTTGTCCCTCTCATTATTCTATCCTCTTTCATGCTAACAATGCATCCATCTTGCATCCTGCATAATCATGTCATATCATCATAGGACAACATCATTCATCTCATCCAATCTCACATGCATTGCATAATCATTTAAGATGTTTAAAATAATATAGATTTGTTATTCTAAGCATCTTCCAAACATCTCATTTACATCATCATTATCATATACATCACTTATTCATAGCCATCCATTCATCCATTTTGAACCTATTATCATGATATTGACCTCAAATCGAACCTTTTCACTTGATCTCTCGAGGAGGCAATGTACTAATGTACTTATTTCCATTGGGGCATCCGAAAAAAAATGGATTTTTTTTTTTAATTTTGATGTCGAAAACATCATTCTTTGAACTAATGCAATGAGTACATTACTTCAAAGAGGGGCGAAATGTAGACATGCAAAATCAAGATTGTTGATTAACAGCATATTTGATCATTTTCTTCTTAATTAATTAAATCAAATTATTTAATTAATCTCCTAAAGTCTCTTGATTTAATTAAATCACATGTATTTAATTAAAAGACTAATATTCATTTTCCTCTCATTTGATTTAAAACAAATACAAAAATGCAAATCAAATGTCACACCACCTAATCACTAGCTTAATTAGTCAAACCATTGATTAATGCTAAGACTAACCCATGTCCCATCCACTTGCACAATAAATCATTTAATTTGATTTATTAAAACCCCTGTTTTCCTCACAAGGCATATTCCCAAGGAATATTCCCTCATTAACTCCCCTTGTTTGATTTTTTTGGCCAAGCAAAATTCCCCTCAAATCCCTCAACTACATGCATTTATTGCCATTTTCAAATTTGAAATGGGCACATTGGCCAAAACTTGCACAATCATGGGCCAAGCACATTGTGACAAGTGGCTCTCTCCTATTTGTTAAGGATTAGTCCCACATTCTTCAATTTGGCATCTCTTCTCTTCAAACTCAACTATAAATTTAAGGCATTTTCTATCATTTTATCATCTAAAATTTGGAGCATCCTCATTATAGGCAACTTGAGCTCACTTTGCATCTCATTGTCTATCATCTAATTTTCTTGGCAAGGATTGGGAAAGGGCTGCATTATACACAAAGGATATCGCCAATCCACTATGGAATAGGTTTTCATTCATGTTTTATATGATTTATTTAGTTTTCTTGTCGTTCAATGTCTCATTTAGCATGTTTTACTAAGATGCAATATTTCATAAGGATGTTTAGTTCTGTCATGTTGGTTTGTGAGTTTACTAACCATTTGCAGGTTTTGGCATCCACAAAATGGCGCTAGAAGGAGGGCATAGTTCTCAGGAATTGGAATTGTTTGATCAATTTATTATGTTATTCTATTCTTTGGTCTGACTCTTTTTTATGGTCATACATTATGCTATAGAATCTCTAAAAATCTCAGTTTGTTTTCATATCGATGAAAGCTTTAAAGTGAAGTGTAAAGTCCCTTTTTTTGTTTTGACGCATGAACATTGAGAGTGGTCACTCATACTCGTATTCCTCTTATTTAATTATTTGATGGCACTGCATCTTTACAGATTTTAGGGAAACACTCTGCTATGAATAGTGGGTTAGAGTTGACATCATTGGTAGGAAGACTAACGTCTGCATGTTTAGATTTTGCTAAATGTGCATTTCGAGAATATTACTTAAATGTCCCATTTTGAATCTACTGTTCTTCTGAGGTCATAATCCAATGTGTTAGAGTTTGCATTTTATTTTATTTTCTTCGATTCATACCCTTCAGTGGTAGACCACGTGAATGTGTAGGTGATCTTGTTGGAAACACTGGTTGCATTAAATAGCAAATCAAAATTGAAGCATCAACAAACACAAATCAAATCTTTAGGAAGATAATTTCAATAACAATAAATGATGAGATGAGTTGTTAGTAAGATCTGTTGATTGCCTTTAAATTTTCATCTATATTCAGATCTACCAAATCTTGCTCAGAGAATCACATGATATGTGCATCCTCTATATTGTAGCTTAGTGTCAAGTCTTAAAATTGCAAGAATATGTGGAATTTGCATCCCTGTGTCGAACTTATTGCACCCAACCTTTAAATTCATTAAATACATCCGCAAAGAGTTACTGAATACTTTGTGTTTACATCAAGTGTAGGGCGCTAGAAATATAGCTAAGGCATGCTCATTTCTGATCCACTAGATAGCTTAATCTTGAACCGAGAACCATGAACGCCGAAGCCACTGTATGAGGCCCAAACTTCGATAACTATGTATCACTTGTTTCCATCCTGCCCAATCTGTATCTTCCTATGTGGAGAAGAGGATCTTCTATGTGGGGATTTGGACCTTTGGTGCAGATGTCTATTTAATTCTTGACTAGTCATATATTCTCTCTAGTTCATAATTAGTATCCTGGCCTAAAAGGTTCGTGACCTCGAATGAGATTTTTGGACATCTTGTATCTGAAGTCTCTGATTTTATATTTGTGTCCCTCTCATTGATTGTATGATGTTTCATATCCGAAGATATTCCAGTCATGGCAGATGATTTTGACATATACGAAGATATTCCAGTCATGGTAGATGATTCTATCATTTTATACATTTACATTTATGAATAGATCAAATCATAATCTGAATAGGCCTTTCTATAGCTTTATTCTCTATACTATTTCTTACAGTTCTGGAGGTCAATATGTTTGAAGTAGATTTCTTTGGATTTGAAGTCCATCCCTTGCCTATGTTTGCCTTTGCTGAGATACGATTTATTTCTCTCTGAATGCGTTTGTGGTTCCTCTATTTGCTTTTCCTTTTGGAACAAATTCAATCTTATAGAGATCAAATCATAATCTGAACAGGCCTTGCTATAGCTTTATTCTCTGTACTATTTCTTACAGTTTTGGAGGTCAGTATGTTTGAAGTAGATTTATTTGGATTTGAAGACCATCCCCTGCCTATGTTTTCCTTTGCTGAGATACAATTTATTTCTCTTTGAATGTGTTCATGGTTCCTCTATCAACTTTTCCTTTTGGAACAAATTCATCTTATATTCCACTAGAAAATATATAAATTACATGAAAGGCCTTGTCCAAATAAAATTTGAAAGGGTAAGCATCTCAGACTTTACCCACGGAGGCAAAGAATCAAGTCTACATTTTTTTTTTCTGTTAAGAGTTCAATATAAGCTTTTCTGCCTTGTGATCATGCTGGACAAACATGATTCTTGATTTTCCATAGTCGATCATGCTTGATTTTCCATAGTTGATCATGCCAAACACTTATTATGTATTCCTCTCGACGTTGGGACCTCTGTCTCTTTCCTTTTTCTCTTCCATAGTCCCATCGTTCGCTATAAGTACAGGCTATTGGTTATAATTTTCTTATACACTCAGTGACCAACGGTTAAGATAGATAGAGGGGATAGAAGCTAAAAGCGTAAGAAATCCAGCTACCCAAAATATTGTGTGGATCTCCACCCAAGGGACTGTCTTGGGAGAATAGATTTAGAACAAGAAGACAAAATGGCTTATTAAATTACAATTCTTTAAGTTTATTGGCCTTACATCAAGTTTTATATCTAACATATATTTATTACATAAATGTCAAGATTTTATTTTCTTGCAGGTTTCACGTATTTGACCTTACTAAATTATCAATGTACATGCAAGAGTATGGCAACTTGGCAGCCAGTCGGTGAATGTCCCATTAAGACCTTTACTGCTATCAATGTTATGTCAGGGTTCAAATAGCTAGAGGCTGCCTGTGCTTCTAGTAATAGTCATACTCAGTAAATATGGTGATGCCATGCATAGTCTCGAGTCGTTCATAGGCTAAAATAGACCTTTTTTTATATGAAATTTCATGATCTAAATGATCTCGAGCAATGAATGAGGTAGGTGGAAACAAACACATAAGTTAAGGTACACAAATTTTTGACGAGTGGCATCATCATTATTTTGGCTTTCTAAATTAGTGTCAATACTCATGTTGAGATGATAATCGGTTTAAAATGATTATACAATCATAATAGCATTAATATGGGTTTTTGTGGTATGGCATAGAGTCTCTTGACATTATTCTTATATCATTTTACAACTCCATAAAGAAGCAATAAAGGCATTGAGCATTTGAGGAGAACTAGTTATGATAGCAAGTCATGTAGTTATCCAAGTCAATCAAATAGCATTGATGAGAATACAAAGGGAATCCTACTAATGTTGCACAAAAATGAAATCTATGCTCAAGAATATAGTCATTTCTTGTTTGACTATAAGTTCATTTGGCTACATTATATATGAGGTGTAGGATAAGATCTATCTTGAATACCATCCATTCGTACATGCAATAAAAATAATCTAATATACATTTTCCTTGATAGAGTAAAAAGACAGATGATAACCTTACAATCAAGAATGAGTTTGATTGTCTTATCTCTTTCACTCGTTGGAGGTTGACATTGGAATTAAGAATTGGAATCAAGAAAAGGTGAAGAAAGATTAGAGTCAAAGAGGAGATTGAGAATTTGAAACTTGAAATTCACAAAGCATTTTTTAATGCTTAGAGTGTCCAATTTCTACTCTCATTTTCTGTTTTAAACCAACTCACCTTTATTTTTGGGTTTAAAATTAACCATTTGACTTGATCTTTTTGGTTAAAATTGAACTTAGAAACTCACTAAATTTCAATTTGGGTTCTAAAAATTGAACAAGGCAACTTTCACATCCTATTTTGGTGCTTTAAAATGAACTCATCACTGCTTTCATGGTCTAAAATGAACAAGTGTTTATCATGTTTTGCACTCTTTTTCATAAATTAATATCATTTAAAATGTGTATGCGCTTCTCTCGTACTTCACAATGATTTTGAGAATCAAAAGTCTTTTTGTGATATTAAGTTGTCAAAAAGATTGTCTTCACACTTTGATTTGGGGATCTAAAATTGAACAAAACATCTTGCGAGTGTGGGTAAACTTATTGTGAGTTTTCTCCCTTTGTTTCTAAACAAAGGTTGATTGAACCAAGAATATGTTTACTCGCTTTTGTTTATCTTAGAGGGCCTGCCTTGTGGGAAGAAGTACTCACCCAAGGGAACGACCCAACTGGTAACACACTAAAACCGAGTGTATTTCCAGCTAGGATATAAAAGTGGGTACTGGAACAAAAGCCAGTATCATGTGGTTGGCTTCAACGAGAAGGGAAGAAATGGTCTCTCACCACATGGGTCAGCCTCCATGAACATAAATTTTGAATTAAAACCCTTCTTTAGAGGGCCAAATCCTTATCAATTTTGTTGGTGCAAAAGGTCATGTCCCTTGAAGCCGCCACACGTTATACATGCGGTTTTGTTGTAGATATGAAAAGTATGCCATGGTAGATTCATGGGTAATGATGCTTGGCTGACCCGAGAAGTGTGTGCACTATAAGGGGGAGCCTGTGTGGTCAAGCATCTAGTCATCCACACAGAATATGAGAAGCTAGATTCATCCAAGTGGGAACCCAACAAAATATTGTCTCTTCATCCTAGGGTTGTACATGTGCTTGGAAATGAAAAATACATTGCTTGGGTCTCAAAACAATTGAAAAACAAGCATCCACAAGAGATCCAAATTTCAAACCCCTTGGAGGACACAAATATCCTTTGACGAATCTAAGTACTCTTGCTTTCCCTAGGGATCATATCCTTAGAGGTTTCTAAGTGCTTGGATTTTATCATCATTTTTTTTCACCAAGTTTAAACACTAGGAAACCTTTGCCTTGATTTCCACATAATGCACTTTGTGGGATGAAAGAAAATTAGGATATTGGACATTTAGTTTGAAAAGAATTATCAAGAAAGTGTTTGTGGTAAAAATAACTGAACCTAAGCAAGATAAAAGACAATTGAACCACATGTGTGCTTGGTCCCTTTTGAGTCATTGGGTTTTCATGCCAACATTGGTCTTTTGGTTTGAACCACTTTTAGGGAAAAACATGTCCTTCACTACCTTGGTCTTGTAAGAAGGTCCTCATAGGGTCATCTAGGATCAATTCAAACACTTCACCCTATCCAAACATTTATCAAAATTCCATTTCACCAACAACTCGTGGAACCTTGGAAACATCATTTATGCTATACTTTTAGGAAAAATCAACATCACCTTGTTTGACTTAATGCACCTAGTCAAATTATCAATCCTCTTGAGCGAATTTACCCCTAGGATAACACAACTTCCTAGGGTTTACAAGTTCAAAATCACCTTGTTTGGCTTAACACACCTAGCCAAATTATCATCTTATGTACACATTTTCTCTAGGATAACACAACTTCCTAGAGTTTACAAGTGCATTATCACATTGTTTGAATTAACACACTTAGTCAAACAATCCATAATCAAAATAAAATAAAAAAAAGTCCTAAAGTCTAGCATTGATCCAAAGTTCCTAAAATTTCAAACACCCATATCATTCACCCCTTTCATCCTTCACCTCATCATTGGTCCTAAACCCCTCAGAGGTCAACAAGGTCAAAACACAAAAAAAACATGGAGTATAAACTCGACTCATACATCATGAGTATTCCAATTCAACCAAAATATCCAAGCCTTACAATGCCAATTAATTTTCAAAACTTGCATTTGTACAATCCATACATGGGATCATTATCTCCTACAAACCTCAATGGTACAACAAATGTGAATTTTCCCAATCTAAATTTTGGAAAACCTTTCCCTTTGGTAGAGTTAAATCCAAGTAAAAACTTACAAATCTATCAACCAAACAATAAAGGCATGAGCCTTCCCCCTTTACCAACCCTCAATCAATTGAATCTGAGCAACACCCCCTTCATAAATCAAAGCATCATATCAAATCCTCCCATTTTTCCATCGATATCGCAACAACAGATGGCAACCATTCAAGCAACCCCAACAATCAACACCATTCCCCATCCATGACCACCATTGCAAAAACACAACATGTCAAATTCATTCTCCATCATGTTGCAAGCCACTCATCAAAAGGTTCTCCAAAACCAACAAGTTGCACAAGCCGCACAAGCAACACAAACAACCCAACAAGCACAAGCTCAAGCTCAAGCCCAACACCAAGCTTGACAGACGCAAGCACAATTCTAGGCACTATTACAAGCAATCCATCAACAAGTAACTCAACAACAAGACCAACAACAAGCTTTGTTGGAGCAACAACAACACGACCAACAACAAGCGTTGTTGGCTCAACAAAAAAACAAGCCTTACTCCCACAATAGAGCTTGCAACAGATTCCGATCACAATCATTGGAACTGATGATCAAGATCCCTCGACCAATGATCATGTTGAAAATATTTCTACATCACCTAATGAGTTAAAGGACATATCTCAAGAATTTATTCCAAATTATGATCAACATCTTTCATGAAAGTCTAGCAATGGAATTTTCCAAGACATATCGACATCCTTTGACCTCATGGTTACAAATATTGAAGAAATCCTCAACTTACCATTTGATCCAAGTCCACTCAAAGATCAAGAGGATATTGAGCTACTTCCCATGCCTTATGATGATGTCCAAGAACCCTTTGAAAACAATCCATCCTTTGAAATTGACCCATGTCAAGAACTTGATCCAAAGCATGTTGAAAGCAATTCTGACATTAACCAAGATCAAGAATTTTTATATCCAAGATACTACAATGAGGTAATGGGCACTCTCCTATCTATACAAGATATCACAAATGATGATCATATCCATATATCACATACTCCTCCATCTACCCATAATGTGATTTATTTGGATGGACACGTAGATGATCTTCATTTAAAACAAGAGTCTCATACTCTTGACATCATTACCAAGGAACAAGAGTCTCTTACTCTTAACATTTATACACATGGTCAAGATATAGAGAAATGTAGAGACATATTAGAAATGGGTCATGAAGAAGGTTTCTACAGAAGTTGTGAATCAGAAACGTCATGTGAAATAATATCAAGAATGGATCATAAGGAAGACTTTTGTGTGGACAATGAAGCATCAACACTTCTTGAAGAAGCACTACAATACGATATCTTACAAGATCAAGCTATATATATCAATCAAGAATTCATCCCACATATGGAGGATCCTATCACTTATTGAATTTGATCACTTACCTTTCTTAGGTCAAGCTACCTCAGCAATAAAGAAGCTATCACTTTTGAAGATCCACCACAGAGCAGAGAAGAATTAGCACATTGTTTCCAATTTAAATCATATCCTATTGCAGATATTTTTTTTTAGCAGATAAATTATCAAGGTAGAGGATTAGGCCTACATGAACAGGGTATCCTAGAACCAATGCAAATTATTGGTAATCCTAAGCATAAAGGTCTTGGTTATTCAAAAATTTAGGGATCTAAACATGTAAGTGATACCTCTATAAAACTGGGGGCAACTTTGTCTCAAGAAAATATCAATATAAGGAGCATAAAGAATCCTTACGATGAAACCAATGCCAATACTACAACCAACCACGTCATGAATCTTCATCCACCCATTAGCCCATCCACAAATTGGGACAAACGTCAAAAGAAAGACTTGAATCGAAGCATGAAGAATGTTATCAAAGCAAAAGAAGCTAAGAAGTATATCAGACAAATCAAATACACTTGGATACCAAAGAATACAAAGAAAGATAATCCCTATCAAACTCCACCAGTCAAAGAAACTATGGGGAAAAATAAAAAAGGGGAAAGTATCCATCAAAGATGTCCATAATGGAAAAAGAAAGCTTCTCAAGAAACATACAAAGTGTATCAAGCAGTTGGTCCTAACTCTATACACACTTCCATATCCACCCATCATTGCTCATTTTCCCAAGTTTGGAGAGTCAAAGGTTCCAAACTATCAACCAATCCATCTTTTATTCCTAAACACACTCTGCCATTCACTCCTCCACGTATGATATCCAATTCTCACATTGACCATGTATTGGTAGCGACCCTTCATCAGAAGGATTTAGAAGGCACTCTATTGCGATGTGCGCACAAAGATAGAGTTAACTCCAGTATCAACAAAGCAGATCAAGGATCTCAAAAGTTGCATTCAAGTGCACGTATCTTGGCAAAGCAACTTCTTCAAGTAGAATACTGATGGTATGTTATGACAGAAGAGTGTACATAGATAGAACCAAGTGGTTCAACATAAGCTTAAAATCTCTCAGAAAATACAAAAAAATAAAAAAATAAAAAATCCAAAAAATATTAGAAAATGGATTGAAAATACTAAAGATAAAAATTGTCCTCTAGTGAAAACCGCTTCGGTGGCACTTTGGACAAGTACCATGATGAAAACCTAGCAAACATGCATCATGTGTAAAATCGAGCATCTACGTGTGCCATTTCAAGAGAAAGCATCTTATCACATCCATAATAAAGCCAAGATTCCATCCATAATAAATCCATTCCATCCGTAATAAATCAGTTCATCCACGAACCAATTATCCAATCCATTTTATCCATTTGCATCCATACTCCAAGTTATCTTAATCTTGATGGAAATTTGGTGCACACTTTACACTTGCTTATGGTAAAAATCTTGACATGGGTCATTTTCATTAGTCCTATCCTACCCAACATTATCTGAGCCATAAAGCACTATCTGAATGAGCATCCTCTATTCAAACACCTTATCTTGTTGCAAGATAAATCTTTGCATCATTTGAATGCTTACCATATCCATCCATCCATCCACACACCTATCCAAGAATTTACCCATGGCATTCCATACATTGCTAAACACTGGGGGCAAATATTTACATCTTGGTTCAGGAATAAATCTTGATCTATATCCTCCAACTTATGTGGTGATCCAAAAATTTACAAACATGAAATCAAATCGACCAAGCATTTGTGAGCAAAAAGGCCAAAATTCGAACCACTAGCCCATGACATATTTTGACAAGATGATGTTCTTTATCAAGCTTTATCTTTCATTGAACATCAATCCAAACAATCCATATCAGTTGCATCTAATGTGTACTTCAATGTCACATCAAATCATTCAAACAAATTTTGTTCCAAGCCAAGCTTCCAAATCCTGATCAATCAAATCTAATCAATTATCACCTTGTTTTACTTAACATACTTAGTCAAACTACCCGCTCGTGTACAAGTTTACTCTAGGATAATACAACTTCTTAGAGTTTACAAGTGCATTATCACTTTTGTTTGACTTAACACACTTAGTCAAACTGCCCTCTCGTGTATGAGTTTACTCTAGGATAACACAACTTCCTAGAGTTTATGAGTGCATTATTACTTTTGTTTGACTTAACACACTTAGTCAAAATATCAATCCATTGATTTGATCAATCCATCTTAGCTTGGTTTCCAAAAACATCCCCAAATAGGGCACTGATATCATCACATATCCATATTCAAATTGTCAAAATCATGCGAAAATCTAAAACATGTCAAAAATCTAAAAAATCAAAAATAAGGTCATCCAGCCAAACTACGTCGTCTCTGAGCTTGAACATAGGCAAGGCTAATCTATGGATCAGCCCCTAAGACATTTAGGTTAGTCCTTTAGGCATCCATCGCATTGGCAATCCGTTTGCCCATCTATTTCACATTTTAGGTTACTCCTTTATGCGTCCATCGCAATGGCAATCCATTTGCTCATCTATCTTCTCATCAACAGTCAAGTTAATTGTCATCCGAACTATGTCATCTCTAAGCTTAAACATAGGCAAGGCCATCCTTGATTGGTCCTCGAGACACAAAATCCAAAAACATTCATAAATCTCGAAAATACCAAAAACATTGAAAAACTCAAAATCCCAAAAACAACCTCAAAACATTTCAAAAAAAAAATTCAAAAACATCCAAATATTTGAAAAACCCAAAATGGTGCACCTGTCTCATCTCGTTTTCACCCTTAATAATCACCATCCATAATAAATTAATCATCACCTTCATCCTTTGGTGAAGCAATCAGAAGCAAGTCTAGCAGGTTCAAAAGTGAACACCTAATCGTGAAAGTCTCAAGTCTAGATCAGTGAGTCAACAAGTTGATCAACTCAGAGTATCAATAGCTTATCATCCAATCAATTTCATAAAAAAGCTGATTACAAGATATCCTAGTTATGTAAACTTCCTACAATGGACATCAACATTAGGTAACCTCGTAGTTTAGCCTTGGCTAGCGGTACGAAAAACATTAGCTCGTTTGCTTACATTATCTGGTCTTTTTGACTTATCTTATTTTGCGCTCATTCCAAGGACCTCTCGATGATGCCTAAACAAAATAGGTTTAGAGAGAAAGGAATGGGGCAATGATCATTATCTTTTTGTCTGTTGTGCTTGTTGGATGTTCTTGTAAAATAACTTGGCAAATACTTGCTTTGTTGGTTCCATCCTAGCAAGGTTTTCGTATGTCAAGTGTGAACAAGAGCACTCCTATTTGATTGTCGAGTCAAAATCCATCACACTAGGTGCAATGCCATCCTGGTTCTTAATACCTTGATGCATCACACCTATGTGTGTTATCAAACATAAAGAAGGGTGTGCTCTTTATCTCTCCCATCCTTGGATAAGCAATACATCATCATCATTCATCATCATATCCAGTAAAGTCTCGATGATTGGGGGACTTGTTGGACTTTTGCATCTTCTTGGATTTAAGGGTTGATCCCTCTCATTCTTCTATCCTCTTTTATGCTGACAATGCATCCATCTTGCATCCTACATAATCACATCATATCATCATAGGACAACATCATTCATCTCATCCAATCTCAGATGCATTTCATAATCATTTAAGATGTTTAAAATAATATAGATTTGTTCTTCTAAGCATCTTCCAAACATCTCATTTACATCATCATTATCATATACATCACTTATTGAGGAGGCAAGTACTAACGTACTTATTTCCACTGGGGCATCCAAAAAAAATTGGATTTTTTTAAAATTTTGATGTTGAAAACATCATTATTTGAACCAATACAATGAGTACATTACTTCAAAGAGGGGAAAAATGTAGACATTCAAAATCAACATTGTTGATTAACATCATATTTGATCATTTTTTTCTTAATTAATTAAATCAAATTATTTAATTAATCTCCTAAAGTCTCTTGATTTAATTAAATCACATGTATTTAATTAAAAGACTAATATTCATTTTCCTCTCATTTGATTTAAAACAAATACAAAAATGCAAATCAAATGTCACACCACCTAATCACTAGCTTAATTAGTCAAATCTCTAATTAATGCTAAGACTAACCCATGTCCCATCCACTTGCACAATAAATCATTTAATTTGATTTATTAAAACCCCTATTTTCCTCACA
The DNA here is from genome assembly GCA_007115665.2 of Sequoiadendron giganteum. Lineage (NCBI taxonomy): Eukaryota > Viridiplantae > Streptophyta > Pinopsida > Cupressales > Cupressaceae > Sequoiadendron > Sequoiadendron giganteum. The sequence goes on from CM021109.1 coordinate 99,666,777, forward strand.
AGGCATATTCCCTCATTAACTCCCCTTCTTTGAATTTTTTGGCCAAGCGAAATTCCCCCCAAATCCTTCAACTACATGCATTTATTGCCATTTTCAATTTGGAAATGGGCACGTTATTGCCATTTTAAAAAATCTCTACACAATCAAATCCAGAAATCATCTAACAATAATCTATATGGATTGTGGAAAATTGATATCATTAATGGGCACATTGGCCAAAACTTGCACAATCACGGGCCAATCACATTGTGACAGGTGGCTCTCTCCTATTTGTTAGGGATTAGTCCCACATTCTTCAATTTGGCATCTCTTCTCTTCAAACTCAACTATAAATTCAAGGCCTTTTCTATCATTTTATCATCTACAATTTGGAGCATCCTCATTATAGGAAAGTTGAGTTCACTTTTCATCTCATTGTCTATCATATCATTTGCTTGGCAAGGATTGGGAAATGGCTACCTTCTACACAAAGGATAGCACCAATCCACTATGGAATAGGTTTGCATTCATGTTTTATATGCTTTATTTAATTTTCTTGTTGTTTAATGTCTCATTTAGAATGTTCAACTAAGATGCAATATTTCATAAGGATGTTTATTTCTGTCATGTTGGTTTGTGAGTTTACTAACCATTTGCAGATTTTGGCATCCACAGATCCATGTGAAAAAGATAAAGTGCTAGGATTAGATGGACAAGGATAGAGGATAAAACAAAAATAAATAACTAAATAATTTATTTAATTAATGGGGTCATGATGAAGGGATAATAATTAAAAGTAAATAGAAAATGTTTATGTAATTAAATGATTTGGATAAATATGGGAATGGATGAGAATAATTAAATAAATAATTGATATTTATTTAATTAATGGATAAGGATAGGCTAGAGTTAGGTGTGGCTGGGTAAGGTCAGATTTTAGGTGATTGCAAGATAATTATGTCACATAAAATTAACATGAATCTTTATCTTTTCCACTGATCTATTTGAATCATCACTAAGTCAACCTTGTTCATCATTGCTTCCAATGATGAAGCAAGTGATATATGGTGGGTATTTGATATTCATGCCTTTAATTTTGAAACTAATTTTGTAAGTTGAATTTTATTTTTTCCCAAATGCTAGGAACAATTCCTCTTGGCTTTATTTAAGGTTTCTAGGAAGTTTTGGAGGAGATTGGGATGTTGTAGGTTTCTCTTCAGGTATTTCTTCATCCAAATTTGGTTCTAAGTTATGGTTTATAGGATTTGATATAATATTCAAAATGTGAGTAGGTTTTGGAGAAGAAAACATAAGTGGGTGTAGCTATGGGTCACAAATTAAGGTGTTTTGAGGGAAATGTTTTTTTTACCTTTTGTCATTAGAAAAAATACTCATATTTTGTAACCACAAAAAATGAGCATACTATTTAGTTACAAAACATGCTTGGATTTTGTGGTTAGAAAATGCACACACTTTTATAAGGCACAAAACACACTTATGTTATGTGAGTATTACATATAAATTTTTCCATTTGAACGCTTTTTTATATACCATTTCTATGCACTTTCCATAGAATCTTTCAACTTGTATATAAAATAAGTTTCTCATGTCTTGGAATATGTAAAATATTACTAAGGGTTTTAACCCTCCCATCACTAAAACACAACTGTACCTTTCTCTTACCAAAAGTATATTTAAAACTATTATCACCAAACAGTTCAATTCTCCTCAATCATAAGCTATGTAAGTTGAAAAAACTTCAAGTGGGAAGTTATATGATCAAAGATATTTGAGTCAATGAAAAAAGCATCATTACCAATAATTTTAGCAAAAATAAAAAAAGTAGATCACTATCACTCAATATATTTCTACGTGGAACTAAATTTGAAGATTTCTTTTTTATTTCTATATTTCTTCTCCATATATTGTCTCTTTCCATAGTTCCAACAGTTAATGTTTCCCTTCCTTATTTTTTCTTACCATCCTTTTTACTTGAATCTATATTTTATCTTATCCCCTTTAGAATCACATTTATCCTTTGGCCTTGCCCAAACATATAGGGCATTCTTTGAGCCATCATTCATGGTTTCTCTTCTCATCTCCTCTAAAAAAAAATAGCTATGAGATTTATTTTTAGTTTGCACCACCACTAATAATGTTAATAATCAAAATTTACCAAGTATTGGGTAAAGATCGAAGCAATAAGATACATTTATATTATTCTTCCATTTTAATATCTACGAAAATCAGCTAACCAATAATCAAGTTAAATACATATTTATATGATATACAACTGAATCATAGTTTGTTTAGAAATATTACAAATGCATTTTGAGATAAAATTAATTGGTTAGACTTTTAGTTTTATAAATATTATCTATCCACTTCCATAACTTGTATATAGTGTTCTCCTCAAAGATATTCAAGGGAATACAATCTGTAAGGCATAACTGAATGGTTCCTCATGTCTTCTTGTCCAACATTAACCAGTCTAATAAAAAATTATATATGGTTGTGTATCTTTTTCCAAAGTTTTCCATTGATATTTTTGTTTCGGATTTTCCATATTTAACTTCCATAATTTGTACCTAGTGTGATTGAATTTCTCAATCTCTGAATGAGAGGTAGATGACACAACTTATGGATTTATTCTCTTAATTTAGTGGATTATCCATCAACTATTAAGAGTGGAATCTTAACTCAACAATATGAACAAAAAAAAAAACCATAATAAGGAAACACATAACACTAGATTTTCATGGAGAAATAATTAAAGGAAAAAACTTCACAATTAAAGAGAAGCATAATAATGTATTTACTTTCAAGAATAAATTACATATGCGATACTCTAACTCCCTTCAAACATCTTTACAACACCTATGTACCTAAAAAATAACTCATGAAACTATCTCATGCCACCAATTTAGAGAGAAATGAAGATGATTACCAAACATGGTTTTCCAATATTTAAAATATATCATCAAATGAGGGTAAGATGTAATTTTTAATATAATAAGACAATCTTTTTAATATTAAAATTAATTCCCAATAAGCCATGAATAGAAAAACTATATGTCATACTAATAATATACAATATATTTGACTTGTAGTTCTCCTATCTCATATCTCAAGATAGACATCCAAATCCAACATCCAACTTATATGTGACCCATCAATAGTATGCAAGATGCTCCACTACTCAATTCTAGTGCCAAAATTTACAAATTTGTTAAAAATAGCTTTCTAACCACCACTATCAACTAAACACCTCCTTCATGAATGCTATTATAGCTAATGTTCTAAGTCAACAAGGAAAATAATAATCTCTCAAAAAAATGGATGCTCAAGTACCCATTCCAAAATTGTTGGAGATGCATAAAAAATAATATGTTAGGATTGTAATTAAATATTGGACTATTATAACATTATAAAATATAAAAGAATTTTGTTTTAAGAATTATTAAGTCATCTAATAATTTTTTATTAATCTATATTTATAATAAATATGTGTTATCTTCTTTCTAAAATTGATTAAATAATTATATTATAAAAAATAATATTTTATATTAATAAAAATTATAATACCAAAAAAATAAAACTGTTATTACATTGAAGGTGTTTCCTAATTTGAGCTTCACGAATTCATTTTTTCCATGAATGGTGGATATTAGTAGATAAGCCTTGCAAGTCAGTTGAAGCAATTAGAACCATTGATTTTTTCCACCATTTTCTCGGTTGCTTTTTGCCATTTTTTCGGTTGTTTTTCATCATTTTTTTTTGCTTTCCCTGCTGGTATTGGTTTGTGCTCTTCCAAACTCTTCCTCATTGGTATTTTTGGTGAGCTACAACTTGAAAATAAGGTTTTAAAGAGGGTTTTAGAGTATGCTTATTAAAATGAAAATTATGACCCTAATACCGAGAACATTTAGGTTTTAAGATTACAACATCCTTTCCCTTAAGTATATATTAGCATAATTAAAATATACTGTATATTTTATTTAGTAAGAAACAAATTTTAAATAATATACTTATTAATTATTATATTTTTATATAATATAAAATAGAATTAATATATTATATATATTTTATATAATAGATTACTTATATTATATATTTATTATTATATATAATTTAGTATATATAGGTTATATTATTATTATTATATATATATTTTTATTTTTTTGATAAAAGTGGCAAAGCCACTAAACAAATTTATTAGTTTAAAAAATGTTACAAACCTGGTTCAAAAGAACATACTTGTAGGAAAGAACCAAGAAGAAAACCTCCGGTTATAGCAAAAATTTTACATCCGGCCAAATCAAATTCAATATTGGAGCTACCAAGAGAGCCAAACAATGATACAAAACAAAAAAATGCATACTCAAAGAAGCCCAGCCAGTAGCGATAACCCAAAAGAATAGGAAAAAAAAATATCCACCATCCCCCAGTCTAGAATCTAGACGGAGTATACAATGACCCAAAGATACAAAATATGGGCATTATTAGAATAATATAAAAAATGCTCAAGATTCATCCTCTTGAGATATGGAGCTAGAACCAAAATCATAATGAGAAAGAGGCAAGAGTTGATCCAAAGAGAGAGATTCAACTTTTTTAGGCATGGCGACCAATGCTTGTCCCTGAGGCAAAGACCGAACAACCATATCAAAGAGGAAATGCAGCACTAGAAAAATCTCAATGCCAGTAGCAAGAATTTCTAGGGAAAAGTTGTCTATAAGACCATGGCAGTCTAGAATGGTCCTCTCAAAATTATCACAAATGATACCAGACTAGAGAATCATCAACAAATCTCCATAAGAACTGTTAGATAGCAAGTCAATATGAGATATAAAGCCACCAAGAGGAAACAAATAATTATCCAAATCTTTGCAAAGCTCCATGTTAGAGAACAAATGCAACCGAACAAATTTATAAGCAAGAATAGAGACCAAATCCACATCGAATAGAATATCCATGCAAATAGTAAGAAAATGGGAAAGAACATTAGAAAAGGTGGCATTTGAATTTTCCTGTAGCTACTGATTTCCCACTTCCTTTTTAAATGCCAATAAGATGTCCACATCATCCAAAAAAAAAAACCTTACCAAGTTTATCATGATCATATGGGTGAGAACCACTGTATACCTTGCACTTTACTGACAAAATAACTCTATACCACACCACTTCAGACACTATAGGCATTATTCAAAACAAAACATTTTGAAAAGAATTAAACATACCAACCAACTTGACAATCCATTATGCTTAAGTAGAGAACTTGAATTAAGCCACACTGAAGTCAGCCCTAAGGAGGCCAAACATGTAAAAACATTATTAGAACAATCGAAATATATAAAGAAATGCACAAGGCGATAATAAACCTGTAAGCTAGAGAGATAAAATGCAACCCACAGAGCATGCATGGACGAAAGAGATGAAGGAAGCAATCTATGAAAATATGTGACTTTCACATCGAAGACTTTGAACCAAGATATCAAAAATGAAGAGAGTAGATCAAGAAAAAATATGGAAATCCAAACCAACGAATTCACAACAACATCTTCAGATAATACTGTTTTAACCTCTTAACCAAGATAAGAAAGATCAGTTGAGCTTGGAAAGGAAAGGATTTTTAGAACATTCTTGTGATTAGCAACATAAATTCCATGGCTTTATTGGCTAGAAATTCAAGCCTATAAATGAATGATGCAAGATATTTGAAAACCAAGAAGCCAGAAAAAAATGCAGCTCGAGGTGGCACACAACAAGATTACCATTTGTGTAGAGAGAAATAATAAGAAATAAAATGCTATCAACTCAAATACATCGAACAACATAAATCCCTCTACAATCCCCAAGAATTGCACCTAGACAAGATAAGCAAAGATAGTCAAGCTTGAAAAAATGGAGATTAGATGCCAAGATTAGTACCAATCATTTCGACCTAGATTTTAGAGTAATCAATACAATAAAATCCCTGAGACCCAAGAGTAAAATTATTTGTGAAAAGGAGGAATATCTTCTGCCAAAAATTCCTTAAAATTCAATTGCTCATCGATTGCTTTGTTAGCAAGGAAATTAGCGACAAAATTGGCTTCTCTAAAATAGTGAGCCATTGAATAGCTGCTAAATAAATTTAGTTGAAGAAGGACTTTATCCAACAAATACTAAAGCTACCATACATGTGATTTTTCATTGGTGATCGCATGGAAAATTACCATAGAGTCTCCTTCCAAAACAATATCTTTGATGCCTAAAGAAAATGCCACTTCCAAACTGAGGCTAAGAGCCTCTAATTCAACCTTGTTATTAGAACCATTTGGCAGAATTTTACAAGCAACCTTCAAGACCTTTGAACTTGAATCCATAATAACAATACCAGTACTCGATTTCCTTGGGTTGCCTCTCAAGGCACAATCATAATTTAGATTAAAATGGTTCTCTGGAGGAGGTCTAACACCCCATCATGGAACCTAGATAATAACACGATTAAACAACTAAAATACCAAATTATTATTATTTTAAAAAAAATATTTAATAACATGTGACAAGTAACATAAGGATAGACGTTCTCGAGGTTCCACAACTACACTACTAAAATAAGTTCAAAAGAATAATAACACATCAAGAACCATAAACACGAAACATATGAATATTATATAACTCAATTTTATTTTCATAAAGAGATTTAAGTCTCAAGTTCAAGATACAATAAACGAGATTGTGACAAATCTCAATACATCCAAAATCTTAATACAATGAAGTCTCATGAAATATAGAAGTTGAACAAGTACAATTGATGATCACGTTCATGAGCACATCCAGTAAACAACTCCATGAACATAGTGAATCCAAGAACCTGCCAAGAACAATCTCATCTCAAAATGTATCACCTGCAAGGGGACCCAATGGAGGAAAAGGAATGTTCCTCCCAACCGTGTGGTACTCGAAAGCCCACTTCTCGTTCTGGGAGATAATATCAGGTCCACAAGTCAAACATACACACAAGATGATAGAACATACATCACATGGCTTACATACACATGACAACATAACGATATCCAAACCATGATACAATAGAAAAAATCTCAGAGGCAACAACATAACCAAAGGTGACTCAACAAATGAGACCACAAAACATGCATAAGGATAAGAGTGTCATCACATAGTTGTTCTAGGTTACCCTAGTGAATCTTCCTAGATTATCGAATCTCATCTTGAGTTACCCTGACAATCTCTATCGATTCTCGGCCCCTAAACGAACTTTTGTGGAACTGAAACACTTTTCAAGAGGACAAAGTGATCGACTAAGCCATTCTAGGCCATCTCAACCTACCCTTAATCTAAATGAGCATTGGGGTGCAAGGTGAGGAAAATCAATTATCTGAGTTATTAGGTGAATACTACCCATCCCCTAATACATTAAGTTTATTATTCTCACTTGATTAACTAATTTTGATAGGTTACCTTAGTAACCTCTTAGGGTTTCAACCCCTAATGAAAGCCACTCCTTCTATATACAAAACATACTTACTAACAACAACTAGTACAACCATCATGCACGCAGAACAAAACCTCGAATATATCCATCATAATCATTATGATACCATGTAACATTTCAATACCTCAATAAGAAAATACATCATGCATGGCAAAGTCCAAAGTCAAGTCATGCAAAGAACGATGGTAAACAAGCATTCTAAGCTTTTGAATACAAATCATAATCATAAGCCTCTGGAAGATTTCCAAAAGAACACACAACCTAATAGTGCCCTTACAAATTAGTGACAAATAAGCCAAAAATGAACTCACATAACACATATAGGATAGCCAAAATGCACAACGAAATAAAGTATGATCATATCACAACCATGTCTAGTACTTAATACTTCCATGTACCACATAGGTAACAAAATAATGTGCATGGAATAAATGTTACAAATCCTATACAAGAATTGCAAATTCAATTAAATCAACAATTCTTTTAAGAATACACAAGCCTCAAAAGACATCAACTCCATAATAAAAACATTCCTTCATGTTTAAGTGGATCACACTATATCCATCATATACTTACAAAATTTAAAATATCATATTTATTATTTTAAAATGGTCATTACACTCCTATAATCATTCTTGGTAAAGAATGTGATAATCTCATATTATTACAAATTACCACTCAAACAATTCTAATTTATATATATATATATATATATATATATATTTATAAAATTAGAATACCAATATCACAATAATAGATTTCTATTACTTGTGGATAATATACAAAAGACAATAAAAAGGAAAATATTAAATAAATAATATATATTTCAATTGTAAATTTCAATAAAACTTCTATGTTTGAAATGTTAATGATATTGATTTACTATTGCGAAAGGAGAGTCTACTGTTAGTTCCTACCGAACTTAACAAGAATAGAAGTGCCAATTATCACTATCTTTATACAACGAGTATAGGCTAGTTTAATAGTCACACTCAACTCATATAGAGATGCACAGTTTTAACAAGGTATGAATGATTTTGTATGCAAATTATAATAGGTATAATAAACACCAAAATAATGCAGCAAGAGAAAGTACAAGTGAATTTTTTTTATTGGAAAAAAGTAATAATTTTTTTTTTACATCAGAGAACAACAATTTAGTTGAAGAAAAACAACACTGAAACAGATCCAAACAGCAACAAGGCTGCTATAGGACAACAAAAGAACAACAGCACCAAGATGTTGCAAGAAGAAACCCCGATGAGAAATACAAACCAACATTGTGCCAATCAAACCAGTAGATTAGAACATCAGAGATGAGAAAGTCTGAAGAGATGAAAAGGCATAATCTGGGAGCTATAAACTGAAGTGCTGAAACCAACAGAGTAAAACTCACATTCCTCTAATACCAAATGAAGCACTATGTAAGGAACATAGCAGCACTAGACTCATAATACACATGGAATAAAGAACACAAATGTCCCTGCATACTTGCCACCAAGATAGACATAACTTGAAGTGTTGAAATTGATTTCCAAAGCAACAATACAACCCACAGTCACTATCCATCAATCTGAGCATGAGTACACCAGCATTGAATTAGTCCAAACCATGACTGAAATGAAAAAAACCAATCATCGATCCTCTGTAGACAAAAGCAAGATTCACGACATGAAGATGATAATCAAGCCTCAGATCTAAACTCTTTAATGTTGATGGTGATATGGGTAAAAAAAATAGAAATTATAGGATTTTATAGGTCGCCAAATGATAGCTTCCATCAACGGATTCAAGAGGGGCATGCCTTCATTTGCATGCGAGCAAGAACAAGGAAATAAAATCACAAACCATATGCAAATTGATAAGCAAACAAATTAAAACCTAGACGCGGCCGGAAGCATGTTGTGTAGGCAGTAAGGGATGCACAGTTAGTACAAGCATTTCCAATGCATGAACAAAGGCAGTGATGGCGCTGCATGGAGGATAAGGTACATGATTAGGATGTGATGGGTCTTGTCTCAACCGACCCCTTCTCAAGGAATCCCATTCATATTATGATCTTACACAAATATATCATAGAAAAGGTGGTCATGGTGCCACTAGCCACTACCTATAGCATCAGTCAAGGAAAGCCCGTGGCCAAGTGTTTAGAAACTTTCAAGAAAAAAAATACGGTTGTATAACACCATTTCCTCATTAAGGAACTGTACGGTGAAGGAATAACTGAAAGGCTTACGAAACTTCCAAGCGATGACAGGCATAATATAGAATCCAAAACATAGATGCAATAACTATAGGGAAAATAACAAAAGCATTCGAATAAGGCTCAAAACGCTTGATATTTAAAGGCTTAAGAGACTTTTAAGATAATGCGATTGGCTGGTGTAAGGACAAATTCCACACCTATGGCTGCGAGTGCGAGAGTATAACGGATTTAAGATTATGGTTTCCCTGGAAGTCATGCATGCAATGGTTGCAAGAAATACAAACACCTCAACAAAATGATATAATAATTAAATGATACAGGTGATCTATGGAAATAAAGAATTATTCATTCCACATATCATTAACGGGGTTTTTAAAGCAATTATCTTGTAATTTTACAGATACAGAGCTAAGTTTTCATTGTCTCAAAAAATTCCCTTCAATCTAATAATGTTTTCATTTTCTATTGTATGCGCAGGGTTTAACAAGAAATTTCAGCATAAAGAAACTCAAATATGGCAATCATCATTTTAAAGTTTTAAATTCACGGAACTAAACATAATTACAGAAGAAAACCTGATATTCTTCTTCGAATTTCTGATAAATGATGAAGCCAAACACAAGAATTTAGATAATGTATCTTTCCCAATGCGATCAAAGCCTCCAAATTTTGCAACCTTCAATGTTTTCCAACTAAAAACATAGAAATACAGAAAAAAACTTCTTCCAAAAATATTGTCGTGAAAACAACTTTCAGCCAAAAATCAATTGCCGTGTTAAAATTGCATGCCATGCTTTATCATTAATTTCACAATTAAATACAATTCACAAAACATAACTAACAGATTACATGCACTCATAATTGAACGGTCAATTAAAACCGATTAAATGAACAAGTTACAATTTCCTAACAACTAGTTCACATTCACGAAAATTTTGCAAAATATATTCAAAAGCACACTCAGACCTAACCGAGCAGGCGGAGTCAATGCCTATACTTGCAAACTGCATAAAATGACACTGTCAAACATATCAACATATATTGAAAAAAACACCGTGAAGAAGAGTCATAGCATAGCAGGGTACTCACAAGTGAGTAATGCTACACTGTCTTCTTCACCAAGAATGAAAATCATCATTATATCAAAACATCAATTACACCATGATAACATCATTAACATTCATAAACAACATAAACCATAACACGCGTGCTCATCATAATGTCATCATAAGAACATAACCATATGGTCACAATGTCAAATGTATCATCTACAGAGTATAGCAACTAACATAACATCAATGTCATACTAAAATAATATAATGTAGCATCCAAAGCAACTAAATGACTAACAAACGATCATAAGCTACTTGAAGTAAATAGTATCAACTGGAGGGACACTACAGGAGGTACAACCATTTGGCCTCCTTCTTTGCCAAAAAAAGATCAATCTTGTTTGTGATCTAACCATGAAAGGGCATTGATTTAATCAACAACCATGATTTAATGATGAAGCTATCCCAATTTGAGAAGATTTTCAAATTGTTAATTTGTTTGAAAATAAATGATTTTGTAGCTTCAAATATTGATTTTTCTAATTTAAAAATCACTTCTTCCATAGAGGATGGTTTGCCTCTGAAAATTTTGTTATTTGTCTCAATCTAGATATTTCAGAGAAGCAAAGAAGGGGAGGCAATCCACAAGCAGGAAAAAAAGGAAGCCTGAAAACACAAGGGCCAGGATTTAAACTAAATAGCTATTGAAGGGCTTAATACGGAAGACCAACCAAGTTTCTGAAACAACCAATACAATCATTGAGATGCAAATGGGCAATGTAAGAATAGGTTGTTTGCCGATTTGAAGAAATATCCACATAACACATAGGGGAAGGAAGCCATAATACCTAATCTGTCCAACCTAGCCCCGATTAAGACTCTATTATGCAGGGCAACCCAAGCAAATGCTCCTTCCTTCAGAATACAAGCATCATTCCAAAATAGTGTAGAGGGGAGCTCCAATTTTTTAAGAGGATCCAATAGAGATTTATACCCTTCCTTCACTGAATAATTCCCAATTTTTGATTTAGTCCAAATAAGAACATCATCCTTGTCAGCAAAGACAAAAGATCTTTTTCCCAATTCCTCTTTAAAATCCATTTTTAGAGGTAAAGGAATGGGGAAAGCCTTAATAAATTTCCAAGAAATGTGAGGAATAGAATTTGTGAATTCTAGTATGAAATAATCAACCACATGAGAGCCCAAATGATTCTTAAGCATTGGAATTAGGATGCCCTAATCTTTGTTTTGAATCATCACAAGGTAATTGTTGATGCCAAAAAATGACAAGGTAACAACCTTTTGTGGGAAACTCAGATAAAGGGGGAACCTATTGCACTAAATTGAGTAATCTTCGGATTTTAAAGAAGCTGACTTCTTCTATAACTGAGGTTTTGAATGGGAAAAGGAAGTATATATAAAAATAAAAGATCTAACTAGGGTGATGCGCCAAGATTTAAATATAAGGCATGATAGATCTATCTTGTAGATGTGATCTAAGGGCCCGTTCAACAATCTGCTATGTCTCAGAATGACATAAAACAAAGATAGAAGTCTAAATGATTCAATCAATGACATAAAATAATATCATGATCTAAACCAACAAACTTGCATTAAATTTATTGAAGTTCTGTAATGAAACATTTAGTACTGTGATGGCATAGTAAAACTTTATCAAAAATCTTAAGAAAATAGAAAGGCCGAACAATTGCACAGTCTGTAAATATTTAAAATGATCTAAAGTGGTAAAGGCTTGGTTCTTTTACCTAGTTTTTCTATCAAAATATGAACCCTTGCTTTGAAAGAAGAAGCAATATTTATAATGAAAACCCAGCTTGGTGAGCCAGTAACAGAAAAGATCCTCCGATCATGGGAAATTATGTATTAGTAATGATTTCCCCTTGCCGTTGCAATCGAAAATATTCAGGTCATGAATGAGGATGCCTTAGAGCCAAATGCATCCCCTGCGAATGATGATAGTGGTCCCAAAAAACAAGAGCATCAAAAAATGCTATCCACTCATGGTGGCAGTTACAAAACATGGCAGCTGGTGTGAGGTTGTCACCTGCTAAATTCTCCTTTACGATGAAGTCCTTTAGAAGATCACGTGGCAAATAGTCAGAGCCAACATTCATCCTTCCCCTTATTTGATGAAAAAATTGCGCTACGAAGAAACGTGGAGGTCTCAGAGCATACTGCGCTGAAGGTGGGTTTGCCAAGAAATCTGAGTGGACCAATGCTACGCAGCTTGTGATTGGGTGCCGAAAGAGGAGCGATGGAAAGAAGCACTGAAGAGTGCAATCTGCTGACACGTGGAAGCATGATAGTGGATTTTGAAAAGCGAAAGAAGGAAAAATTGTGAGGAGCGCTCGACTAACAAGTGGTGGTATTAGCATAAAGCCTTTGTGAAAGGAGCCCAATATTGCCTTTTAAAAGGAGGGCATGGCTAGTACTTAAGCAAAAATAAAATAACCCAAAGGCAGCTTGGGAATTTTACATTCACAAATTTTGGTGACTTATCAGGGGCGTTTCGCCTGCGGAACGAGGAACCCAAAATCTTTTGGTTTGTAGACCAAAGCTTTATCCATTGGGAAATGCAATAAGAGCTTAGAGAGGGTGGTCTGTAGAGGTAACCATTCAGCCTCAGACGAATTCAATACGGTGTGCAAAATTTCTTGCGCTCCATGTAGATCGATCACTTCTTTGTAAGGCAACGTCGATGATATACTGACCCAGGACTTGAGTTGGAAAAGAAGCTGAGCAATTAGATGAGTGATGCTCTCAATATCTCCTGTAACAAGGGGCTGGCTAAAACTCTGAAAGGTAGACGCATCCCATTGCTTCTCCTCGATCTTTTCCACAATATGCTCCACCATGGCCATCGATTCATCTTCAAGGAATGGATATGGAAATCCCATCTCATTTAGGTGAGAGAACTTGGCCCACATGTTATTCATGGTCTGATCCAATTTGGTGGCACACTCGTTGGCATAAAGGATAGCTGCATGGAAATGGATGAACTTGTTAGCTGTTTTCATAGCGAGCTTTCGATCTTCAATCCCTGCACTTGCCAGGACCTAGTCTGGGACCATATATAGCTTGTCCAATAATCTGTTGGCTTCCAAAACTCTCTCTGTGATGGGATATGGGAATTTCTTGATTACTTTACGAACCCCTCTGCCCAAGCCTATTGCCTCCACCATAAATTGGAGTGTTGGCTATAGAGTTAAGCATAAAGCCTTCACTCTTTCCCAATATGAAATATATAACTATTGGGATATTTGAAGAAGGTCCGATTGATCAACTAGAGGTAAGGCAAAGCTCTTCAATAAGACAATCTCTACATCCTTTTTCTTTATAACATGCGTGAGCTCCGCAACCTTTTGGTTTACCATGGTCAGTTGTCCTTGCAGGCTCTGTGATTGTGTGACCCAGCTATCCTCGGCTCATTCCTTGTTTGTTGCTTCCTCTTCTAAGGAAGACTTTACCTCTGCAATCTCATTCATTAATTAGGCCCGACAGATCTTAAAATCCGTATCTTTTTGCTGCATTTTCTACTCTAGTTGAGCATGCTGGTGACAAAACTCCTCATATTTTTGTTGCACTTCTTGCCCCAACCTTTCCAACTGGTCTTGATATTGCTGGTTCTTCTACTGCAGCTCTAGGATCAAGTTGGGATTGAGGGATTGAAACTTCTCAAGTTCCTCTCAGATATTTTCTTGCTCTAACTCCTTTTGTTGGGATAAGTGCTTAAAGTCAACATCCCTAGCTTTTTCCTTGGCGAGCAAGACCTCAACTCTATCCTTTACACTTTTCAGCTCTTCTTACCTTTTATTTAGTTGGTGACTGGACTTAAGAAAGTCGGTGGTCACCACCCGCTGCATTTCCTGAGACTAGGCTATACTTAAATCGAGCCCCATGACATACATGTTGTAGTCATCTGGTTGTATTTCTTCTTGTGGCTTGTTGATAGTTGGGTACATAGTCGCAAAATGTAGCGATTGCTGAGCCTCATTAAAAATAGTCTATACCTTTGGCTCTGCTAGCCTCTTAGCATTTTTAGCCTTTTTCCTTTGGGCTCTCATTTCTCGTGCCTGCTTAGTTTTTTCGCCTTTTGATAAGAATTCAGAGGGCGACTTGATGAGTCCACCTGCAAAAGGTGCGTCGAGAGGAAGGACAAAAGGGAATGAAAATAGGGATACTCCAATACCTGAACTGTGGACCAGTAGGAGGACTCGAAGGAAGTGGAGTCATGGTGGTTTCTATTTACTAGGAAGAGTGGATCGGTTTTGACATTGTGGTGGTAGGAGATGTATCAATGAAGGTAGCAAAGGTAGAGTGTGAGATGCTTTGGGATGTGGAATGGGTCAAGGCAAATGGTTTAAGGGTCTATGAAGGAGTAAGGGCAAATGGGGTCACATGAGAGAACTGTGTGAAACCCTCCATGACCATTGAAGCAGAGGCCAAAATGCCTTGGTCAACACATGAAATGAGAGGTGTTGTAGACACAACAGGGGAAAATAAGGTTTGTGAAACAAGAGAAGAGAGAACGAAAGATAAATGTGGTGCGAATGATTGTGATCCTTGAACTATTGCTAGCTCTTCACTTGCCTTAGGGTCCTATGAACACTCTCCAGAAGATGCCTCATTTCGTTGCTGCTTTGTTGGTGGTGAGTCATCTACTGCTATGGTTTCAAATTGTTGCAGTTAGATTGCCCTGGTCCTCCTTGTAGTCCAGGTGTGAGTTAATGAAGACCTCACACATGATATGTTAACCCGTACATTAGAGGAGGCCTTGCTAGGTTGTTTCACAACTATTCCCTTTTGTTGCACTGAGGCATTCTGTGCTTCTATGTCTGGTTCTGCTCCTTCGTCTGACTGTGATTCGACCTCTTCCGAATTGGAGTCTTTCTCATCACTCTCATTAGAATCTGGATGCTCATTGTTCCATAATTTTTCAAAATTTGTGTCCATCTCCTCACTATCATAAGGGGCCTTGGTGTGCTGAGTCTCCTAACGATATATCTAGAAATCATTAACCTTTTATTCCTTCTAGTTGTAGTTTTTTATCAGATTTTTGTGGAGAGTAGTCCCCATCCTGTTGGTCTTATCATACTGCCTAGTCGGGTAGTAGAATTTGAGCTAGGAAGGTTGACCACCTTTGATAGGGATATAAGCTAGGTCGACTATAAATTCATCCACACCCGACATCGTATTCTGATGCTTGTCCTAGTAAGGTCAGGGGTAGTGTGTTACTTTGACATATTTACTTGGCAAGTCATCATTGGGGTTATAATTCCACTTATCACAATTCCATACCAAACCTAGATGAGCCAAGTTTTCTTCTAATGAGTCGTGAGCATTCCTCTTGGCCATGATTATGGTTTTGAAGCTCATCGAGTAGCTGAAGAATCCCTTCTTCTTTACTTTTTCACTGCAAAAGGTGACATCGATAATTGATACCTGGTGGAATACTTCAAGCGCTAGTATCCGGTCTGTAAGACATGCCGAAAGTTGGAAGGGCTCTCTGGTGAAGCCATGCAATCAGACGAATGTGAAGTCTTCGCCCAGAAACTAGTCACACCTTGGAGTGAAGTTCTGCATGAACTCAATTTGGTCTGAGTTGAACCATAAGACAGTGTCGTCTCCTTTTAAATCTTGCAAAATTAGATATAAGAAATAATCTGAAAATGTGTAATAATCAAATATTACAGAGAGAAGGGGAGGCCACGTGGAAACTAACTTTCTCCTTTGGTTTTCATAAAAAATGGAGAGCCCTAGATGCTTTTGGAAGAAGTCAGGATTCTGATGCAAGAACATGTGAGTGAGAAAAGATGGGAACCTGAATCTCTATTGAAGTTGGTATTATGCTATCTGGCTGAGCATCTCCTACACGAGAAATTCAGCGAAATCGTACTGGAAAAGAGAATGTTGCTTGCGTAATTAAAAATCCAAACCTAGTTGAAACTCCTGGACCTCTTTGTCGATGTCCAAGCCACAAACAAATGCCATCATTGAGAAGGAATCCTTTATATCATCTTTGAAGCTCTTATGCGTTGCTGGGATTTTCTGAGCTTCTTTGGGTCTTTGAGTCTCTGTGTTATAAAAATTCATCGCAAGGTCTTTGGTCCTGCAATAGGTCTCCCCTTTTGCTGGAGTGAATGACTCCATTTGAGGCACTTTGGAGCTTTGCTCTGGGATACAAATCATATTCCAGATAGCTTCCTTGTAGATAACCACACTCACCTCCTGGCCTTCAATAGTGTTGGTATTCAGGTTGAAGTGTTTTATGACCTTGTCGACCAATCCAGGACAATAGTGTACAACCGGGACCATATATTGTGGAAGCCCACTGAGCCAACATTTATGTGCCAAGGAATCTGGGTCGCTATTCCTTTTCATTATTTCATAGGCCACCTCCCTAAGTGTCTTAGGGTTCCTTGCAAGAATGGGGTATGAATATTATCCCATTCTTCTTTAATTTGTTTCTTATCTTTGCGAGGGCCCTTCTTTTCTACAACCCGCATATTCACCTATGTTGGCTTTTCTGGTATTCCAGGTGAAGCATAAGAGACATCCCCAAAGATGTAGGCAGATGGTGTTGCGTGCATGATATTAAATAAACTTTGGGCCGCTCCTTCTCACATCTTTGCTTGAGAACTTTGAGCAGTTGCCATCCTTTGCAGACCTTCTACCCAGAAAGCACACTGAAGCGATATGAATGGAACCCAAAACACAATGCAAAGCTTTGAATTCAAAACTAGATAGCCTTTCATTTCAAGTTTGATCCACACCGAGGTAGTGAATCCTCCACAATTACCACTGTATCCAAATCCTTTGTTGCTAGATGCACCACACCTGGTTCTCTTAACAATTCTATTCTTTCAATTTGCTTCACGTGCTCAAGAAATTTTATGCTCTGTTTGGTTTTTTGCATGCTATACTTAGCTTTTTCTTTGATTTCCTAACCACAATCGATAGACAACGGTTGCCTTTCTGCATTTAATTCAACATGTACTTCCAGCTCCTTTGTCCATGCGAAATCAACTACTTGCCTCTTTTGAAAAGATAAGAATTCATAATTATGTTAGTGATAATGTCCCTTCAGTGCAATTTTCATGTGAAATTGCGCTGCCTCTAAAATTTCGGCCCCATATCCTCACCTACCTTAGCAATTAATATCTCACAAAGCATAATTAAGCTGATACCATAATTATTACCTTAGAAAGATTCATGCTCAACCTTGGAGCTTGAAATGACCTGCATCGTGACACCTAAGCACCTGTCCTTATGAGCCATTGCCTAAGCTTGCCACCAATTTTCACTAATTGATTACTGCTCCTTAATCCTACACACAACAATTCATACCTGCAGATGCAACTGGGTTGGAATATCGAGTTGGCCTTTTGGTGGGATTTTTGAGTTAAACTTGATTATCACCATGCTTGGGATGTAGGGTACCTCAGATATTTCTATAAAAGAAGTCTTAATATAATAGTGGGATCACACTTAGCGATCGACAACAGTAGGATTGGGCAATTAGATAGCATTATTTCTTAGGTGGTTGAATAGGCTTTAAATTTGCATAGCGCTAGACTTAGGTGTTTTGAGTAGAGGCTGACAAAATGAATACTCCAATTAGGCTAGTGTGCCACAAGTCTCAAATGAATTTTCTGGGAGAGATCTCCAATAGGTGCCTAAAATGTATGACCAAAAATGAACACTCACTGGCTATTGTAGCCATGAAATGGGTTTTGGGTAGGGATTGCATTGAGTATGAAGTAAATATCGGGTGAACACTGATATATGCTCCCATTTTGTTGCCTCGCTGCTTGACATTCAGGCTCCAAAAGCCATGATACTTCACCTGACACTCTAGATTTTTTCGAAGTGGTACCTCGGAGGCCTTGGTGAAGTAGTAAGCAATGCGGTGTATGGCCTGGGCCTTCCAGTTGTGAGCGAATTGCAGAGGAATATCAAAAATATGTGGTGGTACCATGTGTGCCATTTCTGAGCGGGTTCCAGCTCCATTCACTTGTTGAGCACATTGAGAGAGCCACCCGGGCATGCCACTTTTTGTTGTGTTGCTATAATTTAGTGCTATTCTATGATGTGGATTGGTATATTGACTTCAAGAACCTTATGTTCCCTCTACCGCTCCAGGTCTTGTCACTGTTGGTGATAACCCTCCTATTGCTCCTAACAATGTTCTTGTTGATGGAGAAAATGCTCACATTGATGAAGACAACGCTCATGTTCGAGCAAGTTGAAGATTAACACACCTTTTTCCCTTTTGTAGATATCTACCTAAAAGAGGGCTTGCGTATATATAAGGAAGCTGTACATGTAGTCACACTTTTGAGAACATGGCCACAAAGCCATTTTGTCAATGTTTCTATCAAAGTATATATATATAATGAATATACTTGCATATCTTCAACTCTTTGTCTTCATTCTTGTGCTCTTCGTAACCTTTATTTATTTCCTCACATATGAACTTGATTTATGCAATATGAGTAGTATAGTCTTTCTCTATTCTTGTAATAATGGGTCTCATGAATTTTCTTGCTTCCTGTATTTGTGAAAATATTGGAAAGAACCGGGTGACAAAAAATGAAAGGGAAAATAATTACATTATTCACATATTTACACCTACATGAAATAATTGTAGCTTAATTGAACAATTTTAAATGAATCTTGTGAACAAGAATTCCTAGTGGCTCTTGTTCCATATTCTCCAATTCATATGCATTATTTTGTTTGCACTAAATTATTCTAAAAGGGCCTTCCCATAATTTATCTAATTTTCCATGCTGGCTAGGCTTTGTGGCTCTTTCATTGAACTTTAGTACCAGGTCTTTGCATTTTAGACCTTGGTCTGAATATTTCTTGTCGAACGACCTCTTAACCAGCTGCTGGCGGTTAGTCATGGCTATTAGGGATTTCTCCCTTTTTTCTTGTACCTCCAAAAATTCGGCCAACCAAACTTCCATAGCTCCATTCTCTTTAATCTCTAGAGACTTGAGAAGTTGTAATGCAGGTATCTCTATATAGATTGGTAATAGTGCCTCTTTCCCATACACTAGCTTGTATGGCAAAGTCTTCATGGATTTCTTAGGAGTTATGCAATCCACCCATAATGTTGTCCGAAGATTCTTATGCCATTCCTTCTCATGATCAGACCCGATCCTTTTAATGAGTCAGACCAGATTCTTGTTAGTTGACTCAACCAGGCTGTCTCCTTGCGAGTAGTAGTTTGAGGATGTTTACAAGAATGTGTCGTGTTCTAATGCGAACTGACATACCTTGGAACTGAAGAAATATTTTTCATTTTCCAAGATGATAGTCTTTAGCACGTCGAATCTTGTTACCAACCCCTCAAGAAAATCCACAATTTATGCCTTTATCACATTTTTCAGGGGTAGGGCTTCAGTCCACCTTGTGAAGTAGTCTATGGCTGTGAGGACCCATTTATGACCAATGTTGGAAGCAGGGTTGATCATCCTGATGAATCTAGCCCCCATTGTGCAAATGGTTTGTCCGCTACTATTAGATTGAGAGGCATGGCAAAAAATTTTCTTCTCCGTGCGTAGAATTGGCATTCTTTGCAAGCTTTTATCATTTTGTAGGAGTTGTTGAATAATGTAGGCCAAAAATACCCAACGTGCAAAATTTTGATGACGGTGGTCTTCACAGAGAAGTTCCCACCTTCCGGGCTGCTATGGAAGGTGCCGAGAATTTTCGTTGCTTGCTCCATGGTGACGCATTACAGTAAGATGTCATTGAAATTCCTCTTAAAGAGGATCTCTTCAATAAGTGAGTACCCACTATTTTGTAGTCGGTAGAATCTTCTTCTTTGAGATAGAAGTCCTGATGGATACTTTCCGGTGTTTATGAATCTTACCCTATCCACCATCTAGTAGCCTTCAGGTTCAAACTCACTTGTAAGGAATATCTCCACTCGTTCTTCCTCAGCTTCCATTTCTTCATCATGCGCGAAGTTTTTGCACAACCCTCTTCCTTTGATAGTCTTCGTAGGCTTGAACTCAACGTCATATTCAAGGATCTTAATAATCCAGTTGGCCATTTTGTCGGTGATCTCTCCTTCCATGATGTACTTGGACACACTAGAATATGCGACATAAATGATCACCTTAGTGCAAGCTATAATATGTTGAAACTTCTTGAGCCCCTTTACAATTGCGAAAGCTTTCCTTTTGATGAAGTTATATTTTGTCTCGTACTCCTTCAAGGTTCAAGAATGGAATGCTATAGGATGCTCTCCCTTTCCTTCATCATCTTTCTGAATCAGAATAGTGGCGATACTTGTCTTGCTGCTAAAAACATACATTATGAAGTATTTTGACAAGTCAAGATTTGCCAATATAGGAGCTGAAGAAATAGCATCATTCACCCTCATGAAGGCTTCTCTTCCTTCTTTTTTCCATTTGAACAATTGGTCATTCTTTAGCATCAGGGTAATTGGTCTAATTATTCTTGCAAAATCAAAAATAAACTTGCTTACAAAGTTAACCTTCCCCAAAAAAGATTGAGCTCCTTTATTGTTTATCGAAAGAGGAAGTTCTCTAATTGCTTTTACCCTTTTGGGATCAATAGAGATTCCTTCTTGGGACACTACATGCCCCAAAAATTTTCCTTGTGGTACTCCGAAAACACATTTTTTTGGGTTCAGGGATACCCGAAACTTTTGGCATTTTTTGAAAATCATTTCTAGATGATCAAAATGGTCATCTTTAGATTTGGAAAATATGGTTAGATCATTTAAATAGACGAGGATGATTTTGTTGATCAGTTCAGTGAAGGCGATGTCCATTGCTCGCTAGAAAGTGGCCCCTACATTTGATAGGCCGAAATACATTTTGGAATATGCAAAAATTCCCCACTTGGTGGTGAACATGGTCTTGTACTGATCTTCTTCTCTAACTCAAACCTGATTATATCCTGAGAAACCATATAAAAAAGAAAAAATCTCTGAACCTGCCACAGTCTACAAGATTGATTCCATGGAAGGCAGCGGGTAATGGTCTTTCAGTGACACCCTGTTTAGGTCGCGGAAGTTAACACAAAGATGAATGTCTCCATTTTTATTTCGAACTAGAACAAGGTTAGATACCCACATACTGTGATTGATTGGAAATAAAATCTTTGACTGGATCAACTTCTCTAGCTCTTGTGCCATTAAGGCTTCAATCTTTGGATTGACGGGCCTTTGTTTTTGTCGGACAGGTTTAGCACCCTTCGTTAGTTTGATGGTGTGTTGGATGATGTTAGATTATATCCTCGAGGTCATCATAAGACCAGGCCACAACCCCTTTGTATTTTTTGGAGAAGTGTATAAGCCTATCTTTATCACACTGTGGTACTTCTTTCTCGACCTTCAGTTTTCTTCCATTTTTGACCTCAAGATTGGTGTAGTTTGCCTGGTCTACTACAAATTTCCTTCTATCATTCCTTGCATCATCATAGTCAAAAATATTTTCAAGAGTGACCAACCCTTTCAGAATATTGTTTGATTTCAACTAGTTGATCTGTCCTTCGTATGCTTCTTCAATTTTTGGTTGAAACTAATCGACGAAATCTCCCGACTGTTGAATAAATGAGGCGATGTGTTTGTCACTTTCGAATAATTTCCAGCTCTGATCATTATCTAGAATGGAGGGTCAGACAATTACTCGCACATAGTGTACATTCTTAATTAAGTTAGAGATAGGATTGAATTGTGATCCTATCATTGTCATGCTAACTGCATATGAATTATGCTCCCTTGGCACCGCATGGATGTTAAAAGCTTCAAAACCTTCGATGAGGTCCCATACCTGCGTATAAGATTGCATACAAACCTTTTTTTTAGTGGAGATATTTCTGACTTGATTGGTTATAAGTTCAGAATCTTCGAGCACCACTAATTGTTTGATACCTATGCGCTCTGCGAGGCTTAGTCCTTGAACAAGACCCTTAAATTTGGATTCATTGTTTGAGCAAGAAAATTGGAAGTGGAAAGACCTAAAGATCTACTCATTGGATAGAGATGCTAGGCATATCCCGACACCAGCGCCAACCTTGCATCTTGCACTGTCAAAGTGCAATGCCTAGAGCTCTGAGGGCTGTTCAGGCATGGAGTCCTTCAATACCCTTGGGAACTCTTGATCCTCATCATAGATGACATAGGTGCCCAAACCTGTAGCATGATAATTCACGAAAGGATTGGAGCCTACATACTCAGTTAAGAAGACTTCTTCTTGCTCAATTTTGTCTTCGGTCACCTGTGAGACTCCCAATAGCTTGCTACCATTGGCTTCTTCTTTGGTGGCAAGGGTATGAGTTTCTTTGAAGTTGATCATGGCTTCATCAGCTACATGTTCTGCATGCAGAGGTTCTGATATTATCTTCATTTTAGCCCCGTGCTTAGTTATGAGAATTAGGTGGGACCAATCCAAGGAAAGGTATCCACCTATCTTTGAGGTGAGTTCCTGGGATAGGCAAAGGCCGAACATGGGAGGGACGTCAATGATCATGGTGTCTTGCGGCATCATGATGTTGAGATAGGAAAACAAAGTTAAGGGGAGGTCTTTAATGAGGCCTATAGTTTCAACCTTGTTCCCATCGAGCTGCATAACTCCTCTCTTTAAGGGATAATAGCTAAGCCCTAAAGCTTCAACTATCTACATGGGCATGACTGTGGTGCTAGCATCAAAGTTGATCATTGAGTTGTGCAATAGTTTCTTCCCTACAATGAGAGTCAAGAAAAAGGGTTTAGGTTTTGGTTTCTCCTCTTTTTCTTTGGGTGTAGCCTCCTCTGCAGTATTCACAAGAACTTTGGCTGGAGGCAATGAGTCAATAACATTTTCAAAATCTTGTCCTATTGACTGCACAACCGTATCTTTCTACAGTGCCTTTTGTAGTAATGACTTCTGCTCTGGAATGGCTAAGATATCCCAAAGGGATACATTAGCGAAAGATTTATTCAATTTTTCCACCACATTGAAGGGTGAAAGATTTGGAGGCTTCTGTTCCTTGGATTTGGTAATGATAATCTCCTTGTGCAACTATGGCTATGGAGCAATTGCGGAATGGCCAGGAGGTTGGTCCAAGATGTTTCTGGGCTGCGGAGTGACCAGTTCACTTGTGAATCTCCTCTTTGATCAAGTGTTGTAGTCAAACTATACTTGTGGGGTTGCCAATTTAGATGCTTCATAAGTGAACACTACCTCCTTCCCTTCCATCCATGAGAGGAGGGCATGGTCAAGAGCTATGCCATTTTCTTTCTCCAAGGTATTCCCTGCATATGTGTAGTGCGAACCGCATTATCCATTTGGGGAGAGGTGTATGTATGTCCTAAAATTTTCACAATGCCTTGATTGCACTAATATGCAACCTTTTTCTACAAATTGCCATGCAAACAATTTTGAGGCATATGCGTGTTGTCGCAGGGATAGCACTAGGGATTGAATTCTTCATTGAGATTGTTTTGCCTTGCAGTCAGCTCTTTGCTTGTACTATTTTGAGAAGTCCCCAGCGGAGTCAGTACTGACACTATCTAGTTATTTTTCTAGGTCAATGAATTTGTGCATGTGGCTCCTTGATATTGGTTCTATTGGTAGGAGGGTCTGCCACTTTGATAACCTTGGTAGGATGGTCTCAGAGGAGCAACCTAGTTGTGCTTGATAGTGATTAGTTCATTTGTTAAATTTTGTAACATCTTCCTTATGTCGCTCATCTCGTCCTTCGAAGCACCAGATGTAGAAGCAACATTCTATGGCGCACTTGGATATGTGTACATAGATGAGGGTGGCACGGGTGTTCTAGTAGATGGAGTCTCCTGAGTAGAGGCCGATATTTTAGGGAATATCGACATAATGGGCCGAGGTGGGAACTTCCCAATGTCGATTAGGTTGTTCTTTTCCTTAACTGCTATATTGTATGTATCTGGTAATGTGGTTCTACCAAGTGACTGGATCATCATGGAGATTTTGGTGTTGATGGCATTTAAGTAGAACATAAATGCTGACTCAGGTGGTGGTTGAATGACATTCTGGATCCTTTGCCATAAAGTATGGAACTAAGCATTGAAATCAATCATGGCTTCAGATGGGGCCCACTTGATTATTGATGGTTGGTGATATAGCAAAGACCTATCTCTCTCATTAGAGAATATTTCATAAAAAGGATCCCTGAGTTGATGCCAGGTATCAATAGGGTTAGTCGACAAAGTGCGATACCAATCTAGTGCTCTTCCTCACAAAGAAGAAACAAGAAATTTTAGTTCTATGTTATGATCTATCACTCCGTGCACCAAAAAAATATTCGCAACATCTTGCAGATGTTTGGGTGGTGTTCTTGAACCATCTCCAGTGAACTTTAGACTAGCTTTGAGAGTAGAGACTAGGATAGGGGCCCAAACAACGGGTGCGACTTGGACTACAAGGGGGCATCCAGTGTCCCAAGCCACATAATTTTGGTTTCCGATTTGCATCATGGCTGGGATCCAAAATTTCTATTGGGCGAGTTTGGGTATGCACTGTTACTAGTGGAGGCACTAACAAGCCAAGATTATTTGTGGTTCATGACCTAGTAACAGGTCAATGACTTGTACATCCTTTTGATTTGGTATATTTAAGTGGTCCCACTAGGTGTTCCGAGAAAAAGAAACATTGTTGATGCCAAAAAATGACAAGCTAACAACCCTTTATGGGAAACTCAATTAAAAGGGGGACCTATTGTGCTAAACTGAGTAACCTCTGAATTTTAAAGAAGCTGAATTCTTCTATAATTGGGGTTTTGAATGGGAAAAGGAAGCAGATATAAAAATAAAAGATCTAACTAGGGCGATGCACCAATATTTAAATGTAAGGAACGATAGATCTATCTTGTAGATGTGATCTAAGGGCCCATTCAACAATCTGCTATGCCTCAAAATGACAAAAAATAAAGATAGAAGTCTAAATGATTCACTCAATGACATAAAATAATATTCATGCACATTTACTGAGAAGACGAGTCAAAGACATGATCTAAACCAACAAACTTGCATTAAATTTATAGAAGTTCAGTAAATGAAACATTTAGTATCATGATGGAACAATAAAAAATTATCAAAAATATGAAGAGAACATAAAGGATGAACAATGGCACAGTGTGTAAATATTTACAATGATATAAACCAATAATGGCCTAGTTCTTTTACCAATTTTTCCTATCAAAATCTGAACCCTTTCTTCGAAAGAAGAAGTGGTATTTATAATGAAAACCCAGCTCGGTGAGCCAGTGATAGAAAAGATCCTCCGATCTTGGGGAATGATGTATTAGCAATGATTTCCCCTTTCCGTTGCAACCAAAAAGATTTGAGTTATGAACGAGGATGCCTTATAGCCAGATGCATTCCCTGCAAATGATGGAAGTGGTCCCAGGAGACTAGAGCATTGGCACATGCTATCCACTCATGGTGGGAATTACAAAACATGGAAGCTAGCATGAGGTTGTCACCTGCTATATTCTCCTTCACGACGAAGTCCTTTAGAAGATCACGTGGCAAGCGGTCGGGGTCAACGTTCACCCCTCCCCTTATGCGATGAAAAAATTGCACTGCGAAGACACGTGGAGGTCTCCAAGCATGCTACGTTGAAGGTGGGGGACACCAAGAAATGTGAGTGGACCGATGCCACACGGCCTGTGGTTGGGTGCCGAAAGAGGAGTGATGGAAAGAAGCACCGAAGAGTGCGATCTGTTGACACATGGAAGCATGGTAGCGACTTTTGAAAAGTGAGAGAAGGAAACCTTGTGAGGAGCGCTCGACTGGCAAGTGGTAGAATTAGCATAAAGCCTTTGTGAAAGGAGTCCAATATTGCCTTTTAAAAGGAGGGCATGGCCGATACTTAAGAAAAAATAAAATAACCCGAAGGGATTTTGGGAATTTTACATTCATAGTAACCATTCCAAACATCTTTCCAAAATTTATCCTTATTTCCATTATGAACCAACCATGAAAGATGTGGAAGAATAATCAAGGAACAAGTTGAAATGAAGTTCCAAATAGTAGAACCTTTAGGCAAAGAAGAAGCAGTAAAGATGCATTCCCTTGGATGTGAATTTAAGTATTTAGAAAACATAATTTTTCCCCATTTGGAATTAGGAGATTGGTATAATATCCAAGTTAATTTGGCTCCAAGAGCAAGGTTCTGATGTTTTAAGCCTCTTATACTAGTCCTACCATGATCTTTGGTAAGACAAATGTTGTCCCAAGCCAAAAGAGGAATTCTTGCCTTTCCCCCAACATTATTGTTCCACAAAAATGATCTCAAAATTGAATTTAAATGGTTTAATGTTGAAAGAAGAGCTTTAAGAACTAACATCAAGTATATTAGGATAGCATTAAGGACTAATTTTATCATATGAATCTTACTTGATAAAGATAGCCACTTGTGTTTCCATGAAAGAATTCCTCTCGAAATTGAGGAGACCACTTTATCCCAGAAAGAAGGTAATTTTTTCCCAAACAAGAAAGGAATACCCTGATAAGAACAAGGTAAAGTCCCAATAGG
Organism: Sequoiadendron giganteum; assembly: GCA_007115665.2. Classification (NCBI taxonomy): domain Eukaryota; kingdom Viridiplantae; phylum Streptophyta; class Pinopsida; order Cupressales; family Cupressaceae; genus Sequoiadendron; species Sequoiadendron giganteum. The sequence goes on from CM021109.1 coordinate 99,694,074, forward strand.
AAATCCCCAAAACTTTTTCAATTTGGATATAATAAAATGTGGCACATTTAAGAGGAAAAATTTGGATTTCATTGGATTGATCAATTGTCCTAATGCTAAAGAATACTCCGTGATAATATTTTTGATGACCTTAGCTTCAGGAATTGAAGCATGCCCAAGCAATAATGTGTCCTTAGCAAAGAGATCATGAGTTTGGTTATTCTGCAAATTTGGCAAGTGAATGCCTTTCCAGAGAATTTTTTGATTAACAACCTTAATTGCGCCACTCAACCCTTCAGACATGAGGATGCACATAAAGGGGGAAAGAGGATCCCCTTGTCTTACCCCCCTAGAAGAGGAGAACAAACCATGTGGGGTTCCATTAATTAACACATAAAATCTTGCAGATGATATGCAGGAGTAAATCCATTTAACCCATTTCTCACAAAAAGCCAAATTTATGAAGAACCGCAAGAAGAAAATCCCAATTGACCCTATCATAGGCTTTCATCATATCTAATTTAAGAATCATAGATGGAATCTTATGCTACATAATATAATGTAAGATTTCATGAGCAACAATTGCACCATCAACATTTTCTCTACCAGGAACAAAACCAACTTGCTCTTTAGAGATAATGTGTGGAATAATTCTAGTAAGGCAGATAGAGATAGCCTTGGTGAAGATTTTGTAAAGAGTATTGCAAAGAGATATTGGTCTGAAATCTGCAAAAGTGGAGGGAGTTTCCACCTTTGGGATGATGAAAATGAAAGTAGTATTTAGCTCTTTGAGAAAATAATTGTTACCCCTTGATTCTTCCAAAGCCCTCAAGATATCTTGCCTAATAATATTCCAACATTTCTAAAAGAATAAGGCAATGAAACCATCTGAGCCAAGAACCTTTTTTGGGGACATAGAAAAGACTGCATGCTTTAGTTCCTCAAGGGAGAAGGGAGCCATGAGAAAATAATTATCCTCCCGAGAGACTAAAGCAGGAATAGAGTCCAAAAAGGAATCAATCATATTAACTGGTTGAACCTTGAGGATCTTTTTAGAGAAAGAAGTAGCTTCACGAGAAATTTCCTTGTCATCTTCCAAAATAATACCAACATCACTTTTAATGGAGGAAATCCTATTTCTTTGCCTCTTGATATTTTCTAATGCATGAAAAAACTTAGTGTTTATGTCCCCTTCAGAAAGCCAAGTGTCTCTAGATTTTTTCCTCCAATTACATTCTTCACGAAGGAGAACCTCATCCAATTCTGTTACCAGAGATTTTTCAAGTTCAAATGAAACCGAACTCATACCATTATTAAGAACATGCTCATTTAGAGCTTCAATTTATTTTTGGAGCCTATATTTCTTTGAAAAATGTTCTTAAAATGGGAGACATTCCAATGTTTTATTTTACCCTTTAAGAAATTCAACTTCTTAACCAGCTGAAACATGTGAGAACCAACAAAAAAGGGTGAATTATCCCACTAGAGCCGAATCATGGGAATAAAATTTGTATCCCTAAGCCACATGGGCTCAAATTTCAATGGAATATTATTCGGAGCCCTGTCTTCCAAAATTAATAATAAGATCAAGAAATGATCAGAGCCTAGATAGCGAAGAACAAAAGAGTATACATCAAACTCAGAATCGAGCCATTTTGGAGATAACAAGAAGCGGTCTAGTCTTTTAGCTATTTGACAAAAATCCTTCCTTTTATTGGTCCAAGTAGAAAGGAAATTTTGTGGTCTACAATCAATGAAATTTTTATTATCAATGAATCCATTAAAGTCATCCAAGACCCTTTTATTTGGGAAAATTCCTCCAATTTTCTTAGATTCACTAGCAATTGCATTGAAGTCCCAATCAAAAATAATCAAGGAATCTCCAAGTGATTGAGAGACTAAAGATAGAAGATCCCACAACTTCTATTTCTCAATAGTATTAGTCGGAACGTAAACATTAAACAAATAAAACTTTACCTCCGAAAAATTTCTCTTAACAAGGGCCAAAGCCTAGTGAAAAGAGGAAGCCACCACCCTTAAATCAACTGATTTTTCTTTCCAAAGAAAGGCTAAGCCTCAAGAGGCACCTACAGAAGGGAAGAAAGAATATTTCTAGGAGAACCATTTAAAGAAGAGGAATTCCACAGAAAAAAAATCTAATTTCATTTCTTGCAACATAGCTAGATCAAAATCTACTATTTCTAACTGATGCCTAATTAGGCATCGCTTGTTAGGGCTGTTAAACCTCCTAACGTTCCATGAATAAAACCTCATTTCCCTCGAGGGGAGGATGTCTCTCCCCTCTTCCCTTGAGTTTTTATTTGAGATGGCATCCCAATAGTAAACTTCGACTGCAAGTTTTTTTTGGTGGCCCCCGATCTTGTCAAAGGTGGACTGAAAGTTCTTTTCTTTTTAGTAGGAGAAAAAAATGTTGCTTGAATACCAGCGTCGATCTCTTGCTATATTTTCAAAATTTTAGGTTTACGACCTCTCTTTCGAGGAGAAGAAAAGGGTGGTATGGGTGATAGAGGAGATTGGGAAATAGGAAGGTTCTCTTTAGGTAAAGGACTCAAATCTCTACCCATAGAAAATTCTAAATTCAAGACCTTATCTGGTGAGATGACATCAAAGGGATTTTGAGAAAGCGGAATATCAAGCCCTTTCTCAAATTGCACTAGATCATTATCTATTGCAGTCAAAACTCTTTCTTGAAATTCCTAGTTAAAATTTATATTGGAAGATTTAATTATCCTCTACACTTTTTCAATTAGTTGTTGATCAGGAGTGATCTGATTTTCCCTTTCTTTATTCCCTTTTGGGGAAGAAACATGAGCTTCTACCAGATTACGGACAGTAACAACATTGCCTTCTTGAACAATAACATGAGCCTTAGGATAAATTACCTTTTGAATAGATTTGATCTTTTCTTTCACCAAAGGCTCACAGGCTACTGCGGGTTCAAAAATAGGAGGTTCTGCATTAAGAACTAAAACATGATCCAAAGAATCAACAATTCTTTTACCATCCCCTATAGAAATGTGATTAGTAGTTGGGGGGACAACAACATTAAGATCAACAGAAGTATTGGGAACACCAACTAAGTTAGGCATTTTGTCAAGAGTGACATAGTTTATCCTTTCTTTAACCACCTTAGGGGAATTGATATGCACTTCTGCCAGATTAGGGGTTATAATAACATTACCCTCTTGAGAAATAGCATGGGCCTTAGGAGAAATTCCCTTTTGAATAGATCTGGTCTTTTCTTTCACCAAGGGCACACTAGCTACTATGGATTTCAAAATAGGAGGTTTTGCATTAAGAGCTAGAACATGATTAGAGGAATCAACAATCCTTTTACCTTCCTCACGAAAAATGTGATTAATGATTGGTGGGACCACAAAAGAATTGGGGACACTAGCTACGTTCAAAATTTTGTCCACCAATAAAGTTGGGACCTGCTGCTTGAATTTAAACTTTCCCATATTCCCTGAATCTTGCTTCGAAGAGGAAAGCTTTAGCTTTTTGAAGAGGGGAGCATCCACCTCAATGGAGGCTTTTTGAAACCAATCAGAATCCCTCACAATATCTTGTCTCCAAATGCCATCAATTGATTTAAGGTTACAAATCCTTGGCAAGTTTGATTTAGGGTTTATGAAAACACAAATCTTGATACACATTAAACCCTCAACAACTAAGGAATTCAACAACAAAAATTTCCCAAAGGAATTCACAATAGCTTCGAAAATCCCTAGATCTGTAAATTCAAGGGGAATAGAGGTAAACTTAAACCAAACTAGGATTTTCCCACTTAAAGAATTAGAACTTTGGAAAAAATTGCACCAAGGGTAAATGAAGATTAAGTTCTTTCTTAACCAAACATACTTACTTTCTAAAACCTTATTTTTAGCTTCCACCAAATCCAATACCAAAACAAAAGTATTTAGAGAAAGAACTTGGAAATAAAGAGTGCCATACCAATGTGCATGAACACGCTTATGTAGCTTCGAGATTGGTATACCTTCACCCCATACCTAGAGGATCACTGTAAACACATAAAGGTCCTGGGTTTTCTGGTTAAAAGGTTGCTTTTTTTGTGTGAACAAGAGGAACTAGAAGCTAGACCTTATCATTAGGGTTATCCACATTATTTGTCTTTGGATTCAAACTTCCTAGATCCCCATTAGGGTTAACCACACCCTTGCTTGGCATTTGTTGTTTTGGACCCATAGAATTAGGGTTAATTGTATTCAACTTCGATGCCTTAGAAGATTATTTCGGATTTGATTTATCTTCTCAAATCCACTCATACCATTTACTCGAATTCTGAACCAAGGTTGCATTCTTCTTCCCCATAGGATCTGAATCCTGATTCCTAGCATTTTGCACTTTCAGCCTGAAGGACATTTTTCCTAAAGGAAACCTTGAATGAACCCTAGATCTCGCATGAACAAACCTTGGTCTCTGAAAATCCCTAAAATATTCTGAGTGAAGGGTCCTTTTTTTTGGCTTTTGTTTCCCAACTTCTACAACCACCCAAGAATCCAATTTCTGCTCCTTTGGTGCCATGTCCACCCACTTGCCATCATGAAAAACCCACTGCGACACATGATGAGCAAAGCCATGCAATCCTAGTGGTGGGGGATCACCAAGTGTTTCATCACCCCAATGTCCAGGAGCCTTCTCACGAAACCCTCGCTCCTCTACCATTTATTTTTTTAAAATTCATCTTGATACTTCTTTATTATTATTATTATATATTATATTCTATAATAAAAATTTATTAGATATAAATATGAAATTATTATAATTAATAATTAATATATTTTTATATAGAACAAATTAAATTAATATATAAAAATTCTGGTAGTTTAATTAATCTTTGAAGAGATTAGGAAAATAGAGAAAGATAGAGGGGGAGACAATTCTTTATAGAGTGAGGTATATATATACTAGTACTTGCACCTAAAGGAGGTTCAAGGATTACACCAATAAAAAACTATATGTATGTTAATATGCTAGAGAGTATGTGTTTGTGCATGGATGTGCTGCAAATTATAGTTACATGTGGCTAGATTAAACAAATAATACTAAGTGATAAATAATGGAATGAAATAAATTTAGACAAATCTATATTTTTCTTTAAAGAAATTAAATATTATTTAATTATGAAATATTTGCATACAAATTTAAAACATAAAGCAATGCAAATGAAAAAAGAAGTTTCCATCAAATCCCTTTATCTCTAGACATGCCTCCCTCTCTCTATCCATCCATTTCTATCCCTCTCTACATATTTATCTCTTCTATCTCTATCTATCCCTCTCCTCTCTCTCTTTATCTCTCCCTCTCCTTCTCTCCTCTCCATATCCGTCTCCTCCTTCTCCTTCTCCATCTCTGTCTCTATTTTCCTATCTATCTATATCTCCTTACCACTCTCTCTCTCTCTCTTCCCCACATATCTCCCTCTTTCTATCCCTATCTCTCCATCCCTCTCTCTCTATCTTCCTCTCTTTGTATTGCAAACATAATATGAGCTTGTTGGTAATGGAGCCTAATTATCTTCCTAATTCAGAGGTTTTATTTCAATCATGTTTGGATCCCTGTAAGTGGATGCATTGTTGATTTGAAGCTATCACTTCTCCATTGAAACATTTGTTGTACAAAAAACATCATTTGCTAAAAGGCCTATCAATTGACCTCATGTATTGCATAAATGTATGTAAAAAAATAGACCAAAATTTATCCTAATCGACCTTCCACACATCTTCAATGTACCCATTGCACACTAAAGTGCAATTGCTAGCTTTATAACAATTTAAAAATTGGAAAATAAATATAAAAATTAAATAATTAGAGTTTTTAATAATTTGGAAATTTGAAAATATAATGCAACTTTATCATGAACAAAAATAGTTTGTAACATAATAACTTTGTAATGTCAGATTATAAGTTTTACATTACTTAGCTCAATGAACAAATTATGTGAATATAGAACAAAGGAGATTCATGAACACATAAATTCTGCACTTAATGTTTTGTTTAAAATCTTGGGGAATTGAAATGAAAACAGCTACATCCAGTTTTTATCTTCACAAATGACAGAGCAACCATGGCAAAAACAAATTCAGTCAGAAGGGGAAGTGCTGCATTTGACAAAGCAACCATGGCAAAAACAAATTCATGCTGCAGGCAATTTACATCAACCTTATTCATCACTACATGATTTGATAAATACATTGATACCTTAATACGATCGAATTGTAACATTGAATTTGAAAGTAGAAGTGATTCTATCAATTTTTTCAATGTTAATTACAACATCGTGTCAGCTTCATGATCACATGATTTTTTTTTATCAAACCCATTGCAGTTTATAATTAAAAAAACATACCACAAACATATCTGAATCGTTGGGTTCCCCAACAACAACGAACTTTCTGTACTTCAAAAAGAGTTCGAATTGTCCCACTGATGAGGAGGGTATTTCCATTATTAGAGATAGCAGAGGAAGCCAAATGAAAATTGAAGATCAAAAGAAAAACTGAAGCCTTTCATGCGATTGCAGATTGGGCAAAAGTGCAAATGAGAAAATCAAGTGAAATAATTCAAACAATTGTTTGCCTGTGAGCATCACAACATACAAGAACTAGCTGGCCAAAATTTCATTCGGGAGACCCGAGTTTACTCTTAACTTCATATTTTAAAAGTTGTTTCACAGGTGAGAACTTTCGAGTAAGTTAAGTGATTCGTCGAAAAGTAGATGGAGACGGGAAATCTGTAAGATTCCAATAGCATGTAACTCCTTTATGAATGGGGTTGGTCTTGTATGGCGTGGATTTGACTCCACCTTGTCCTTCCATTTGTTTTGGTCTTTGGTCTTTGATCTAGGAATCTTTGTGGGGAAGCGAATGCTTTGACTGTAAGGTAAGAAAATGTATGGTTTCCTACCTCATGTCTTCGTCATAACTGTTTTTTATTTTGAAAAGCAACGATAGCTTATAATGGTAGGAGAATTTAAAAAAATCTATAATTGTACATACAATTTAATATAAGAAGTGTCTACTATGCTATTAACTTAATTGATACTTTATATTGAGAATTTATTAATTGTAGAATTTAATTTTGTAAATAGAAAGACGTTTCATATTTTTTTGGTTAGTTTTGTATTCATTTCAGTTATATTTTGAGATATAACAATTTAGTATTTAAATTTAGTAATTTTTTTTAAAAAAATGTTGAGAGAAGTTGGGAACCATTTCTCCATCCATCCTTTTAACCTCACATTTCATTCATTTACACATATTGAATGTAAACAGTAGCACAATAACATCCTTGATGATTCAAAATCAGTTTTTGCTTACTCTAAATTGACCTAACTCAAAAGTATGATTATTGTTTATTAGCTTGCATCCCAAATTGTCTCGATTGGGATGTAGGTTGACATATTTAAAGACATGCTCAAGGATATTAGTTTCATAGAAAAAAATTATCATTGAAAGGCTGCCTATTTTTATAGAAAGGAAGTGTAAGTATTGTCAATACTAACTTTTTGTGTTGGTGTTTAATAATAGATATTGCATTGATCTCAATTCTAGGTATTTTGTATTAATCATTTTTCAATTGTGTGAATAGCAATAGGGGTTTGACCAAGACATAAGGAAGTCTAACACTTCAACCTTCATGATGCAAAGTTCTAAAATTCTTCCTCATCATTACATTCCACATCCATATATCTAGAGAAGGTGAATTATAGATGTAGGTTTGAAGGCGCAAGGGGCATAATCATGGAAGAAAGGTTGTAGAAATTGGTTAATATCATGTCAATGGTTTTGTCTAAAGACACGAAATGAAAAAAGAGTCTTTCATAACTATTTGTACAACAATCTACTCTCAAAATTATTACATAGTTAATATTTGTCACAAGACATCAATCAATACAATGAGATACAACTCTTTGAAACCAAAGTATATTATAAGATTTATAATGGAGAAAAGAAGAAGAAATATAAACATAGGTATGTGGAAAAGTCCATACTTCTCGAGTATATTAAACCAATGTACAATAGTACATATAATTACAAAGAATTAATGTGACCACTTTTCAACCGCTCAAATAACTAAAAAAATATGAGATCTAAAACATAGAAAGAAAATATGGAATATAGAAGATAAACAGAAGTGAACATATATTCAATGCTTTCTTATCCTTTCTTCCATATCAATTACATTTTTGCCTCAACCCCTTTTATCTAATATTTTTAATTTATCTTAGTTTCACATAAGAATATGTAAGATGAACATAATTTTAGTTCTAAAAAATATCTTCATAAATTTAATAGGATAATTTAGAATAAATGAAATGAAACTTATAAAGAAAAAAAAGATGAAATCTGTATAATGGAAGAGGAAAGTTCTTTCATTTATGACACACTAGAGAATACTTTTAAAAGGCTGAAGAAATTTATAATCTCTCAAATTCATGGGAACAAGCAGGGCTATCCACTCTCTCAAACAATGAGACTCTTTATTTATCAATCACTATGAAATCAGGTCCGCACCGTAACATTAAGCTTAAATGTGAGATTGACTCCATCAAATGCCACAACTTCAACAATAACAAATCCATGAGCGTATCTGAATTGCCCAGTTCCTCCAACCACAGAGAGCTCCCTCTTTGCCAGCTGAGTTCTGATTGTTCCCTGGATCTCAAGGCTGCTTCCATTCTCAAATATAAGAGAGGAAAGCATATGATAACTTTTTCCACCTGAATCTGAATTGGCTTCCACTCCTTGAAGTCTTCCCAACAGCTTGGAGGAAGGGTGAGCTCCTTGGGTAATGGGGTTGTCTATCACAAAAACTGTACCAAATGCTTCAGGATTCGACGACGATCCATTCAGTCCTGCAGCTGAAAGTACCGTAGCATTGGTTCCGCTCAGTATTTCCTGCACGTAAAACACCATATTCTTTTCCTTTGTGTCCAATTTACAAGAAGCGCCTGATACGAGGAGGAAGATGGGCGTAAGGGATAATAGCAATACAGTAAATGATGATTTTAGAGCCATTACAGACGGCGAGGAGGGAATTTCAATTGGAGGAAAGGTGCTGCAAATATAACTGGCAATAAAAATAGTGATGAAAGTAGAAATTTGGACAGATGGATAGTGGAAACTGGGATGGCAGGGATGGTGTATAAACTCAGAGTAGCGGGGAATCACAAAAGGAAAGTAATAAGAGAAGAGATTGATTGAAATAATGAGTCTGCACTTGCTACCTATAAGTAGCGAAGGGCATGAAAACCGTTTCTATTCCAATTTCCAATATGAAGAGAAACATTAAAGAACAGGATCCACAAGAAAATTGATCAGTCGTCTTCAAGGTAAACGAGCTGGCCCATTGCCGTAACGTGCGGGACTAAAAGATGAGAGTAGGGACAGTGCCGGCAAGTTGACCAGAGGCAATGCGCCGGCGGGCTATTCTGCTAATCAAAAATTTAAAATTCTGTTAAAGTGGTATAGAAAGGTTTCTGTTATGCGTTAATTACAGGTGTAGGTCGTTAATGCTGTTTTAAACGCTTGTTTGTGTTAATTGTATGGCGATTTGACTTGTCTACAGAGATAAGGCCTTTGGTGGGAACTTGATAATTATGAGCCTTCAAATCAAATTCAAAGAGATTGGATTCTATTGAACGTTGGACCAATTTATCGTGGAGTTTCTTTTCAATTGGAATACTGTCGAAGGCACGAGCAATATCGACGACAGTCGCGCAATATCCACGATATAGTAGATAACTAGCAATCGCACCTTTGTGCAATGGGTACGTCGAAGATTTGTGGAAGGTAGAAGAAAGATAACTTTGGTATAGTAGTGAGAATTTGAAAATATAGAATATAATGGATTTTGTATTTTGCAAATGAATTGAATGTATAATAATTATATACAAAAGTAAATTGAGAAAGTTTTATTATTGTCTATTTTTTGTGGGAATAACAAAATTTAGCAATAAAATCTTTGAGTGGATAGTATTTTGTAATTTTTTTTGTTTCTAGCTGAATTTTTCGCATGATGCCATGGGACAAAAAATCTCTGAAAAGTGATAGAATTTGGACAAATACGAAACTCAGTCCACAATTAAGAAGCTGTCCAATTTGTTTGAAATTCTGAGACAAGTTATTTTGAATCTGAATGTAGTGATGATATTGATAAAATATTAATAAAATAAAAAAATGTATCATGGAACATATAATCACTCTCTTTCTTCCTGTTAAAGCCCCTCACAATAGCAGATGGACATTGTGATATTGAGAAAAATCCAGTTGTATGTGTTTGTTGAGTACTCCAATGGACATAGCACCAATTGTTGTGAACAAACATTATAAAATATAACTAAGCAAAAATGTTAAAATTTATGCAATAGAGTGAAACACCTGTAATAGTCATCTTGAATCACAAATGTTGTGGAAAAATTTGAACAAGTCAGCTACAACAAAAGGATACTTCAACCATTTATTTCAATTTCCTACAACAGAAGGATACTTATGTAATGTGTATAGGCAAGCTACTGTTTTCCATAAATTTGGAAAAGTAAATGATGTTGAAAAGTAAAATAATGGTGGACATCAATTTGCATGTTTAGTCTAAGACTCTAAATCCAATTATTCTCTCTCTTAAATTTAATAGCTTGACAATGGAACCCGATGTACTATATGCTTTAATAGTGGAAATATTTAATAGAGAGAAGAATCTCTGCTCGATTACTTAGTACACTCATCATTGCAAAAAAAGGGTGATGAAGATTAAGCGAAGTGTAGAACTCTGTGCTGATTTTAATTGCAAAGCTTTGCATATGGACATCAATGCATAATCTCAAAGGCATGTCATGTATCAGTTATTTCCTGAAGCTTTCCTTCTACCCTTGGAACTGTTAGGAAAAATTCGATTGTGGAACAAACTTTTCCTAATGTCAAAACTAAGAGGAGGAAGAGATATGCCTTTTAAACTTTGCAATTATAGTTCACTAAGATGCATATGAAATAAATAACAAAACTGATAAATAAACACATAACAAAATTGACACCAGATTTACGAGGGAAAACCCTTATGCGAGAAAAACCCTCCACACCAGAGAAAGATCACTTGTATTACAATAAAAAAATTACATACAAGTTACAAAATATTCTTTTTAGATGACAATTCTATATCAACAACATTTCCCTGATCAACCTTTATCAAATTACACTGTTACAATGCTTTCATTCAACATACAATGAAGTTCACAAAATTCTGATCACTCATTTGTCGAACTATCCAACCAGACCCTCGACTGAACTATTCATTCATTCTCAAGCGGTCTGTTCATTTCCCACAAGAGAACGGTCATAATAGTTCAACTTCCAATCAATTTTCATTCTACTTTTCTCATTGGTTCAATACAAACCACGTAGGACAGACATTTGGTCAATAGACTTCAACTGTATCACTCATCCACGAGACAAGAGACCGTGTCTCACCGATGCCAGACTCCCCACAGACCATCACACACTGCACCAACTTTTACTGGTCTATCGTTCAGACTTAGTGAAGTCTCCCCGATCTTAGGACCATCGACAAGATCAACGCTATCGGTAACAGACTAGAAAGTCAGACCGATGGTTCAAGTCTCCCTGATGTCCCAAAGAACACCAAGAACACACATATCGGCAAGAGTCACACCGATCATTCATCAAGAGAAGATCCATCAGCAAGAGTAATACTATCGGCAAGAGATCAAGAAGTCACGTCGATAGCTCAAGTCTCCCTGACACGTCCATCAAAAAGAGTCTCCCTAATGATCTTCATCACCTAGACACCTGCCATCGGAATGAGTTGGAAATCTCACTTCGACTACTCTGGTCACGCCGATGATTCTCATTGACAAGACAACCACAGGGTCACACCGATATTGCCCAGAATTTTATTGTCGAAATGAGTTTGGATTCTCCATCTGACAGTTCATGTCACCTCGATGATTTCCATCAACAAGACAGGTCCTCAGTCATAGCGATCTGATCCCTCCAAGACTTTAGAACACAACTGCTTGTTGGCAAGACATTCCAAGGGTCTCACCCATATTGCTCTTTTAGGAGTTCCATGTTAGTAAGCATTGAGGCACTTTTTCCAATAGGAACCAAAAATCCCCTCAAATAATTCGTTAATATAAATTTCCAAATCTTCTGGAGTGTACTTTATATACTTCTCTGAATGTTTTCCATTTTCCAAGAACTGTCAGAATCTACCTATTTAAAAAGAGGGATAAGCTGGAAATACCATCTCAGCAATGGAAATACATAACTCAGTTTGTAGTTGATCATCTGTAATAGTCCAAGAAGACTTTACTTTATGAATTTTTTCAAACAAGTCATCGAAAATTTTGAACCTTTCTTTCAGCACCGCCTTAGAAACACTGGTAGAGAAATTTCCATTGACATATATCCCCTCATATTTTAAAAAAGAGAGGACTTTACCCCATGCAACCCTTTGGTAATTTTTGCGGTATTGTCAAACTTTGGTGGCATGCTTCTGCACCCAATCATCACCAACTAAGCAACCAATTTCTGAATCCTTGACCTTTTGCACAATGTATCGACCATTGTTCATAAAAAATAAGTAACGTACAAAAGGATCCTTGTACAATTTAGACTTTGCATCTAGATTGTCTTCTAGAAATTCAATAATCCAAAGGATTTGGATGGACCACAGTGACAACTCATCCCCACTATTCTTTCAATCATTAGGGGAGAGACTGGTAGAACGATCAAGCATTCTAGGATCTTCAACCTTGCCATCTCCCAAAATCTACTTGAGAGTCTCTTTATAATCACATGTAAACCTCATGTAATACATTACATAACATGTAAGAGGACGCAAGGAACCTCCAGGTACAAGATTTTCATAGAATCTCATTGCATAGCATTCTCAAATTCCATAAACATTGCCCATGTTGCTTCTGATAATTGCAACCAAACTGCAGATGCTTATGACCTTGGCTCTAAAAAGCTTCAATTATTTCAGGAAGAAGGTCATGCAAAGTTTCATACATGTCCAACATTTTTAATTTTTTTTTGGGAGACCTACGACTGACTGCAACAGCTTCTGCAAAGTTCAGAAGCTCAAGTAGCACCCTTTTGGAAAGCTCTACAAAGCAAGCATATGAAACATAAGGTATACCTACAAAGAATCTCTCATAGATTTTACTCTCACTCCTAAAAAACACATGTACAACTACTTTCATAACCTGTATCCATCTTGAGATATTCACCTCAAGATCTTCCCATTGCATCTTGTCTACTTCTCCTATAATGTGCTTTTCAAAACCCAGTCTAACAATACTTTCCTCAAGAGAAACCCTTCTTATGTTGTCATAAACTTGGCAACACTCTGCCACATACCCTACTTCCACCATATGCTTAGCAATATCATTAAGATCAAGAACAACCTCCAAAGGCAGCATATTGATAGTAAAATTCAAATCAACTACTGGTTGAGCAATAGGCACATCATCTTCATCTCCTTCATCTCAACAGATGTATGAGAAGCATTATCATCATTGATTGAGGTACTCAAAAGAGGTTGAGAAATCGCATCAAAAAGCCAGTCAGGATCAACCGACTCGATATACTTTTCTAAAAGCACCCTAGATTCCTCCTCCAAATGAGCCATGGCCTACTGAAGGATGTTCTATGCCCAATCCAATGAAAAAAAATCCTTCTCATCATCCAACACCATATTTAATAATTTTATCATCCTCTACAGATGTTCTATTGCCTCAAGATACAAAAAGGATTGTCCTCCTTCACCTCCCCAAATCATCATTTTCCCTCTATCGGACTTGGAGATGGGTGTGTCCCATATCATTTTCCTCTCCTCCAACAAATTCAATAGCTCTTGTAGGCCTTTGGAGGTGCAAGACTCTGCATTTATCCTTGAGAAATTCTCACCCATGCTTGAGAAATGATTATCAAACTTGGAGAAATATGAATTATAGTTGGAAAACTCGGACTCGACGCAGACTCGATAGCCCAAATGTAACACCCTTCTATTTTTCTCTTATGTTTAGAGTATGATGCTTTGATATTTTGATCACAATTTATAGAGCGATGTGGACTATTTGTGGTGGTGTGATGTACCTTCTTTGATGTTTTATTTCACATGCTTTTATTAGTATAATGATGGTTTGGTATAACATGATTATTGCACATGAGTATTTTATTTATGTTAGAACTGTTAGTTCGTGATAAGTGTATTGGTGAAGGGGGCAGAATTGTATCACTCGCTTGCGACCACCCTGCGATTCCATGACTTCCTCCTCACAGTGTGTTTTATGATGTTGTTTATATGTGCTATTGATGCCTCGTTTATAGGTTTGCAGGTACATGACATCGACTCCACCTGGCTTCACAGGTTTGAGCATGTCGACCCAACGGTAAAGTTGATTGGGAGATAGTAGCTAGGTTACTTGTGTCAGGTCTACACCCTAGCCTCAGTGTGTCGTCAGGTTTAGTTAGTCATGTTTGTTTAATTATGTTTATTATTGCTTTATATTATCATGGTAAAATTCTTTAAAAGAGGTTTAGTGAATTTCATTATTAAAAGTTGAAAAGTAGATTATGCTTATTTTAATTGTGAAGAGTTTAAAATTAATAAATAAATAAATTTAATTTAATTAATATAAAGATTAATCTTTGGATTAATTGATTTATTGATTAATTAAATTAATTAAATTGGTTATATTTGAATGGGAAATTTTTTAAATATTTAAATATTAAATTTTGATTATTAAAAGATTTTATGATTAAGTGGGTTGTTGAAAGATATTTTTGAAATTGCGAGCAAGTGTTAGAAAATTAATTAGTTTGTTGGGGAAATTAATTCCCGGGAGTTAATCTTGGCTTTGGGTGAGGAAGCGGAAAGTTTCTTCACAACAAGGCACAAGATATTTTGCATGTTGTAAATTTTTGGAAAAGAAGATTGGCTTGCTGTGGAGATTTTGAAAAAGATTTTGGGCTGTAGAAATTTGTTTGATATTCTTGCACCCTTAGAATTTGTTTGGAAAGATTATTGCTGTGTTGGAATTATTCTCATACTCAGGAAATGAAATTGCTTGGAGGAAGCTGTGGTTGTCTGGAAGCTTTGCTTGAAGCTTTGGAGGAGGCTCTGCACCAAGATCTTCATATACTACAGGTTCTTCCTTTTATTTTTGTTTTTGTTAAAGTTTTTAAATGGAAAGGTTCTAGTTTACAATTCCCTATAGAAAATATTGTCTATGTGAGGAAATATGTATTACCGTAGTAAAAATGCTCTGTAGTTTAATTCCTATGTGTGAGGCTATTTCTTCTGTAAGTTTCTTTTGTAGTTGAAATCAATTATAGAAAAACCTTAGTTTGTTGGACTGGGAAATCGTAAACCTCTGGGAAAATTGTGAAACCCTCCTTGTGTATGATATCTGTGATTATTGATTTTTCTGGGAGTCAGATAAGTATTTCCCATAGAAGGAAATTCTCGTGATATTCTTCTGTAGAAATTTATTATCCTCTTCTTTTAAATTTATTTATTTTAAGTAAATTTGAGTGCCTCTATGAAAAGATTGAACAACCATTTGTAAAATTTTTGTGTAAATTTTGTTCTCTATAGAGTTTGTAAATTTCCTCTCTATAAGAAAGAAAAATTATGAAGTCTTTGTAAATTCTCTTTTTAGAAATAAAAACCCTGTGTGGAATTTGGGAAATTCTTTTGTTGAAATTATACAAATTTCCATGCGAAAATTGTTTGCCCAATTGAATTTTTTCCTGTAGATGGCCTTCTTCAATTTTTTTTCGCTAATTTATCTATTTTGCTAAATTCTTGAAATATATATATTATATATTATATATTATATATATATATATATACATATATGTGTATACTAATAAAACACATTTATATATATATATATATTAATTTATTTTTATAAAATTTAAATTGAAATCCAGGCTGTAAATAAAGTTTAAATTGAAATCCCTATGAGTTCCATCTGTACGACGTAATTGTAAAAGATTAAAAAAATTGCAGGAACCTCTTTTGGTTTAAAGTGTGTTTTTATTTATTTGGGGAAGTGTATTTTATGGGGAGGGATTGGGGGGAGCCCTGGCTACCTCCCCATCTGCCGCCCTCCCTATGGGAAGGCATGGGTGAGGAGGCAGCCAGCGCTGCCTCCCTCTCCTTGCCGCGCCACACCAAGGTGTGGGCTCGACTGTGTTTAAACACAACCGACCCACACATAATATATGACTCTTCAATTTTTTAAATGCAGTGAATTATATGTATTGAACCCATTCGCATTAAATTCATTTCGATGTTTGTTAAATTTAAATAAAAATATATATATTATATATATATATATCATTTGTTATATTTATATATATTTTTTAATAATTATTTTTTCTTGTAATTTATTTGGTATATATTTAATGTATATATTTAGGGTATATATATATTTATAAATATAAATATGTATATACACATTATTTTCAATTTTATTTTAAATGGGTGCATGTTTATATACAAAGTAGAATAAATTGATTTAGTTATTTTGCAGTAAAAAAATTTATTGCTTTTAAAAGAAATCGAGGAGTTGAGTTTGAATAAAATTAGATTTTTCCTCTTTGTGATTAAGAAGGGCTTTTATTCTAATTAGTGTATTTGGGCAATTTGTTTTAGTATTTTTATCACTGAATGAGAATGGATTTAGGAAATCCAAATATTATATTTGATTCTCATCTTGATTGCCCTTTCGTAACTATTTCTTCTAGTTTCATTTTGGAAAATGGGTTAAGTGTTAGTCAAGAATTGTAAGTCTTCTAGAAAGGTCTTTAGACGATGGGGGTTTTTGTAATGTTTTATCAACCCGAATTAATTTCCTTGGGCAATAAGGTTGCCATTTCCAGTGAGTCACTCGGTTTCCACGAACGGGGATGTTTTGTTCCTCCTTTGGATGGAGTGGTTTTGGTTATTTGTTTCCTCCTTAGTTTGGAGTGGTTATGTTTTGTGTGTTGACAATAGGAGGTGAGTCTCAATGGGGGCCGGGGTCTAGGAAGATTTGTCAGGTAACCGATGGACTTTTGTGGTGACATTCCTCTTAGGTTAGCTGTATGTTAGTTTTGTGAAATGAAAGATTGTGTAATACTTGAAGCAATGTGACCTTGTGATTATTTGGTTCATGTGTTTGGTTGAGTCAGTATGAGTTAGCCTGTGTCTAGAAGTAGTAGGTTAGGCCATGTATCCTTGTTACTATCTCCTAGCACAGGGGGTGGGCCTACGGGTACCACTTGGTTGGGAGGAACGTGCACCCTACGTCGTTGGGTCCCCCTTGATTTACGGATTGTGATGGCGAGATTTACAGCTGGAGAGCTCATGATTTCCAGTATTTATTTCATACTTTATATTTATTTTAGTTGGATCCTATAATTATTACCCCTCAGTTGTACTCGAGGTGGTTATTTGTATTATGTTATCACATTGTATGTACTACCTCATTCAGGGAATGAGAGATGTACTCTGATTTGTTAAAGTTAATGTTAAATGGAATCTTGTTGTAATTCTTATTGTTATGATGTAATTTATCATGTATGAAATGTATGAGTACTTAATTCCTTAAGTAGTAAAATTCTATGGATGTATTTATGTTGTATGCATGGGTTTAAAAGTAACCTTAGTCTCATAGCCTTATAAGTTGTTGGAATTAGGAAGAGAACTTGCATGTTTAATATACTTTAAATAAAAAAAATTGTGCGTTTGAGTAGTTAATTGTAACTCCCTCTAGGGTTTCATGGTAGGGCATTACACATGGTATCAGAGCTCCAAGTTCATACACTAGGTACTTTGGGTACATTTGAGTCCACTATGTTGTCTTTGTGAATCTGATAGTGGAATTATTAAGTGACCACATGTTCATGGCTTTTACATTAGCATGATCTACTCTGTGGAAGAGAGTAGCATGAAAGAAACCTGATAAAAAGGTTGTGGATGGAAAGTAATGATATGTATCCCATGGGTTATGGAATTCGATGTTCTTATGGGATTATGTATTTAATTGTACTCCTTGTAAATGTAAGGAACCACTAACTGTGTCTTGTTTGAGTGTTGTGAATACCCCATACTCGCTTTGTGTACCCATGAGATGGTGATACTTGGTACCCATCCATGAGAAAAAAGTTGCATTTTGATGTGGGATTTACCATACCAAAATGTGTGTTTTCATGTTTGTTACCTAATTGAGGGCCAACCCATTTGAGGTTGAAACTTATCTATAAGAGTAACCAAAATTTTTCTTTCTCTTTTGGTTCTCTAGCCCCTCAATCTGTGAAGGGATGGTAGCAGCCACAAGTTCCTTGGGTGGAGTGTATAGCGTATGCATATTGTGGCGCAGAGTGTCTCAGTTCAACCAATCCCGAGGAAACGTACCCACTACTTTCCCTTATGATGGATCAAGATACTTGATCCATAAGTGTTAACCTAATCCCTAGAGATTTGAGTACAACAACATAGGTTGGTTAGTGTATGCTTGGCCATTCTTAGGGATGTTGATCTGGAATTAATGAGTAAACCTCACCTGTATGAGAGGTGAAGCTCGGTAGCCCCATATTGATATTATCGTATTGCATTATATATTTAGTGTATCTGCACATGTTCCGACATGATGTAATAGATACGATGCCACACCTCACTGATGTTCTGACATAGTGCTAGTGATGATGCTGTGATATACTGTATTTGCATGTGTTCTGATATGATGCAATATGATGCCACACCCCATTGATGTTCTGACATAGTGACGGTGATGATGCCATGTTACATGATGCCATGTGCATAGACACGTGAAGGTACATTATGAGATTGTATTTGATAGATTACTTGTGGGATGAGTGTTATGGGGCCTCAAACACTTGTAGAGGGATCCTCATGGCTGCTTTGACCATGTTGGTTGGGTAGCATATGAGTAGATCCTAGCCATGTATACCTTTGGCTACAACGAGTTCCTGTGTGTGTCTTCTCCATGAGGTATCACAGTGTGGGGTGTGTTCTGTATGTGCCTACTTCTGCGGACCCACAAACACACTGCCACGTGGCATACAACCAATACGTGCCTTCTCCGGCTGGCATATGACCAGGAAGAGTGACAACATGATAGTCATGGATACACTCTGGGTCATGTGGATGGCGTGCTCACTCCGCATCACATGAGGGATATTACTATAGCTGGACATTGTTTCCTCCTTCCTCGTTTGGTGGCTAGTATCTAGTCACAAAGTGTTGTACTATGCAATTTTAAAGATTGTGAACTTTCTTTATGGTTATGGATGATTTTTCAGTTGATTGTGAAGGTCGACACCTTGTTATATTTGATTGTGATGGTTTAGCCACAACTTGTGATCTTATTTTCTTATAACCCTAGTGGTTATATATTTGGTTTAGTGTTGAAATTACACGTATTTATTGCCTTATTGTTGAAATGGAACTTTAATTTTCTCTTCTTTATGAACTTGGTGGCTAAGCTAGTTTATTTTATTGTTTTAAATGTTGGCAATGTGTCGTATTGTGAATCCTCTCCAAGGACGTATGAGGCGGACTTGGTGAGTGTATACGAGGAAGTAGACATAGGGAGCCTTGAGGATGGGGGTATGTGAGGCTATTATGCAGCTAGGACCCACTACTCACGTATGTGTGATAACTATCTCTTGGAGGCTAACCACCTTATACAACAAGAGACAGGTCATTGTGGTCTTGTTTGGATGGCCTCATCTTATGTGTGGCCTAACACCATCAAGCCACTGATTGTGATGTATGGATTATTTGAGATGGACTTTGGTTCTTGGTTCATGGATTTTTTGTATCATGGATTAGTATGTTGCTTTTCGGTGTCCAAATGGACCCTTGTGTGGCCTTGTGATGGTTCTCAGTGATGTGATTTGGTGTGTATGTAAAGAATGTATGTTAAGTCATGGATATGTGTTTTTGAAGACTTGATTGGTGGTTGCTTCACTGTGTTGGTTGGTATGGATTGATAGTGTACCTGGCTCGGTTGATTATGGCATGGGTTACTGTTGTTTTTATGTTGAGGTATGGAGTGGTTCAATTTTGGAACCCTTGACTATGTGTGATTTTATGGAGTTTGTTCTAGGAATATTTGCAGGCTTCTAGGAGTAAGCATGACCCTAGGGGGGGGGGGGAGAATGTAACACCCCTTTGTTTTTCTCTTATGTTTAGAGTACGATGCTTTGATATTTTGATCACTATTTATAGAGCGACGTGGACTATTTGTGGTGGTGTGATGTACCTTCTTTGATGTTTTATTTCACATGCTTTGATTAGTATAATGATGGTTCGGTATAACATGATTATTGCACATGAGTATTTTATTTATGTTAGAACTGTTAGTTCATGATAAGTGTATTGGTGAAGGGGACAGAATTGCATCACTCGCTTGCGAGCGCCCTGCGATTCTATGACTTCCTCTTCACGGTGTATTTTATGATGCTGTTTATATACATGTGCTATTAATGCCTTATTTATAGGTTTGCAGGTACATGACATCGACTCCACCTGGCTTCATAGGTTTGAGCATGTCGACCCAACGATAAAGTTGATTGGGAGATAGTAGCTAGGTTACTTGTGTCAGGTCTACACCCTAGCCTCAGTGTGTATTCAGGTTTAGTCAGTCACACGTTTGTTTAATTGTGTTTATTATTGCTTTATATTATCATGGTAAAATTCTTTAAAAGAGGTTTAGTGAATTTCATTATTAAAAGTTGAAAAGTAGATTATGCTTATTTTAATTGTGAAGATTTTAGAATTAATCAATAAATAAATTTAATTTAATTAATATAAAGATTAATCTTTGGATTAATTGATTTATTGATTAATTAAATTAATTAAATTGGTTATATTTGAATGGGAAATGTTTTAAATATTTAAATATTAAATTTTGATTATTAAAAGATTTTATGATTAAGTGGGTTGTTGAAATATATTTTTGAAATTGCGAGCAAGTGTTAGAAAATTAATTAGTTTGTTGGGGAAATTAATTCCAGGGAGTTAATCTTGGCTTTGGGTGAGGAAGCGGAATGTTTTTTCAAGGCAAAGCACAAGATATTTTGCATGTTGTAAATTTTTGGAAAAGAAGATTGGCTTGCTATGGAGATTTTGAAAAAGATTTTGGGCTGTAGAAATATGTTTGATATTTTTGCACCCTTAGAATTTGTTTGGAAAGATTATTGATGTGTTGGAATTATTCTCGTGCTTAGGAAATCAAATTGCTTGGAGGAAGTCGTGGTTGTCTGGAAGCTTTTCTTGAAGCCTTGGAGGAGGCTCTGCACCAGAATCTTCATATACTATAGTTTCTTCCCTTTGTTTTTTTTTTGTTAAAGTTTTTAAATGGAAAAGTTCTAGTTTACAATTCCCTGTAGAAAAGATTGTCTATGTGAGGAAATATGTATTGTCGTAGTTAAAATAATCTGTAGTTTAAGTCCTCTGTATGAGGCTATTTCTTCTGTAAGTTTCTTCTATAGTTGAAATCAATTATGGTAAAAGCTTAGTTTATTGGACTGGGAAATCGTAAACCTCTAGAAAAATTGTGAAATCCTCCTTGTGTATGATATCTATGATTATTTCTTTTTCTGGGAGTTGGATAAGTATTTCCTATAGAAGGAAATTATCGTGATATTCTTCTGTAGAAATTTATTATCCTCCTCTTTTAAATTTATTTATTTTAAGTAAATTTGAGTGCCTCTGTGAAAAGATTGAACAACCGTCTGTAAAATTTTTGTGTAAATTTTGTTCTCTGTAGAGTTTGTAAATTTCCTCTCTGTAAGAAAGAAAAATTATGAAGTCTTTGTAAATTCTCTTTTTAGAAATAAAAACCCTGTGTGGAATTTGGGAAATCTTTTGTTGAAATTATACAAATTTCCCTGAAAAAATTGTTTGCCCAATTGAATTTTTTCCTGTAGATGGCCTTCTTCAAATTTTTTTCCCCAATTTATCTATTTTGGTAAATTCCTGAAATATATATATTATATATATAATATATATATACATATATGTGTATATTAATCAAACACATAAATATATATATATAATATATATATTTGTTTTTATAAAATTTAAATTGAAATCTCTGTGAGTGTCGTCCGTACGGTGTAATTGTGAAATATTAAAAAAATCTCAGGAACCTATTTTGGTTTAGAGTCTACATTTTTATTTATTTGGGGAAGTGTATTTTATGGGGAGGGATTTGGGGGAGCCTTGGCTACCTCCCCATCCACCGCCCTCCCTATGGGAAGGCATGGCTAGCTGCCTCCCTCTCCCTACCGTGCCACACCAAGGTGTGGGCTCGACTGTGTTTAAACACAATTGGCCCACACATAATATATGACTCTTCAGTTTTTTAAATGCAGAAAATTATATGTATCGAACCCGTCTGCATTAAATTTGTTTCGATGTTTGTTAAATTTAAATAAAAATATATATATTATATATATATTATACATTATTTGTTATATATATATTTTAATAATTGTTTTTTCTTGTAATTTATTTGGTATATATTTAATGTATATATATTTAGGGTATATATATAATTATAAATATAATTATGTATATATTTTATGTATATATATATATTTAAAAATATATTTTCAATTTTATTTTAAATGGGTGCATGTTTATATGCAAAGTAGAATAAATTAATTTAGTTATTTTGCAGTAAAAAAATTTACTGCTTTTAAAAGAAATCAAGGAGTTGAGTTTGAATAAAATTAGATTTTTCCTCTCTGCGATTAAGAAGGGCTTTTATTCTAATTTGTGTATTTGGGCAATTTATTTTAGTATTTTTATCACTGAATGAGAATGGATTTAGGAAATCCAAATATTAGATTTTATTCTCGTCTTGATTGCCCTTTCGTAACTATTTATTCTAGTTTAATTTTGGGAAATGGTTTAAGTGTTAGTCAAGAATTGTAAGTCTTCTAGAAACCCGATTTCTATTTCTAGTGAGTCACCCGATTTCCATGAACGGGGATGTTTTGTTCCTCCTATGGATTGAGTGGTTTTCGTTATTTGTTTCCTCCTTAATTTGGAGTGGTTATGTTCTATGTGTTAATAGTAGGAGGTGAATCTCGATGGGGGCCGAGGTTTGGGAAGATCTGTCTGGTAACCCATGCACTTTTGTGGTGAAATTCCTCTTAGGTCAGTTGTATGTTAGTTTTGTGAAATGAAAGATTGTGTAATACTGGAAGCAATGTGACCTTGTGATTGTTTGGTTCATGTGTTTGGTTGAGTCAATATGAGTCAGCCTATATCTAGAGATAATAGGTTAGGCCATGTATCCTTGTTACTATCTCCTAGCACAGGGGGTGGGCCTACGAGTACCACTTGGTTGAGAGGAACGTGCACCCTACGCCATTGGGTCCCCCTTGATTTACGGATCATGATGGCAAGATTTCCAGTTGGAGAGCTTATGATTTCCGGTATTTATTTCATGCTTTATATTTATTTTAGTTGGATCCTGTAATTATTACCCCTCAGTTGTACTCGAGGTGGTTATTTGTATAATGTTATCACATTATATGTACTACCTCATTCAGGGAATGAGAGATGTAATTTGATTTGTTAAAGTTAATGTTAAATGGAATCTTGTTGTAATTCTTATTGTTATGATGTAATTTATCATGTATGAAATGTATGTGTACTTAATTCCTTAAGTAGTAAAATGCTATGGATGTATTTATGTTGTACATATGGGTTTAAAAGTAACCTTAGTCTCATAGAATTATAGGTTGTTGGCATTAGGAAGAGAACTTGCATGGTTAATATACTTTAAATAAAAAAATTGTGCATTTGAGTAGTTAATTGCAACTTCCTCTAGGGTTTCATGGTGGTACATTACACCAAAATAGGACTCAGACTCGGGACTCGACAAAAAACTCGGCTAGGACTCGACAAAGAAGAAAATCGTAGTTTTACCAAAAAACAAAAATAATCAATGAAGTTAGGGAACATAAGAGCCTAATTAGATTATAAAGCTGTCATAATTCAAATATTAAACATGTTATATGATCTTCCAACAGTTAATATTTGAAATTTTATCATTCATACTCATAGTTTCAAAATTTCAAATGAAAAAAACAAACAAAAAACAAGTTTTAAACATTCATACTCATTATTTCTAGGTGATGCCAAGAGTCCTAAGTTAGGACTCGGGAGTCTGATTTTAGGACTTGCGAGAATCACTCACCAGGACTCGAGAGTCCTCGCCTAGAATCTCCAGGTCTCAGCTCGGGAGCCCTTGGTGAGTCGACTCAGCGAGCCCTAGGACTCGAGAGTCCGAATAGTCTTTTCTAGGACTCAAAGAGTCTTCAAACTATGATATGAATCATATCTTCAGTCATGCTATATGTAGTGCAGAGTGTCTTGACAATGTGATGAGTGGTGGCAATCACTTTATCTTCACCATCATCATAAGCCATTTTTTTCTACATACCATGTACCCAATACTTGAATTATCTCTTCACCAAAGTTTATAGTTATACACTACATCCACCATGTTCGTTTCCTTTTGGTCAAATTAACACACTGCATACCCCATTCTATTTCCCCCTTTGCTAATGCTTACACACAGAATACCCTATTCTGGTTTCCCTTTTGCTAATGTTTATAGACCGCTTCCACAATTTTGGTTACCCTTCTGCTAATGCTTACACACAGAATACCCTATGCTAGTTTCACTTCTGCTAATGTTTATAGATTGCATAGTGCATGTCACAATTCTGATTACGCTTCTGCTAATTCTGACACACTACATACATCATTTCGGTCACCCTTCTTTTAATTTTGACACAGTATGTATACTTTATTTCGGTTACCCTTCTGCTAATGCTGAGTCATTGACACACTACAAGCCTGATTTCGGTTACCCTTCTACTAATTCTTACACACTATATACCCCATACAGGGTTTGGTAGTTTCAATGACCCTATAGACTTAATAATCACTACATTAAGGCAGACACACCCAATTATTAATGAAGCCATTTTTAGTATTACTTTTCACCAAGAGTATTAACACACATTGATTTTCATCACAAGGGATTTCTTATATTCATACATATTCGGGATAGAGCTATATTTCAACAACCATGGGTATTTTTCACAAATGATCTAATCTAAGTAGAATCGAGAGGAGATGCCATGCAATGAATGCAAATTGTACTTAACTTCATCCCAAACCAGATAATTTACAAATTGAGAAAATATTGAACAATCTGTACCTTTTAACATTTACATTATTTGAATGTGTATCTCTCTACATTATCTATATGCTCATTTGTAAATAGTTCCCCCTTTTAAAGTGGTTAGCCCAAGTCTAAGGCTGAAATTTCCTTGCAACCGCATCAACAACTGAACAATGAGAACAAAATAATTAAAAAATTGAGCTTACAGGGTAATGAATGTGAAGTAACGAAAATTAAACATAGGAAGAGAAAAAGAGGAAGATGACATGACCTATATGATAAGTACTTGAATCTCTATTATAAATAGGATTAAAATTTATAATTTAAGTAAACATCAAACTCATGTACCATATTATAAGTCAAAGCTTATTCCTAAAAATAAAGTAAATAGTGAAATGTAGGCATCATGGAAACACATTCTGCCACGAGGCGAGAAAATAAACAAGCAGAGGTGATAAAACAATGGATCAAAACTAGAGCCCATTTGATAAAGGATAGGGGTACTTTATCAGAGGTTGTCATTGGAAATGCACTGGTAGAAGGGACATGAACTATTTTATAGAATGCTTCGAAGCAATGTGTTATCATGGAATGCCTTGACTACAAGATATTCACAAAGTGGGTTTGTTGAAAAGGCTTTAGAAACTTTCAAGCAAATGTAATTGTTAGCTATCAAGCCAAACTCAAAAATCTTTGCTAGCATTTTCCTAGCCTATGCCAAATGGGATTTTTGGAACAGGGTATGGACATCCATTGAAGCACAAAGGTGATATTAAAAGTTTCTTTTGTGCTAAAATTATTTGGAACACCTACATGAAAGATGGTTTATTGGAGTTGGAACCAACTTAAAAAATATGAAAAGTACTTCTTACTGCATATGTTATCAGTGGAGTAGCATGGTTATGGAATGAATACCTTGTTAACTGTTCAGATATATAGATGATTCCCACACCAAACAAAAACTATCAAGAAATCGATCTTCAACAACTTTTGATTTCAATGGTGGTCATGCAATGAAAATCCCATGACAAAAGATAAGTATGGAGGAAATATCATAATGTGGTGGTGAAAGTATGTCTACAGTTTCCATGAGAATACCATGTCCAATTTGCAAGTTAACTCTCTTGTCTTCTCCCATGGTGTACTTTTCAAGATAACTTTGCAAGATATCTTTGTGCATGTCTGACAGGTGAAAAGGGTGAAATGACAGTGGTGACTCCAACAATGGCGATCACTCAGATCATCTTGCATGCCTCCCCTCACATTTTAGACAATGGATAGAAGAAATATGAATGGTAAAGGTCAATACTAGGGATGAAGAGTTTGGAGGAGCAGAAAGCAACAACAATGAGGAAAGCAGCGAAAAGGTGAGTAAACAACCAAGAAAATGGCCAAAAAATGATAATGACTGACATTTTTTACCTCGTAGTCCATTGTAATCTGCACCCTCTGCGTCAAAAGGAGTTGGGAAAGCTTAGCGTGGGGATGCCTTCAACATAAGTACCTCTAAAGAGGAAGAAGAGCCACATAATGGCTATTGTTTTAATTTAATTTTTCTTTTGTATTTTAACTATAAGATTTTATGTTTTGTATAGTTAAATTTAATTTTTCGTAATGGAAAAGAGCTAGTCATAAGTTTTTTTTAGGTTAATTTAATGAAATGTATGTATATAAGTATTTCATTATTTGGATTAAATAAAGAATTAGAGTTAGAAATTAAGAGGCTATCATATATTATATAAAGGAAATAAGAAGGATAACGTGCTTAGCTGTATGATTAAAGAATAATTACAAATTTGTTATAATATTGAAATCTATGTGTTTCAGGACTATAAAATGATTGTGATAGTCAAAATTCAAATAATTTTTTTTTCTTTACCTTGGTCAACTTCATTGATCAAGTACAAATTATTCTTTTATCGATGAACTTGACCTTTGCTATTCTCTAGTTTTTTCCCTCTATATAATTTGGCGAATAACTATCCTTCTCCTTTCTTTCATGCTTGCAAGATGGTGATATTTGTAATCACCTTTGATAAATTGTTGTATGATCAATTAATTAGTGATTTTCACCTTGATCAACCCCTTGATAGTAGAGAAGGTCAAATAAAAACTCTTTGGACATGCATATGCTAGTGTGTCAACCTAATATATGCTAGTGTCTAAACCTAATTTGGAGCACTACCTCGAAACTCAAAATTAATGTGCTTCCTTTATTCTTGGAGGAGATGAGGTGAAAATATTTTGAATCTGCTAAGGAGGCCCTAGATTTTGTGGAAGGCCAGAGGATGAATGAAATAATAAAGAAAAGAAGAAATCAAATTTAGACGAAAAACCCATGGGAGATCCAAATCTCCTAGAAAGTCCAAGGTGAAGTGTTAGAACTATGACAAGACTAGGCACTTATGCACAAACTATAAATATGAGAAATACACAAATTAAAATAAAAATGATTTAGGTGATAAGTCTAAAAATTCTTCTTAAGGTGATGTAGATGCCTTTGTTGTGGCCTTTACAACTCATGCATCAAAAGATGTATGGTTTGTAGCTTTAGAGCTTCTTTCCACAAGACCTACCATCAATAGTGATTTTTCAAATATGAAGAGTATGACAGTGATAAGATGTACCTTGGTGATAATTATCACTCGAGCATATTTTTTCATGTTAGATCCTAGATTCAATTCCTTGATGGATGGGTAAAGGGGATATGTGGTGTGCTACACAACCCTAGTTTGGCTGAAAAATCGTTATCAATTAGAAAAATCAATGATGTAGATGTGCAGGTTGTTTTCTCTATTGGAGGGTGTAAGATAATATGATGAACTATGATGCTCACTAAGGGTGTTCTTGTTGAACTTTATTAATATAGATGCATGCACCATTTATTGCTATATACTTCTTTTGTCTTTATAATGAATATATTTCTAGAATCTATACATTCACCATCATAAAATGTAACAAAGAGGTATTGTGTTTACTTTTGATGGCTAATATTTCTAGGTACCTAAATAATATCTTTCTTCAGAGAGCGAGTTACATACAAAGAAAGGAATGTTATGATACCAAAGAATGGGTCATGCAGAAGAAGGATATGCAGAACCTTAAAAATAAAAATCTTGTTGAGGGAATGAATGATTGTACTTTTGAATATTATTTTTGTAAATATTATGTATATGAAAAACACAACCATGTTTAGTGATATTCTAGTTCTCAAAAATACTCTATGACATTAGATTTAATTCATTCAAATGTATTTGGTTCTATTAATGTTCCTTTGATTTCTAAATATTTGTACTTTGTATCTTTTATAGATGATTAGTCTAAGAAATGTGTGTATTTTCTTAAGAGTAAATTTGAATTACTTAGTTATCTTAAGGAGTTTAATGCTCATTTAGTTAATTGAACTAGTTAGAAGATTAGGGTTTTGAGGACTAAAAATGGTAGCAATTTTTGTTCCATAGACGAGCTCTAGATTGAGAGACATAAAAAAAATCCATATATTCCTCAATCTAGAATGGAGTTGTAGAAAAAATGAATAATAGTTTGATGGAGAGGGCTAGGAGTATGCTTAGTGTAGTTATCTTGGAGTAGAATTTCTTGGTAGAAGTAGTTATTATGGCCTGTTACTTGATTATTAGGTCTCTTACATCAACTCTTGATAAAAAGATCCATATGGAGGCATGGATGGAATAAAATCTACCATTACATCATTTTAGAGTTTTGGTTTATGAGACATATGAATATGTGCCTAGGGAGAAGCGGTCAAAGTTAGAGAAAATAAGGTAGCAAAATGTATCTTCATTAAATGTGATGTGATTGTGAAAATGTACAATATTTGGGACCTCATGGCTAGGAGAGTTATGTATAGAATAAGTGTTGTTTTTAGATAGATCAGTCCTTCTTCCATAGCATTGTATCTATAAGAGGGTGGGAAGATAGGTGTGGCTTATTTAACCTCAAATATTGAGAAGCTTGAACTCAAAGATCATGTAGGATCTAAAGAGGGGGAGATATCAAGTAGTTTTGATAGTTAAGAAGAGGGGATAGAACTTCCACTTTAATTCTTGATAGCATCCACTTGGTAGAGAAAACAACAAAAAAGGATATATTACTTCTCATTGGAGATGTATTTTTAGCTTGATTACTAATATTGGCGAGCCTACAACTATGAAGGAGATAATGAATATGGGTGACTTTGAGTCCTAGAGAGTGGCTATGGATGGTGAGATGATTGAGTTGAACAAGAATGATATATGAGACTTAATATTATATCCAAAAGGAATAAATCTTGTTGGAAGTAAATGGGTGTTCAAGAATAAGTTTGGTTTATATGGTGTTACTAAAAGGTACAAGACTAAATTGGGTGAAAAAGGATATTTCCAAGTTGAGGGAATAAAATTTGGTGAGATTTTTTCGCAATTATTAAGATAACATATATGAGGTTCTTGTTATCTATAGCATTAAATTTTCATTTATAATTACAATCTAATATGAAGAGAACATTCTTGCATGGTTACTTGGAGGAAGAGATTAATATGACATAGGTAGAGAACTATGTTTTAAAAAATAGAGTATTTGGTTTTTAGATTGAAGAAATCATTATATGGGTATCAGTAAATCTCCTAGAATGTACTACCAAAAATTGTATTCATCTATGTTAAGCTTGGTATTTATAAGATCCAAATTGGATTATTTTGTTTATTATAAAATGAACGGTGATTGATTCCTTGTAATCACATTATATGTGGATGGTATATAACAAGGATGTGATTTGTGATTTGATGTCTCAAATTTTAGTAGAGTTTGATATGAAGCAATTGGGGGCTGGAAGTTTATCTTGGGTATGGAGGTAAGAATAGACAGAATAAACAAAAATATTTGGTTCAACTATAATAAATATGTGAACTATGTGTCAAAGAGATTCAACATGTTAGTTTTAAAACCATTGAGAATTCCTATTTCAATGGAGATAAACATATTTATAGAGAATGTGGATCTACACCTAGCGAGATGAAGGACATGGCTTAGTAACTTATGCTATTGTTATTAATATTTTGATGTATGATATAGTTTATACAAGACCAAACATTTCCCAAATATGTGGGAGTTGTTAGATGATGCATGACTTATCCTAGATGAGATAACTGGGATGCTATTAAGAGGGTTTTCAAATATTTGTAGGTTACCTACAAGAACTATATATTTTTTATCATGATGATTCTAGCTAGAGGACCAATATTCACTAGATATTCATGATTTCACAGATTCAAACTAGGTAAGATATTTTGAGAATAGAAGACCTACTAGTGGATACATGTTCAATTTATTTGGTGGTGTTATTAGTTGGATGAGTAACCATTAGGCTATGTTCACTTTGTCCATTATAGATTTTGAGTATATGGAAGCTACTCATGCCCATAAAGAGATAATTTGTCTTAAGATATATGTTCAAATTTTAGGTCAAATTTGGGAACTATTGGAGTTCTTTGTGATAATTGAAGTGCTATATGTTTGAAAAAAGAAAAACCTTTTATTTGAGGATGAAATAAATAATGTTTCTAGTACCATTTTGATCATGAGATAGTGGAGGATGTGAGGGTGATGCTAGAGAAATTAGTCACTTTGCAAATTTTTGTAGATGAAATGATAAAGAGTTAGCACAAAAAAAATTAGGTGGTGTAGTAAGTTGACGGGCCTCTTGGCCCCTAGAAAAAATTAATATCATGTTCATATTCCTTTTGATATTGTAAGGTGTTTAAAAAATGAGATAATTTTAGGAAATATTTTTCAACCTTTCATCCTTGTCTTAAGAACCAAAAAAAATTAATTTGGGAAATAACAGAAATTATAATTTTTAGGACTCTAAAGATTGATTTTTTCCTTAAGAAATATAAAAAATAGGATTTAATTAGAGAAATCTAGTCATTGTGATGTGGATATATTCAAGATTTTCAATTCAAAAAAAAGGGGCTCAATAAATTTTTTGGATCAAAAGCTATGGCCTCCAAAAGTTGGGCCTCCAACACTGAAAATGTAAGAATATCTATGATTCATAAAAAATTTACAAGAGGGAGTTATAGTTGTTGACCAACTTCTGGTGCATGTTATGACCTATTATACAAAATATTTGAATTAATATAATAAATCTGAAATGGAGCATCCAAGTTGGTGAATGGATTATTCTGAGCTTATGACAGGTGTACAAGGAATGTGTTATTTTTAACTTGTAGACCCATCTTAGGATTTGGGCATAAAATTTTGAGTGGTTTTATCTAATGGTTTCCTAATTACTATTTGATGATTTTAGGATTAATTTTACTATTTATTGGGTGTTGGAGATGAAGGTTTAATAGAGAGTTTTTTTAAGTACTACTATAATACCAAAATTACTCCAAGTATCTTGCTAGTAATACTCCTATAAAGTTTTAGTTCTATCTATAAATGTATTTTAACCATTTGATTACTAAAAAATACGTTGAGTTTCTTTAGATTGTTGTTTTTTCTCTTGAAAGTGTTTTCCCCACATAAATCACTATGTTATTGTATATTATAGTTATGTTTATTTCCTTGTCATTATACTATCAATTTAAATTTTACACATACCTAGTCTCATACATTAGTCTAGGAAATATATTTTCCATTTATGGTTACTTTCAATTTTATGTTATTTATTTTTTGTTGTTTTTTCCTATAGATTTGGGACAATGTAAAACTTGGAGTGATTAACAATCACTCTAATCATGTTGACCAAGGTTGATTTTTTTTCATCATGTATACATGTAATATTCATATATTGACATGGTTTTATTCATTTCTACATGTCTAAATATCACTTATTTTATGAATTTGGCTAATGCTTTCATGGAACATTTTTACTATTGAATTAATCCTAATACAATTATTTCTCATAGATCATACATTGTGCTAGTGTAAGCACTGAGAGAAAATTGATATACTTAAAGATTAAATCTTGAGTCTTTAGTTTTTGATTACTAATTTGAGTTTTACACAATTAAATAATAAGCTTGAATGTTTACTTATTGACAATTTAATTCCTAAATCATAAAATAAGTTTTTTCTAAAATTTATCATTTATTTTAAGATTTATGCACTAGTGTATTCAGAGCAATTAATTAGAAAATACTCATTTATTTTATCATGTTTCTAATACTTTTTGCCATTCTTATAATGTATGATCAATTAAACATTTGAGAAATGGAGCATTGATGATGCATTTATTGTTACCCATAATGAGGATCATCATGAACACATCAAACTAAGGATATTAAGAGAGCTCACTACATTTAAGAAGTCCCATGTTATATTAATAATAATTTTGATATAAAATATTATCACTTGACACAAAATAAGGGATTTATCAATTCTTTCATCGTAAAAGATTAAACATTTTTGTGCTTACCATCACATACATGGGAATTCTACAAAAATATGCATTATGTTTAAACATTACATTCAAGATCCTATAGAAAAATAAATGACATGAGTTTATGATCATACATTTGATTCACCTAATGAGACAAATAATAGGGATTTGAATGTGTTGTGCCTTGCACACATGTCCCATTTTACTTATGGAAAAATGTGGACACCCTCATTTTTTAATTTTGCTTGGTCTTGTTCCCATGGATCTCTTGTTCCTCCCCTTGGTCATGGAATTATTTTCTTTAAGGTTAAATGATGGATACGTATCATGTGTTACAAAGTTTAGGTTGTTTGTCGGTTGGTTGGACCATTTTCCTAGGAAAAATTCCAAGTTACCAAGTGTTTGTGTTAGAAAAATGTGTGTTGTTCACCTTGCATAATGTTACAATATAAAAATTAATATTATTTATGATGCACTTAGGGGATATAAGGATGCACATGCATTACATGGGTTAAAGTTTTCAAGACTATTCTATACATGTTGTATGTAACATTGGGACAAATATTTAATATGGGTTTGCATATTAAAAGAATATTTAATATTGGAAAAATGTAGTACCAAATATGAAAATATTAGAATAAAAAACTAAATGAGTGGGACATAGTTTTTAAAGGTCATGGTATTAGACACATGGTTTATGTAAATACCACTTGGTGGTTTTGTGAAATATTATGAGTAGTTGTAGAGGTTGGAAATCATAAACTTTGGATTGCTAGGTAAGTTGATCAAGTGTTTATTGTAGGCTACATATGTGAAGAGAGGAAGAATCACGAACTAGGATGCTTGGTTAATTCTCATTTTATTTTTCATATGGAGTTCATGTAGATAGCTTAATGTTTTTAGAGGTACTCATGGAGACTCTAAAAGTGTATTGTAACACAACAAAACAAAAGGTCCGTAAAACCAACCAACACCCTACAATAAAACCGAAACCTAACAACCAAGAATAACAAAAACTATGTACCAACAAAAATTAGTAGACCTAAAGACATAATTGAGTCTGATTGATCGAGGGACACACAGGCCTAGTAAGAACATAGAACAAAAAACCAAAAAAAAAAGACCCAAAAGACCCAAATTACTCTTTTGGATAGTAGATTAGGTCCCATTCATGCTCCAATTATTCCATAGTCTCGCTGTATTATTCCAAAGATTTGGTCACTCCTTCATCCAAATTATCCTCAATAGCCTGAGAGGCTTTCATTTTTTGATGACCTTTGCTAGCCTTTGTCGCCCCACTCACCATTCCAAAGATAGCCTTTCACATAATGCCTAAAGTGACGTCCATTAACTTATTGAAGGCATTATCCACCTTATCCACTTTGTGTTACAGTTCTCAAACTTTGGTAACATAGAAATCAAGGGACTTATCATTATATTGCATCTCCTCAACATTTTCCCAATCATTTCTTCATCCTGTTCACTGCTACGAGAATATTCTGAGAGATCTTCTTCCAAAACCACCAACAAATCCTTTTTACTTAGGTTAATGGTAGGTAGAGCTTCATCTTCAGGGTCATTCCCTAGTTCTTCAAAGCAAAGTTTCTTTCCTTTGGCAGATTGACCCACGAGCCTAGCTAACCTTCTCTCCCCTTTTCCACTACTAGAATCCTCCAATTTTCATTGCTCCTCCTCATCTCTAATCTCAATAGTGAAGGTAAAATTGTAGAATAATTTAGCTTAAAATTTGTAAATCCTGTGTAATTGTAGATTCAATTTTAGTATTCTTTGTCACAATCTCTTATGTATGATTAATCTTGAATTAGATCAATTTTAATGTTGTAGAAAGTAGACAAAAGATTGATAGAAGTATAAGACATAATAGAAAGGGCACCGCATGTACGTGGAGAAAACCCTTTTAGGTAAAAAACTCCAATAGAATTGTTCTTGCTTATATTATTTAACCTTTGAATGAGTTACAATAATACTGATTCAATTCTCCTTGATATGCTTCTTCTGTCTTCAACAAATCTTCTTCACAACCTACAATATTTTCTCACAAAACTCTCTCATACAATTTCTGCAATAATAGATGATATTCTTGCTTACAAACTCATAAGAGTTAACATATATAATATCACAAAGCCTCTTGAGAAAATCCACGCCTAGGGTTTCCAAGTTGAGTTCAAACATGCATGCACAAGTCAAATAAGAGTCTCCCTCAAAGTTGGCACCCAACACTGAAGTGTTAACCTCGTAGTTGTCAAAAATATCTTTTGCAAGCTCATCCTGAAAGAAGGCATCCAAAATGGGTCCCACTTAACTGAGCATTATAAATATCTTTTCCATGCAATAGTTGTAACTCAAAGATGCCAAATTGGGCGCCCAAGGTGGGCCCAAGTTAATCTTTGTTAACCGAAACACTTTTGTCACCGATTCATGCAAAACAATGTGCATGCATGATCCTCCATCTATTAATTGAATGTATCAATGTGTTATCTGTCCATGCAACTCAAGTCAACTGAGATTAACTAACTTGCAACTAAAGATAACTGAAACATAACTGAACTGAACTGAACTAAACTGAACTAAACTGAACCGAACTAAACTGAACTGAATTGAATTGAACTAAACTAAATTGAACTGAACTGAACCTCCTATTTTATAGGACCTCGACATGCATAAATCAAAATCCCTATTTTATAGGAACCTGAGATGCATTTATGAAGTGTACTCAATTGACCAACCAGTTAACTGAACCAAGGTGGATCCCACCTCCCATGTGTGCACCCATTTGCTCCTACTTTCTTGGATCTCACTCCAAGGTGCCCCCGTATGCTCCTAACACTTATAAATAACTAAAAATGTCAAATTAAATGTTTATTTCATTCCAAATTAATCTCTTCCTAATCCTAGTGTTGTGCAACACATTCCAAGGACTTAATAGATACATGAAATATGTTTAGAATGCAATTAAATGGCATTCTATTCCCAATATTCTCCCACTTGACATTATCATTACAATTATTCTAAACAAGGAATCATTTAATATAAATTAAGTACAGGACTTAAGGCAAATGTCCTTCCTACACCATGAGAACATTTCTACAACATTGATTAAAGTGTCAACTTTCTCAATCAATACCTTTCCCAAGTCTTTGTAGTATCCATGAGCACCCACCAATAAATCCATTCCAACTTCAAATGGAACCTACATAATCATGAAGCTCCAAGCAAATGATTAATACTCAAAACCCAAAAAACTACAACCTCTCCAAATTTCATGAAGATAACCATATCCTACCAAAGCTGCCACATAACTGTAATATTGAGCTATACATGGCAACAAGATAAACATAATAGCCATCACTATCAAAAAAATCCCACTGAAACATGTAACCAAGCTATCCAAGTTATCGTGATAACCATCTCCTAAATGAAGATCATCCATGGCCTCAACACAATCAAAGAATCTGTTGTTAACTATACAACTCCAAAAAGGTCAAGTAAAACCATAATCTTTAAGCCAAGAAGATCAAACTCAAGGTAAACATATCCATAACTGGAAATCAACCCATAAACCATGTCATAACATCCCTCAAAAGGAATCCTCCAAAACTAACTATGCATAGCTCAAGATCCATATCTATGAAAGATAAAACATATAAACTCATGCTAAACCATCCTTAAATGAGTCTCCATAATCAACCATGAATCAACTAAATCCCATGAGAAATCAAAGCATGAAACATAAGACATCTTGAAAGATATAATGGGAAAATACCTCTCAAATAAAGAATGCCGAGTGTGTTGAACTCACATCCAACCAAGGTGTAGGCTTCTTGGTCTTTACTGTTGAAAAAATCTTTTCTTACAAGCAACCATTCCAACATATGTCTCTTACCATATAATTGAAATCAAGCCTCACCTATTTCTCCAAGTATCCATGAGGACTTGGAACCAACCAATCCATGCCAAAATTCAAATGCAACACAACACCATCATGAAGTAATCAAGCAAATGATTAGTGTACCCAATACAAATATAACTACTACGATCAATGTCAAAGCTCCAATCATGAATTAGAAACATAAACATGACATCCATGATCTAACCATCTCCTCCAAGGATATCACATGCATCATGACATACATAATCATCCTAGTCTCAAGAGAACAAGTACCATGCCAAACTCTAAATGCAACAAGAGTAAATCATGACATAACCACTATAAACCAAGAAAACATATCCCTAATCACATGAAGATAACCATGCCAATGATGCATCCACATCACTGCCAACAAATCCCACTAAACCATGGTACTAAGTCACACATGGCATCGTGACTACCATCCTCTCCATGAAGATCACTTTGAAACATCAAGAAAAGAGTTATCACAAACAATAGATGAAATAGCCAATGCATCATTATTGTCATCTGAGGATTCCTCTGTAGAAGAATCAAAACTCTTTTTCTTGTTCTTACAATCCTTCTTCACATGTCTCGATTTCCCATAGTTCCAACACTTTACCTTACTCTTACCAAGGGTTTTAGACTGTCCTTTGGACTTACCCTTTCCTTCTTTGTCTCCCTTAGGTTCCTGTTTCTCAGGCCTTCCTCTTACAAACAAGGCATCTTGGGATTCCTCTTGAGACTTCCTCCTCATTTCCTCTGATAGGAGAGTAGGAATTATATTGTCCATCTTCGGATCTGCACCACTACCACTGATAGTAACAATTAGATTTTCCCAAGACTCTGGTAAAGAAAAAGTAACAAAATACATTTATCTTAATCTTCTAGCTTTACATCTACAGATGCTAACTAACTCAAAATCAAATTAAAAGAATTTAAATGATGTGCAACAAATTCACCATCTTTCATCTTTAAAGAATATAACTGTCTTTTCAGATACAATTTATTAGTAAGATTTTGGTTTGATAAATATCACCTATTCTCTTCCACAAATTAAATGCAGTCTTTTCATCTGAAAAATTCAAGATAACAACATCAACAAGACATAATCTTATCGTTCCTCTTTCCTTTTTATCTAACTTAGCCCAATCCTCATCTGACATCGATGTAGGTGTCTTTGTCTTATTACCTACAACTGACCACTAATCTCTATCTTCAAGGAGATCTTCCATTTTTAGTTTCCACATCTCATACCCAGATCCATCGAACCTTTCAATATCTAAACGAGAAGTAGAACCCATTGCAACACACTGATTTTTCAAATCATCAATTGACACAATATTAAAAGCTCCCACTACAACCAAAAAACCTTCAACCTTTTAAGAGAAAGGCGTCCCAAACTCTACCCAACCTCTAGCTCTGATACCAAACGTTGAAAATGAAGGTAAAACTATAGAATAATTTAGCTTAAAATTTGTAAATCCTATGTAACTGTAGATTCAATTTTAGTATTCTTTGTCACAATCTCTTGTGTATGATTAATCTTGAAATAGAT
The DNA here is from genome assembly GCA_007115665.2 of Sequoiadendron giganteum. NCBI lineage: Eukaryota > Viridiplantae > Streptophyta > Pinopsida > Cupressales > Cupressaceae > Sequoiadendron > Sequoiadendron giganteum. The sequence goes on from CM021109.1 coordinate 99,732,202, forward strand.
CAATTTTAATGTTGTAGAAAGTAGACATAAGATTGATAGAAGTATAAGACATAATAGAAAGGACACAACATGTACATGGAGAAAACCCTTTCGGGTAAAAAAATCTACCAGAAATGTTCTTGCTTGTATTATTTAACCTTTGAATGATTTACAATAATACTGATTCAATTATCCTTGATATGCTTCTTCCGTCTTCAAGAAATCTTCACAACCTGCAATATTTTCTCACAAAACTCTCATACAATTTCTACAATATTAGATAATATTCTTGCTTACAAACTCATAAGAGTTAACATATATAATATCATAAAGCCTCTTGAGAAAATCCATGCCTAGGGTTGCTAAGTTGAGTTCAAACATGAATGGACAAGTCAAACAAGAGTCTCCCTCAAAGTTGACATCCAACACTGAAGTGTTAACCTTGTAGTGGGTGCTGGCAAGAAGTTGAGTCCAAAAAGTGGAAGTGTTTTACCTGATTTTCAGAATTTGACACTTTGACCTTAAAATTTCAAGCACTTGGAGATGGACTCTTTGAAAAAGCCACTAATCATAAAATGTAGTACTCAGAGTCTAGTTTCCAAATATGTAATTTATTTCAATACCCAGATTGTACAAATTGAGTTTAAATAGGCATTTGTAAAAACTACTATTTAAAAGTCATTTTTTTTTTACCATACCATGCACGTGTACGACATCCATATTTTGACTTAAATTATCATATTTTTCTAAATCCTTTTGGGAAAAGATTTGTGACTCACTGAAGCTTGCCCTAGATATTTTTTTGTAGTTTTTTATTGAATTATTTTTTTTTTGTTAATTTTTTATCAGACATATTTATCATTTAGAAAAATCGTCATGTACAACATGCATAAGATGACCTAAAGTTATCATTTTTTGCAATTTTTTTTTTTAAATTGAAAAGAATTGTCTGAAGTTTTCCCTTGTGCAATCTGTTCATCAAAATTATGTTGATCAAAAGTTATTAAAATAGTAAAAAACTCCGATATTTAAAGTTTATGGACCAATTTCATCAGAAATTAATTGAAAAATAGAAAAAATAATCCAATTGTAAAAAAAATTATATATTTGGAATCTACATTCTCATCTAAAATGGGTTTTAATTTCGTCAAAAAATTCTACAAAAAAAGTCGTCAGCCATATGTCCAAACTCAGTATTTTTCTCTAACATTTTTAGAACCTTCAACTTGCAGGTCAAACCAGGTTGAAGGCCTAGGTTCGGATTCCCAATGCTTTTCTCGAACCAAAATCCGAGGCAAAAACTCGACCACAAAGCAAAACCAATTTGAAATTTTAAAAATTTATTAAAAAATCATTTTTTATGCTTTTACAAAACGGGAAACGGGATCCCGCTTTAAAAAAATTGCAAAAAAGAAAAATTCCATTTTGAAGTTTTCAACGGATCCGCTTTGAAAAAGTTGCCAAAATGGAAATTTTCAAACGAGATTTGGAAAATTTCCAAAATGGAAATTTTAAAAAACAGGATCCCATTTTAAACGAGATCTCTTTTTTTTAAAAACGGGATCCCGTTTATTAAAAAACAGGATCCCGGATTTATTAATAAACGGGATCCCAGTTTTTTATTTTAGGCTCGGGATCCCGAACCTAAACGAGATCCCATTTTTGTAAAGCCGATTTCACATTTTTGCAATGCCGATTTCGTTTTTTTGGCTAAGGCAAAAACTTCCACATTTCGTGGACTCAACTTCTTGCAATTACCCTAGTTGTCAAAAATATCTTCTGCAAGCTCATCCTCAAAGAAGGCATCCAAAATGGGTCCCACTTAACTAAGCATTATAAATATCTTTTCCATGCAATAGTTGTAACTCAAAGACGCCAACTTGGGCGCCCAAGGTGGGCCCAAGTTAATCTTTGTTAACTGAAACACATTTGTCACTGATTCATGAGAAATAATGTGCATGCATGATCCTCCATTTGTTAACTGAATGTATCAACCTGTTATCTATCCATGCAACTCAAGTCAACTGAGATTAACTAACATACAATTGAAAATAACTGAAACATAACTGAATTGAACCGAACTGAACTGAACTAAAATGAACCAAACCAAACCGAACCAAACTGAACTAAACTAAACCTCATATTTTATAGGACCTCAACATGCATAAATCAAAATCCCTATTTTCTAGGAACCTGAGATGCGTTTCTGAAGTGTACTCAATTCACCAACCAGTTAACTGAACCAAGCTGGATCCCACCTCCCATGTGTGCGCCTATGTGCTCCTATTTTCTAGGTGTAGACATGCAAAACTAACATCGTGCATCAAATTCTCCTATTAATCAATTAAAACAATTTATTGATTAATTTCTTAAGGTTCATTAAATAAATCAAATTATTTAATCCTTATGTTCTTCTCATTTGATTTAATAAATCAGTGTGATTAATCAAATGTCACCTCCTAATATCATCCAAGTTAATTAATCTACATTAATTAACTTCTAAACATAATTACCATTCTCTAGCTTTTGACTCAACTAGAGTCAAATCCAAACTCTTAACTAACCCACCCACTTGCACCAATAAATCATTTATTTGATTTATTATTTCCTCTAATTACATTCAAAATGGCATCAAAATGGAATATTCTTCCAATTTGAATCTTTCCCCCAAAAGGGACTTGTCCCTTCCAACAAGGTTTTAAATGCTATTTTCACAAGTCAAACATGGCATTTATTGCACCTTTCATCCCCCCTAAACATGTCTTCTCATCCAAATTTGAATTTCAAATTAGCACATTGGCCAAGGCTTGCACATTCCTCACCCTCTCACACTTTGACAAGTGGCATCTTGTCATTGGCTCATGAATGATCCCACATTTATCCAAATCTATCACTCTTCCTAATCTTGAATCTATAAAATGCAAAGCATTTCAACACAAATCATCCACAACAACACAACACACTTCATTGCAAGGTTACTCTCTTCATTTGAGAATCAATCTTTCTCTTCATCATCTACAATCTACACACATTTTGAAAGCATCTACATTATAGGCAACTTGAGTTCAAGCATCTCATTGTCTATATCATTATCTTGGCAATCTAAGCTTATCAAGGATTGGGAAAGGGCTCTTTCACATACTCAAAGAGCATCAATCCACTATGGGATAGGAAGGATTCATGTTTTTTGCATTGTTCTTATTAGTTGGATTGTTTAACATGATTCTATATTTCATAGGGATGTTTAAGTTTGTTGATTTAAACTAACTTTTGTGCTAACAACATGAAATTGTTTAAGTCTATCTTGCAGATTTTCATGTCCATAAAATGGCGCTAGAAGGAGGGCTTGTGTCTCATTAGTCTTACGTTGAAAAAATAAAATAAAATGTTAATCCAAGAGATCCATTTTTGATGACTAATCTACTTATCCATGTTGCTTAACCTTGCAGTTATATTTTGTTCTTCATTAGAAACTTCATGTCTCTTTCTCGTTTACAGCTTTTGGTATTTTAAAATATTGATATAGAAATCACTTTTGGGCTTTAAGCAGTGTCAGACAAAAATTATTCCGTTATGGTGATTACTAACATGTCATTTTCCATTCCTGAATAGTTTGATTCTTAAATATATCTACCTTTTTTATAAAAAAAGAAAAGAAAAGAGAGATTCTACACTTCTTACAAGCATATTCCATAATCAGAATAATGTTGAAATTCTGACTACAGCCACTCAGCTGAAGGTCCCATTTATTAGCTAGAAAATGCATGTTGCATGCAATTGGGGATTTGGTTACCTGAGATGGGTCGACACCTTCATTTTCTTTATCATGGTTTCCGAGTCATAAGATATTTTAACTTATTATCTCTTGGGAATACTGGAAAAAATCTGTTTCATATCAATGACCTCATGATTGTAGGAGCTAACGGGTTGCATGTAAACCTGTAGATGAGATTTTTCTCTTATTGCTTAACTTTCATCATGTTGCAGCTGCTCCTTCTATATCCATATCTCTGGAGAATGTCATCTGTTGAAGCCTTATTTACCTCTGGAATAGGAATTTCAACTTACTCTAGAATCATTTCTTTATTCGTATTGCTTCTTTGACGCCCTTATTGTCTGACGTTGCTGAATTTGGACTGTGTCTTTGATCTTGCTGCTGATTTTTGATTGTGTCTTTGATTTATTCTAAAGGTAGTTATTCAAAATTCAGGTTGGCTCGAGTCAATTAATGCATATGATCACGGGTGAAGGAGATGGTATCTAGCTTTATGTTTGACTAAGTTTCTTTACGCGTCCCCACTTTACATCATCCAAACTAATAGCAGTAACAGCAACACTTAGTGCATTCACCATGCCACTGCCACTTACATTATCTCGAGCCCCAAATTCATGAATGAAAGCCAACTGTAAAAGCGACTGGCAGATAGATATTTCGCGCCTGTAGCCTAGTCCTTGGCATTTAAATTCATAAATCCGACAACATGAGATAATCTCATTAATATGAGTTTGATAGAAATCCGTATTTATAAGAAATCGCGACTTCACATTTTTTTAATAAATTTGTATCTTTGCTTGGTATCCGACTAATGCAATCAATGTGGATGTGATCATAGCTGGTATAATCGTTGAGAAATGTGTTACATTTGATCATTGCATTTTGTAGCTAGTATCATTACTACTTTATGTCACTGCCATGGAGTTTTTCCCTCTAGTTAAAGAGTGGGGACCAACTGCCATAAATTTGGTACTGATTTAAATTCGATGAACATTGGCTGTGAATTATTTATTGGAGACTCGAGTCCAGGCTGCAAATGTTGGGCACAATTTTAAGTCTATCTCAATTATTATTTACTGATAAAAAGTGAGTGACAATACTGGTTGGGCATTTCAAAAGAAGAGGGGTCTATTGTGACTTGGGATATCTAAGTCAGTATTTAGTTTCCCACGGTCCATCAAGTCACTTACCACTGTCATTTATTAATTTGAGTCAAAAGTAAGCAAATAAATTGTATGGGATGATCATCACTAAAGGCGTTTGGTAGGAGTCACCAAGGAAGATTAATACAGAAGATTTTTTTTTGGCTTTTGGAATAACGTTTCTTTTATTCTATGCAATATAATCTTATGGGTGAAGAATAATATTATTAATTGGTGCATGGAGAGTGATGAAAATTCCTTGGTGCTGTCATACTTCTAGAAGTTTGGTACGACAAATATTGGGGTCTAACCATTGTTTGTTTTTCATAGACTTTCCATAACATCGGTAATTTTGTTTTTCTTTAATTCCTTGAAGTAAAAACTCATTTCTAAATTTTTTACTTTGTAATGTCTTCATAGGTTGAAATCAAGATTGGAATTGGAAGTTGGCATTAGAGGTTGACATCAAGGTTGAAATCAAGGTGTACATTTGAACACAAGTACCTGAATTGAACAAAGGAAAAAGATTGGCATCAAACAAAAACGAAGGCGAATGGAGTGGAGTTGGAGATATTTTTTTTGAAATCAAGACTTGGAAAAAGCATTTTTTAATGCTTATTTTAAATCATAGAGCTTCAATTCACTGCCTTTTTTTTTCTATTTTAAACCAACTCACATTTCCTTTTGGGTTTAAAATTAACCACTTGACTTGATCTTTTCAGCTTGGTTAAAATTGAACCTTAGACATTTACTAGATTTCGATTTGGGTTAAAATTGAACAAGGCAACTTCACATTTCATTTGGTGATTTTAAAACGAACTCATCACTGCTTTTTGGGACTTAAAATGAACAACTGTTTGCCATGTTTTGTAATCCTTTTCACAAATTAACATCACTTAAAATGCATATGTGCTTCTCTCGCACTTCACAGCGATCTTGAGAATCAAAAGCATCTTGGTGATATTAACTTGTCAAAAAGATTGCCTTCACACTTCAATTTGGGATCTAAAAATTGAACAAAACATGCGAGTGTGAGCATGATATATTGTGGAGGTTCTCCCCTTTGTTTTTCAACAAAGGTTGTGTGAACGACGGGATATGTTAGCTCTCTTTTGTTTATCTTAGAGGGCCTGCCTTGTGGGAAAAAGTACTCACCCAAGGGAACGACCCAACCGGGAACACGCTAAAGCCAAGCGACTTCCACCCGGGATATAAGTCTGGATATTGGAACAAAGGCCAATATCACGAGGATTATTTCGATGAGATGGACAACAATGGACTCTCGCCGATGTTGGATAATCCCCCACGAACGGAATGCCCGAATTAGAACCCCTTGTTTAGAAATTGGCCAAAACCTTGTCTATCTTGTTGGTGCAAAAGGTCATGTCCTTTGAAGCCGCCCCACGTAACATGCGGTCTTGTTGTGGAAATGGAAAGTATGCCATGGGAGATTCATGGGTACTAATGCTTGGCTGACCTGAATAAGTGAGTGTCGTGGAGGGGAGCCAGTGTGGTCAAGCATTTAGCCATTCGCACAAGATATGCGCAATTGGATTTATCCAAGCAGGAACCCAACAAGATATTGCCTCATCATCCTAGGGTTGTAAAAAGTGCTTGGAATCAAAAACACTTTGCTTGGATTCAAAACATTGAAAAATGAACATTCACAAGAGCCTCAGATTTCAAACACCTTAGAGGAAACAAATACTACCTTTGACGAATTTAAGCACTCTTGCTTTCCCTAGGGATCATATCCTTAGAGGTTTCTAAGTGCTCGAATTCTATCATCATTTGTCTTCACTAAGGATAAACCTAAGAAACTTTTGCCCTAATTTCTTTGATTTCTACATAATGGACATTGTGGGATGAGAACGAAAGTGGGACATTAGACATTCAGTTTGAAAACATAATCAAGCAAGTGATTTTGGTAAAAAGGATTCACTAAGACAAGATAAAAGACAAATTTTACTACACATGTGTTTTCTAACATGATTTCCCGCAAGATCAAAATCCCAAAAAGCCGAAGTTCAAAAAGCTTAGTGTGAAAGCTAGTGAGGAGCGTCTTGAGATCCTGAATTGTTTGAAAGGTTTACTTTCCTCTCATAGGAAATATAGCGTGTCCTTCAACACCAAGGTCTTGTAAGAAGTGGTGTTATCCTAGGTCAAGTCTAGGATCAATTTCAGTCACTTTCATCCATCTTTCAACCATCAAAATCAGTCAAAAATCACCTCACCAACAACTCTTGGAAACTTTGTAAACATTTGTTATGCTAAACTTCTAGGCAAAATCAAATCACTTTGTTTGAATTAACACAACTAGTCAAACCATCATCTTATACACGAGTTCTCTCTTGGATAATACAACTTCCTAGGGTTTACGAGTTCATCTTGTTTGGCTTAACACACCTAGCCAAATTATCAAATCATCACCTCGTTTGACCTAACGCACTTAGTCAAACTACCATCTTGTAGGAGTTCACTCTTGGATAACACAACTTCCTAGAGTTTTATAATTACATTCATCACTTTTGTTTGACTTAGCACACCTAGTCGAACCATCAATCCAATCACGATCAATCAAAGTCCTAAAAATTTTTGCATTCCCTTCAAAGTTTCTTTAAGAGTTCCATTCATCCGTATCACTCATATTCTGTTTATCTCATCCTCATCATCACTTTGATCCTTCAATTATCCTAGTTCTTCACTTCTTTGAACCTAAGGTTTAGATCGATCTAAAGGATTAGAGGTTCATCTCTTACATTCTTGAAAATTGATCTTCATTTTATGGTTCAAACTCGATCTCAACACAAGAGGGACATGGAATATAAATTCGATCCATCCATCATGAGCAACCCAAATCAACTAAACTATCCAAGCCTTGCAATACCATTTGATTTCCAAAGCTTGTACAATGCATACATGGGAGCATTATCTCATACAAACATCAATGGTACAACAAATATGAGCATACCCAATCCAAAGTTTGGAACACCTTTCCCAATGATAGATTTAAATCCAAGTCCAAATCTGCAAATCTATCAACCAAACACTCAATGCATGAGTTTTCCAAACAACATCATCCCACCAAATCCATACATACCAAGTGCAACTTTACCAAACATGACCATTTCAAATCCACACTTGGTAAACTTTGGGGTCGACATGTTTGCAAATCCCCCTAATGTTGTTTAAAATCCTAGCAATATATTGGCAACTCCATATGTTGATTCAAGTCAAGGTAACACCATGCAAAATCAAAGTTACCTAAATCAAGGCAAATTGATTCCCAACCACAACAATGTTCAATTTCAATCTATCATGCCAAATCAAAACATCATACCAAATCATCCCATTTTTCCATCGATATCGCAACAACAGATGGCAACCATCCAAGCAACACCAACAATCAACACCATTCCCATTCCACCACCACCGCCACCACTGCCAAAATACAACACAACTAATTCATTCTCCATCATATTGAAAACCGCTCAAGAAGCTTCCTACAAAAAGGCACTCCAAGCCCAACAAGCTACACAGCTAGTTGCTTAGCAAGCACAAGCGGCTCAAGTAGCCCAACAAGCGCAAGCGCAAGCAGAATTCTACGCACTATTGCAAGAAATCCAAGAAGAAGTAGCACAACAAAGAGCCGAACAAAAAGCTTTGTTGACACAAAAACAACAGAAAACGTAGGAATTACTCGCTCAACAAAGCTTGCAACAGATTCCCACCACAATTGTTGAAATCAAAAATCAAGATCAATCTATCAATAAGCACTTTGAAGATGTTTCAACCTTGATCAATGATCAAATCAACATACACCAAGAGCTACTTTTCAATTATGATCAAAACTCACCAACGATGCCCAACAATGATCAAATTCAAGAAATATCAACATCACTTGATCATATGGTTGAAGACATTAGTAATCTCTCTTCCACAATTGTTGAAAACAATGTTCAAGATCTTGACGATGCTTCTACCCCATCCAATGATCAACTCAACATTCATCAAGAGCCACTTTTTAGTGATCTATTTCAAGATGTGTTACAATTATTTGATCCCATTGACATAATCTACGATCCATCAACCAATGATCATATCAAAAAAGTTTCTACATCACCTTATGAGTTAGAGGAAATATTTCAAGAATGTATTCCAAAGCATGATCAAAATATTCCATCAAGGCCTAGCAATGGTCCCTCCCAAGGCATATTGACATCCTTCGACCTTACGATTGAGAATAGTGAAAGAATCTTTGACACTAAACTTGATCCAAATCCATTCAAAGAACAAGTGGATATTAATCCACTTCCCATGCCTAAGGACGATGTCCAAGAACCCCTTGTAGACAATCCATCCTTTGAAATTGACCCATGTCAAGAACTTGATCAAAAGCATGGCGAAAGCAATTCCAGAATCAGTCAAAATCAAGAATTTGTATCTCCGAGATACTGCAATGATCTAATGGGAACTCTTTTATCTATACAAGATGCCACAAATGATGACCACATCCACATAGGACATACTCCTCCATCTACCCATGAGATGCTTTCTTTGGATGGACATGTGGATGATCTTCAAAAACAAGAGTCTCATACTCTTCAAATCATTACCAACGAACAAGAGTCTCCTACTCTTAACATTTGTACACATGATCAAGATGTAGACAAATGTAGAGACATATCAGAAATGGGTCATGAAGAAGGTTTCTACAAAAGTTGTGAATCAAAAAAATCATGTGAAAGCATATCAAGAATAAATCATGAGGAATACTTTTACAATGACAGTGAATCATCAATACCTCTAGAAGAAGCACTACAAGATCAAGCTAAAGATATCAATCAAACATTCATCCCACATATGGAGGATCCCATCACTTATGAAGTTGGATCACTTACCTTTCTTAGAGCAAGCTATCTCGTTAATAAAGAAGTTGACACATTTGAAGGTCCACCACAAAGCAGAGAAGGAACAACACCTTGTTTCCAAGGTAAATCATATCCTATGGCAAATTAATATTTTTCAGTAGAAGATTTATCAAGGCAGAGGATTAGGCTTACATGAATAGGGTATCCTGGAACCAATGCAAATTTTTGGCAATCCTAAGCATCAAGGCCTTGGTTATTCGACAATCAAGGGATCTCAACATATCAGTAATAATATCACCATACTGGGGGCAACTTCGTCTCAAGCAAACATCAACATAGGGAGCACGAAGAATCCTTATGATGAAATCAATGCCAATACTACAACCCGCCATGTCATGAATCTTCATCCACCTATCACCCCATCCACAAATTGGGACCAACGTCAAAATAAAGATTCAAATCAAAGGGAGAAGCACGAAGGACAAATCAAATACAAATGGATACCAAAAAATACAAAGAAATATTATCCCTATCAAACTCCATCAGTCAAAGAAACTATGGGGCAAAATAAAAATGGGGCAAGTATCCATCAAAGATTTCCACAAAAGAAAAAGCATGCTTCTCAAGCGACATACAAAGTGTATCAAGCAGTTGGTCCTAATTCCATGTACACTTCCATATCCACCATTATTGCTCATCTTCCCAAGTTTGGAGAGTCAAAGGTTCCAAACTATCGACCAATCCATCTTTTATCCCTAAACACACTCCATCCACGCCTCCACGCATGATATCCAATTCTCACATTGACCATGTATTGGCATTGACCCTTCATCATAAGGATTCAGAAGGCACTCTATCGCGATGTGTGCACAAAGATAGAGTTAAGTCCATTATCAGCAAAGCAGAACAATTTCTCAAAAGTTGCATTCAAGTGCACGTATCTTGGCAAAGCAACTTCTTCAAACAGGATACCGATGGCACATTATGACAGAAGCATCAACATCAGCACCACCAGGTGGTTCAACATCAGCTTAAAATCTCTCAGGAAAATACAAAAAAATAGAAAAATGTCCTGAAAAAATGGTCACCTTGATGAAAACCTAGCAAACAGGAGTCTTGATGACAACAAAAAAATCAAAAATACAAAAAATCCAAAAAAGAAAAAATCAGAAAAGGATTGAAAATAGTAAAGAAAAAAATCGTCCTCCAGCGAAAACCATTTCGGTGGCGCTTTGGACAAGTACCATGATGAAAACCTGGCAAACAGGCATCATGTGTAGAATCGAGCATCTACGTGCGCCAGTTCAGGAGAAAGCATCTTATCGCATCCATTATAAAGCCATCATTTGAGCCGTATCATTCATTCACCCATGAACTATTTATCCAACCCATTTTTATCCATCTGCATCCAAGGTCCAAGTTACCTTGATCTTGATAAAATTTTGGAGCACACTTTACACTTGTTTATGGTAAACATCTTGACATGGGTCATTTTCATTGATCCATCATATCTAGCATTATCTAAGCTTGAAGCATTATCCGAGTGAGCATTCCTCTGTTCGAACACCCTTATCTTATTGCAAGATAATCCATACCCATCCATCTATCCAAGAATCCACCCATGGCATTCCATACGTTGCTAGACACTGGGGGCAGATAATTACATCTTGCTTCGTGAATAAATCTTGATCTATATCCTCCAACTTATGTGGAGATCCGAGCATTGGAAAACATGAAATCAACTTGGTCAAATCATTTGTGAGCCAAAATCCAAGTCACTAGCCCACGAAATATTTTTGACAGGAAGACATTCCTTATCATGCTCTATCTTTTGTCTAACATCAATCCAACAATCCATATCAGTTGCATCTAATGTGCACATCTATGTCACATCAAATCATCAAAGCAATTTTGTTCTAACTCAAGCTTCATCAATCTTGATCAATCGAATCCAATCCATTATCGCCTTGTTTGACTTAACACACTTAGTCAAACTATCATCTTGTGCATGAGTTTACTCTAGGATAACACAACTTCCTTGGGTTTACAAGTTCATTATCATCATCTTGTTTGGCTTAACACACTTAGCCAAATTATCAAATCCATAATCACCTTGTTTGGCTTAACACATCTAGCCAAATTATCCTTTTTGTACGAGTTTACTCTGGGATAACACAACTTCCTAGAACTTATGAGTGCATTATCACTTTTGTTTGACTTAACATACTTAGTCAAACTATCAATTCATCAATCTGATTGATCAACATTAAGCTTGGTTTTCAACAAAATCTCAAAACAAAGCACTTATATCATCATGTATCCATATCCAAATCATCAAAATCATGTGAAAAAACCAAAAAAATTCAAAAAACTCATTCAAAAATCTAAAAACATCCAAATCATTCAAAATCCAAAACATGTCGAAATATTGGAAAATCTTCAAAATTCATCATTTAGTCTTGTCAGTCTTCCACCTTTTCGAACTACGTCGTCTCTGAGCTTGAATGTAGGCAAGGTTGATCTTTGATCATCCCTCGAGATGGTTAGGTCAGTCCTTTAGGCGTCTATCGCAATGGAATTCATTTGCTTATCTTTTTTATATTTAGGCCATTCTTTATGCGTCTGTTGCATTGGCATCTGTTTGCCCATGTAGTTAGGCGTCCGTCGCATTGGCAATCCGTTTGCCCATCTATCTTTTCATTGAGTCAGGTTTGTCGTCCGAACTACGCCATCTTTGAGCTTAAACGCAGGCAAGGACATCTTTGATTGGTCCCCGAGACACAAAATACCAAAAAACATTCATAAATCTTGAAAATACCAAAAACATTGTAAAATTCCAAAAATACCAAAAATAGCCTCAAAACATTTGAAAAAACCAAAATGGTGCATCCATTTCATCTTGCTTTCACCCGTGCTTGTCATCACTCATAATAAAGTCAATTGTCACTTTCACCCTTTGGTGAGTTAGTCAGAAGCAATTTTAGCAGGTTCCAAAGTGAACGCCTTATCGCCAAAGTCTTAAGTCTAGAGCAGTAAGCAAGCAAGTTGGTCAACTCGGAGTATCAATAGCTTATCACCCAAATCAGTCTCACCAAAACCTTGATCACTACATGTCCTAGGATGAAGCTTTCCAGCGATGGACATAAGCATCAGGTACCCCATAGTAGTTAGCGTTGGCTAGCGGTACGAAGAACATTAGCTTGTTTGTTTACTTTATCTTGGTCTTTTTGACTTATCTTATTTTGCGCTCATTCCAAGGACCTCTCGATGATGCCTAAACAAAACAGGTTTAGAGAGAAAGGAATGGGGCAAAGATCATTATCTTTTTCTCTACTGTGCTTGTTGGATGTTCTTGTAAAATAACTTGGCGAATACTTGCTTTGTTGGGTTTGTCCTAGCAAGGTTTTCGTACGTCAAGTGTGAACAAGAGCACTCTTATCTGATTGTTGAGTCAAAGTCCATCACACTAGGCGCCACGCCATCCTGGTTCTTAATATCTTGATGCATCGCACCTATGTGTGTTATCAAACATAATGAAAGTTACGCTCTTTATCTCCCATTCCTGGATAAGCAATACATCATCATCTTTCATCATCATCTCTAATAAAGTTGGCTTTTTGAAATTTTGCATCTTCTTGTATTCAAGGATCATCCCTCTCATCCTTCTACCTTCTTTCACGCTAACAATGCATCCATCTTGCATTCATGCTACATTCATCCTCTTACCTCGCATAATCATGCCATATCCATCTCATGCATAATCACGCCATCTCATTTTCATCATCATTATCATATAGTCTAACCATCCATACATTCATTTTGAACCTCTTTGTCGCGAGATCCATCTCAAATTGAATCTTTTCGCTCGATCTCTCGAGGGGGAAATGTACTAACGTACTTATTTCCGCTAGGGCATCTGAAAAAACCAGAATTTTTTAATTTCGATGTCGGCAGCATCATTCTATGAACCAATGCAACGAGTACATTGCTTCAAAGAGGGGAAAAATGTAGACATGCAAAACTAACATCGTGCATCAAATTCTCCTATTAATCAATTAAAACAATTTATTGATTAATTTCCTAAGGTTCATTAAATAAATCAAATTATTTAATCCTTATGTTCTTCTCATTTGATTTAATAAATTAAAGTGATTTAATCAAATGTCACCTCCTAATATCATCCAAGTTAATTAATCTACATTAATTAACTTCTAAACATAATTACCATTCTCTAGCTTTTGACTCAACTAGAGTCAAATCCAAACTCTTAACTAACCCACCCACTTGCACCAATAAATCATTTATTTGATTTATTATTTCCTCTAATTACATTCAAAATGGCATCAAAATGGAATATTCTTCCAATTTGAATCTTCCCCCCAAAAGGGACTTGTCCCTTCCAACAAGGTTTTAAATGCTATTTGCACAAGTCAAACATGGCATTTATTGCACCTTTCATCCCCCCTAAACATGTCTCTCATCCAAATTTGAATTTCAAATTGGCACATTGGCCAAGGCTTGCACATTCCTCACCCTCTCACACTTTGACAAGTGGCATCTTGTCATTGGCTCATGAATGATCCCACATTTATCCAAATCTATCACTCTTCCTAATCTTGAATCTATAAAATGCAAAGCATTTCAACACAAATCATCCACAACAACACAACACACTTCATTGCAAGGTTACTCTCTTCATTTGAGAATCAATCTTGCTCTTCATCATCTACAATCTACACACATTTTGAAAGCATCTACATTATAGGCAACTTGAGTTCAAGCATCTCATTGTCTATATCATCATCTTGGCAATCTAAGCTTATCAAGGATTGGGAAAGGGCTCTTTCACACACTCAAAGAGCACCAATCCACTATCAGATAGGAAGGATTCATGTTTTTTGCATTGTTCTTATTAGTTTCATTGTTTAACATGATTCTATATTTCATAGGGATGTTTAAGTTTGTTGATTTAAACTAACTTTTGTGCTAACAACATGAAATTGTTTAAGTCTATCTTGCAAATTTTCATGTCCACACGAGGATCTCACTCCAAGGTGTCCCCACATACTCCTAACACCTAGAAATAACTACAAATGTCAAATTAAATGTTTATTTCATTCCAAATTAATCTCTTCCTAATCCTAGTGTTGTGCAACACATTCCAAGGACTTAGGAGATACATGAAGTATGTTTAGAATGAAATTAAATGGTATCCTATTCCCAACAAGGTTAATGGTAGGTAGAGCTTCATCTTCAGGTTCATCCCCTAGTTCTTCAAATCAAAGTTTCTTGCCTTTGGTAGATTGACTCGCGAGCCTATTTGACCTTCTCTCCCCTTTTCCACTACTAGAATCCTCCAATTTTCCTTGCTCCTCCTCATCTCTAATCTCAATAGTGATTTTTTTGGTAGTTTTAGGTTTGACACTATCAAAAAATTTCCTTTTAGCTCTAGAAAGGTTGCCTAGTGGGTTAAAACCAGCCTCTTTACCTTTCAAATTATGAGTAACAAGGCTTCCTTTAGTAAGAAGGCCTTTAATAGAGGATTGTTTCAAACTAGAATGAACAAGGGGTTTCTTGGAGGGAGGTCTCAGAAATGTAGTACCCACACCAAAGGAATTAACTTGAGAGGGGTGAGGGAGGGGTCTTCTTGAGACACGAGGGTAAAATTAACAGTAGGGATACCACCAAAAGGTCCTGATAGGGGTGTAATTGTAGAAGAATAGTTATAAAGGAACTGGATTAGACCTTGGTGGAGGTGGGTGAGGTGCCCTTTACCTTGCATTGTTTGAGAGACGAAAACAAAAAAAAGGTATATTCATTTTTTCATTCCTACTAGTGTGATAGAGAAAGGGAAAATCATACTCATGAACTATGGTGTAATTCCATTCTAGGGTGAAATAATTCATGATGTGCACAAGTGTAACAACCCCATAAGGGGCTAGGAGACACTCCCTGTCATAGCCATTTTGGCATCTCTCAATATTTTTGTCACCTTCAAGAAAGTTGTCCATAAACCTCTGATAGTTGCCATTGCTTATTTTGGACACCCTCAGGCCACTGTAATGAAGACCAGTTGCAGCTACAATCAACTTAGGGGACACTTAAAACCCAATACTACCAATCTGAACTCTATCCTCTCTCCAAGAGTTGTAAAAATTTGCAGTAATATCATCGTTATACCCTCACATCACCATAAAGAATGGTGTCATACTAGCCTCTTCAAAGAGCTTCCAGAGCTCAACATTCTAACACAAAGGCACACAAGATAACAACCTCAAAATTTTCTTGGGACCCCCATGCAATTACAATGACAGTGGAAGGTGAAAGAATTTTTACCGTTCACAATAGTCGCATTTGTGGGTAAAAAGTTAGTAAGTAAAAAAATAATATAGATGTTGCCACAATTTGCCAGAAAATAGTAGACTAGACCTCTCCTAGTAGGGCACTATCATCATATAACATCCAGAAGGATCTAGTAGAAACATAATTAAAAGTTATGGAGTGGTTAAAATTCTACCAATCCTCTTCAACAACCCACAATCCATATGAGAATAGCTCCAAAACAAAATAATGATGGATAATACGATCCAATTGTAGCCAAAACTTTGATTGAAAGGATGTCTCATTGAATGAGACTTGGGAAATAAGTGAGGGAACAATGAAGAGGAGACGTAGGGCTTATTTGTCATGATGACATTTAATCTCAAATCCTTAGCATTAGTGGAGATGCAATATGCAGTCACATCAGTAAGGCTTCCCTCAGAAAGTGTAGTATTGAAAAATTAATCCACAATAAGGGAAAAAGAGCCATTAGAATCATAACTCCATACAAGTATTACCTTTTCATAATAAATAGAAATATATCAAGGAATGAGATTCATTCCTATAACATCCACCATCAAAATCAAATAATGATGAGGACAATGCAAAGCCATAATAGTGCATGAGATGAAACAATCCAAGGCTGACATCATACTTCCCACATAGTACTCAACCTCCCTGCTACAAATGTTACACCTCACACCTTGAACTGGATCCAGATAAGTATGTGAGGTGATAAAGAAAGTAGACAACACCCTATGCACATGGTTCTCTACCTCACCACCAATTTTGGTACACTTCACTCTTTGAAGAGAGCCCGATTGATCTCTTTTGACACGTCATCCAATAGGCGTTGAGATTCAAATTCAAATTCACAATAGGCCAGATCTATCTTTTACAACCTAACATGCAATGAATGTTATAAACCAAATTCAAATTCAAAATGGAGTAGGAGACCATCAAGTTGACCCATATAACAAACAATCTCTCTAACAACAACATTATATTGAAGATTATAAGGAGCTCGACCCATTCGATCCTTAGTCAAGCATTCCTTAATATGAGTCAGTATATCCTCGAATATCTAGAAGTGCCAATGGGTAAAGGAGAGCCCTGCATTAGAGATTGCATCAAAAAAATTATTTCCTTCTCTATAAATACAGAATACAAAGACAACCACCATAGAAGAGAGCACACATCTTGGATACTGAATTAGGATAGACATATATTCCATGGGGGCTCAATAATAACATTTAGGCAATCCATAATCAGTTTAGAATCTCCCTCAATAATAACTCTATCAAATCCCATATATTTTAGCCTCTTAATAGGGTAAATCAAGTGTTATCTTGATGTAATGTTTATATTTTTGTATTGTGGATTCTAAATATTTGTTTGCATAATCTTCTCTTAAGGGGTTATATGGAACTAGTTCTACATGGTTGCAAATTTATTTTTATGTTGTACTAGAGCTTGACTTTTAGGTTGTGGGAAGAGATCTCTTTGTAATTTTTAAACCTAGGAAGGATAATTATTTTTTTCATATTTGAATCCATTGATTTGTAGGAAAATAATGAAGGAATTTTCAAGGTTATAGGTGCATTTTTAGATGAGTTGTTATAGATCTAGGGTTTGATGGAGAATTAACAAATGGGAAATCTATTTGGTCTCTTTTAATGAGGATTTTGGGGGTAATTTTTCTTGAGACCTCCTAGAAAAAATAAACCTTACTATTATGTCCTAGAGGGCCAAAAATTTATATTTTCATATATGGCATTATATAATTTCGTGAGAGAAAATTTTGGCCCATTTTTTGGGATCATGGACAAAATCTAGGTTAAAATTTTGTATGGTCCATATGAATCTATATAATCATATGGCTTGTATGGTTGTATTGTGTGGTAGTAATATTTCTAGGTCTACATAGAGTCAATAAAGAAGTTTTGTCACAAGAATAATATTTTTTTATGTTAAAATAATGTGTAAATGTGACAGATGGTGATGTTGCACTATAGGTGCTTGGTGTGCTAGCCCTTGGTCACATGGGGATCATTGACCAAGATTATCCCCTAGTCATATGGGGGATAATTTAATTAGATTATGCCCCTATTGCATGGTGGGGCCAACCCCTATCACAATCAACCCATGGAGGTTATGCCTAACACCATCAACCTTGAGTGGTGTCATCCAACAACCATTGACCCACTACCACTATTTGTTGATGTTTTCCAAATGGATATTTTTTTGGAGGTAATAAATTTCACAATGGAGTGAAATTTTTGAATTATTATAGTAAACTAAAAACTATTTTTGATCACTATGGTGGTATTAGTGGTTTTTTTAATTTTTTCTCTTTTGGATAGAAAATTATAGAAAGAAGCCAATTTTTCTTTCCTTGCTATGATAGGTCATATCTTGTGCATAAGATGTCCAATTTTTGACTTCTTATAGTATATAAAAGTTAGCTCTAAGAAATATGTAGTAGACCAAGTTAGGAGATATTATTATCTAACATGCTTACTTATATTTTCATTTGAGATATTAATTGGTTCCTTTGATTGTGGTAATTTATGTTCATAAAAAAATGAGTCTAGTGGTGATTTGGTGTTTGAGTCATTGAGAACTTACATGTATATCTAATTATCTTTGTTGCTATGGTTGTAGTGTAGAAAAAATTCGTCGCTTACATTTTCACACTTAACTTGGAAATGATTAACCTTAGAATGAACCTAATGATGCCTTGATCTAGTGTTGTAATGTGTTTTTCACATTCACATTGGATTTAAGGACCTATTAAGCTAAATAAACCTAATTTTGTGGCCTTAATTTAATGTTGTAAAGTATATTTATTTACATTTTCACATTGAGTTTTGAGCCCTCTTGCATTTATAACCTTAATATCATCATTAGTAGGCCCCTAAGACTCTATATTGTGCATTTCGAGGCATATTTTAACCAAAATCCTAACATAGACATAAAATAAACTTAATTTCTTAACACCCCGACACTTTTTCCACCTAAAAAGGCCTTTTTGGGACCCATACGCCACCCTGGGCTATGTAAGGTGTGGCGTATGAGTCCCATTTGGCCTCTTTTTAGGGGTTTGAGCAAGAAATATAGGTTTTAAGTTCAAAGTTCATGAATTTCAGCCTGTGGGATCTAATAAATGGGATATTAGATGGATTTACTATATAAGTGAGGTCTCAAATCATTATTTCATTAAGCATTCATGATATCAAGTCAAGTAATCAAGAGTTAAGCATTCTGAGACTTTACAAGATCATCAAGAGAGCATTCATGATCATTTCTAAGGAATTCAAGGGAAAATTCTTCATCATTTGTTGCATGAATTCAAGATCCATCATCATTTGAAGGATATTGAGCATCAAGCATGTTATTGAGCTAGTGTTATGCTGTTGCACTCAATATCCAAGGTCAAGCATTGTTCTACACTTATCTCAAGATCTAGATCTACATCCTTCATGGTCATTTCATGTTAGATTGTAGATTTACAAGACACAATTCAAGGTATCATTGTTCATGTTTCATGTTCCATGTTTCATGTTTCATGTCCTTATTTCATTATCTCATCATTTGGTTTAATTGCTTAAAAGGGGTTTGACCAAGGCAAAACCCCATGTTCTAAAAAATTGACAAGTTTTTCTCTCTCTACATGTGTGATTACAGATCTAGGTGTCTTGGAGCTTGAAGATCCCTTGAATATTAGGTTACAAGCTTGGAGAAATTTGTTGGAGTTTTCCCCTTATTTGCAAGGTTTCTATCTTCACAAAAAGTCATCTACAAGTCCGGAATCAGTTTCATATCCAAAAACAAAGTGTGGCAGAAATAGAAGATATTGGAGAGTAGAATCATATCTTAATCCTTCAAAAAATCACACTAGGACAGATACACCACCTTGGGTGTATGAGTCCCAGTACAACCAATTTTCAGGGTTTTAGGAGATTCAAAATTAGCACTATCAGATTCCAGTTTTGGTGCAAAAAAACCCATTTTGGGACTAAATCACCCAGACTGGTGTATGAGTCCTAGTCAATATCAAAATTAGTGTTTTTAGCATTTCAGGTTCTCATTCAAGCCTCTACAAGTTTCCAAGTTCACACTTATGATTTTGCAATTTTTTGTTATGATTTACTTGCATTTCTAGGTCATTTAACTAGGTCTTACATATCATTAAGTTTCATAATTACGTCTTATATTTCATTATTCTTTCCAAGGCATAGCTTGGTGGTGAATCCCTCATTAGTCTCTAATCTGACCCTAGGATATCTTATTGTAAGATCTCTTTCTCCCTCTCTATACTCATATTGAGATCTCTAAGGTGTCCTTGAGTGTAACAAGTGTGATATAGGAACCCTATCGTTGTGATATATTCCTCAAAGGTGGGGTGAACTATTTTTGTTGTTACAATGGTTACTAATATATTATTGAATTTTTATATTGTAATATGATATCTACAAGTTGTGTAGTGTTATAGGCTATCTATACTTATAAGTTGGATACATAACTCATATGTGAGCCACTATACTCATAGATATTTTAGTGTGGATTCAAATTCTATTTGGGTAACTTATTTTGGTCATTTATTTTATTCATTTGGTTGTCATTATGAGATAGTGAGATGGTGTTACTTGATACAATTATGTTTGAGACCTAGACTAGTGGAATCTATGGTGTAACTGTGTGAGACTTGGTGCAAGTTTGATGTAGGTACATTTCGTAGTGACATGGTGTCATGGAGGTTCCTTCTACCTTTAAGAATTTATGATGACATGATTTTTATGAAAATTCATTGTTGGAAGTGTTAGATTGATTCTTGATTATAGGTGGTGGTGTATCTTCTTGGTCTAGATATTGGTTTTACTTTTCCTTTTAAGAGCTCTTGATTTTGCAACTCAATTATTTTATTATTTGGGGAAATATATTATCTTCATATACTATATGGTTATCATAATGTTAAGGATAACCTACTTGCATGGTTTAATGGGATATTTTAGTAATGGTCTAGTGGTGTTGTATCTTCTTTGCTTGGAGATTGTGACTAATTTATTCTTTTAAAGATATTAAGTATGAGTTATTAGATAGTGTCAAGGCCATGTATGATCTTCATTTAGGTTATTTTTATTACGATGTCATGTGTAGATTGGTATCATGATTTATTGGGAGCTTTCTCAAAGATATGGATCCATCATTTAATGATACATGATATTCTACAATGGTTGTTGGTGTCATTGATGAGCTCTTGGATCATATTTCCATATGTAGTTGATACACCAATAAAATTGGTACTACCAATGTAAATGATGTTGCATGATGTTGGAGGCCGTACTAGGAAAGGTGAAAGCCCACATGTAATAGAGGTCGATAATGTAAATTTCAAGTATGCAACCATTTTTTTTTATCACCTAAAGAATGATCTAGGTTATAAGGATGGTATATTTTTCTTGGATAACATAAATTTCCCTTAAAAATAATGAAAATAAAAAATAAAAACTTTAGTTATATCCCCTAAGGTATGTGTTGGTATATAATGGTTTATTGTATAAAGATCATCAAGATATATTGCTCACAATTCTTAAAATGGAGAAGAATATGAGTTGTGGCATGGTTGTATGAAGTTTTTGAAGACACTAATGATAGTTCATGCCACCTTAGGATTTTCACTTGGTATCTTGTGAATTTTTTGGTTCATGACACTATGGATTGATTATTAGTTCTTGTAAGTGATTGTCTTGCCTTGTACATATATTTTTCTAGTGTGCCTCTATGATATTTTGACCTCTATTTGTTTTGATGAAGTGTAATTATCTTGATCCCCTCTTTGTGCTCCTTTTTATGGTCTAATACTATATATATAAATTCTTATTATGCTTGTGAGAAAAATTTAAAGATCCAATGAAATTATTTTGATAGATAAAATTTCAGTTTGAGTATTTTAAGAATATCTTGTCAAAATCCAAGTTTCTTCATATTTTGCACAACATTGACAACATAGTATTTAATAAATGGGACCAAAAAATAAATATACGTTCTTTAAATTTTTCTTATTTTAATAAATATGAAATACAGCAAAATATTCTACTATAATATAAGAAAAAATAGTTCCAATAGCAAGAATAAAAAATGAAAACTTCTATGCTTAAATCTATAATAAAACTAGGAATTACATAAACTTGAGACTGTTGGAACCTATAACTATGAAGCTTGCACAATAATATTTGAGTGCTAGATTTTCCTATATGAGAAAATATTTTTTTCTTATAACTTTAGAAATCAAAGTCTTTTCATCCTCATATTTTCTTGGTTGAAGACTAGTTCTTATAATAATTTTGGATAAGAGTTTGTACACTAAAAGTTGGATCTTATATAAATACATTCACTATTTATATCCATAAAATTTATAATTGATAATGAATCTTTCCCAAATGAATGGCTTAAGCCATGCAAGGTTCATAGGCAGTCAATGATTCAATAAATAAATTAATAAAATCCAAGGAGTAGGTGACACATATAGAGGTAGACACAATTAAGAGTGGTTGTAGTCCATAAGAAATTTGACTCTATTTTTCCTACTTAAAATTTGAAAATTCTTTTAATACAATAGTTATCAATTATACTTCTTTCCTAACTTTTTAAAAGTTTCATCAAGTTTACAAACTTATGAATTCACTAACAAATTCTTCTTTGTTAGAAAATTTATCCTTTTTTGAGCTTTGTTATCCTTTTGGTGAATTAGAAAACCTAAAAACCTTGTCACACTTTCACACTTTTGTCGAAATAGTAAAGAAAAAAACCTTGTTTCACTTTTTCACTTTTGGAAAATTGGTGAACCTATAAAAATTGTCTCACTTTTACACTTCTAGTGAATTGGAAAAATTACAAATTTTTTCACATTTTTTTAGTTTTTCACTTTCAATGAATTAGAGAACTTGTAAATCTTGTCACACCTTTAGGGATTTTTTTAACTTAATGAAAACCTATCAACACTTAATTTTTTGTCCCTCATTAACTTAGGAAATTGAAGGGAAACCTCTAGAATTAGAATTTCCATTGAATATTTGCATTTCCATGAAGGGGCCATTGAATATCTCTTAGAATAGATATAATTGATGGGAAAAATAAGGCAAGGGAAAAAATAGCAAGGACATGGATATATTTTACAATTTGTTAGGCTTGTGGAACTATGCTCCAATAGGTTTGGCCCATCAAAAATAGGAAATAGGCCTTTGGTCCACACAAAAAATTAAGTGAAAATGGGACATTACAAGTCTACCTTTCCCAAAATTACTTATCCTCAAAAAAATCAAATTTAAGATGTTTAAGCTTTCTTGATTCTTCCTGAGTAGCATCATTTGTAGGTAGATTCCTCCAGTGAACTTGATATTTTGTGATGACTCCATTTCTTAATATTTTCACTCTTGTGACAATCATGACATTTTTTATCCACATGAGTAGTACTCTACTATTTGTGAACACTAAATCAATGCAAGTTAGTGCACCATAAACACACAATAGCATAATTAGAAACCTATATTGGATGATGTAGCAACATTATCCCAAGTGAAACCACTTAACCCATGATAAATTTTATTATATATGTATATTCATCCCAAGCATGTATATTCCTTTCTGTGCATTTGTGTACTATTTCTTGGTAAAGGACCAGTTGAAGTAATAGGTAATTATTTTGACAAAATTCTTAAAATCATTTTTTGATTTCTTGGCTCAACTAGTGAGTCAAATTGATATTTCCTTTGACCCAAGTACAACTAGTGAGAGAGAGGTAATTGATAACATCCATGCATATAAGTCCTATGGTAAAACAACTAAGGATTTGGTAAAGTATATTGTGATAAAAGGAATACAGTTTATTGAGAAAATGAATAAAAGATATAAAAATATTGAAACATTGAGAAAAGAATTTGATAATGAAATCACAACAAAGAACAAGGAATAAATTTGGTAGAAAATTGATGGTGATTTGAAAGAAATGATAAACCTTAGAACATATAAACTAGTATCACATAAAATATTGCCTAGTGCTAATGATAACAAATGTTTTGTGTGGAAGAAAATTAAATAATGAAAGTTTTCATTTTTAAAGTAGAACATCTTAGAACATGTAATAAGCTATTAAAAGAGTGCAATCAAATTAGGGAAAATGTGTAAAAATATTTATCGATCATTAGTACTCAACTACAAAATATGTGGTGCTTTATGTGAGGGTAAAAGACTAGATCCTCTACAACTTTCTAGGGTTTCACCTAGAAGGAAGAGGGTTTTCTTTCACCTCTAGGGGCACCTAATCTTGTGATTCAGTCAAATGTTTAGGGATTGAAACCCTAAAGGAGTGGGGTATGAAAATGTGTTGAAATGTGCTATAAAAATATAACTACTTAACCTTAACTAATAGAACTTATGTTGTTGGAAAACACATGATGTAATACAATAGAAATGAAAGCAATAAGAGTAAATCAACCTAATAGATCAGAGAAGTGTACCTGGAAACTGAAGAGGGATGAAACTGGGATTGTGGAAGTCATTGGAAAACTAAAAAATTAGGGTTTTGATCCACCTGGGACACTTATGCCAAGTGGGGCGACCTAGTCCCTTTTCAGGAAATCTGCTCTGGAAGCCATTTCTGTCAACTGGGTCCCTGAATCTACAAATTTCAATGTCAGAAAGCTTCAGTGGGACTAGGTCACCATTATGGATGACCTAGTCCCTTTCTTCTTTTTTGAGAAATTGATAGTGGACTCGGAGGCCTTAGGTCTATATTTTGTTCCTTCATGGGGATCCTGCTCCAAACCTGTAAAATGACCTACAAAATGGAATGTATTTGTGTTTCTAATGTGGGGTTTGCCTTGGTCAAACCCCTAGTTTGTATTTAAAATTAAAATGAAGTAGAAATCTGCATAAAACCCTAGACCTAAGTGTTTCTAGAACTAGGAAAACCTGAAACAAAGCAAAACCCTATTCTATTGTGCTAGAATAAGATGTATGTAAAATATTTGAAATGATGCAAGAATCTAAACCCTAGAAATCCTACATCATTGCAAATGAAAGTAATAAGGAATGCAAATGGGATGCAAACCTCAAATTTGTAAATTTGTTGAAGGTAGAAGATGGAGGCACTTTGAAATAAGTCTTTAGGAGTGATTTGGTGGCTAGTTGCACCTCCTCAACCTAGATCTCTCCATGAATCTCCATAGGCATCTCTCTCCAACCTTGTCAATGTGTGATCTTGGATGTGAAGTGAGCTTCAAGACTTGCAAAAAGGCCTAATTTTCTATCTAAAAGCTTCAAATTTTGTTGTGTGAGAGATGAATCTTCTTGAGGAAGATTTTTTTCATTTGATTTTTTGTGTTGAGTGTGAAAAATGAGCAAAAGAGAGTTGCAAAATGACCTAATTGTCAGGAATTTTGACCTAAGAAGCTAACACCCATCGGGGATTTTTGATTAATTATTCATTTTCCCACTTGAAACTTGAAAAATCCTCAAAAAGGACCAGGTCGCCAACTTGGGTGACCTAGTCCCACTAAGGGATTTTTAAGTGGAAACAATACTTTTTGAAAGGTTTTGATATGATTTGTCAGAATTTGAATGATCCTTGGGGCATAACATGCCTCCAAGTCAAAATTAACAACCTTAGGGGCCTATAAATGCTGTTTTAGCATGAAAATTTGTGAGAAAGGACCTAAAGTAGGACCAAAACGGTCACAAAATTGTCCTTTTCTTCAAAGGTATACAATTTTTGGTGACAAATTTAGCCCCCACTTTAGCATCCATATGAATCTATGTGCATATGTAAGCTAAAGGACTCGAAAAAAAACAATGCACCTTCATTTTCATAAAAGGATACTCATTTAAAAGGTGGGAGAATGAAGCCCCCAGTGTAGTTATCTGCAAAACCACAATGTTAGGAACCATATCCTACAAAAAAAATTCATTAGAAGTCCTAGAAATCCTCTTATCTAATCCCTAACGATCAAATTTGAGGGTAGATGTATCGCCCCCTTGATTTCGCTTGCTTTACGGAGGTAGAATCAAGGTAGCCATCTAACCACGTCGAATGAGGGCACACATATCAGAGGGAATTTCGAAGTACCATGCCTCATAGTGATATGTGAGTGATGATGTAGGGCATGGAAACATTATTTTGATGCAAAAAATGACATCAAAAATGGAATTCACTAGCATCGAGAATGTTGATTTTAATGAAAAAGCTAAAAAGGTGAACAAAGTAAAAAGGTACAAATGTGCACATGCACGTAAAAGTGAGCTAGTTAAAAAGAAATGAAAAGGAGTAAACATGCACTTACTTTCTCATTTACCTTTTCCAATGTTGAAGAGTGACAAGGAGAGAGTGACAACCTGCCTAGCACACGTGATTTTACTCTCGCGAGGTTGGATGTTTTGCGTGATCAGGTGGCGAGCGACAACCACCAATATGAGGTTAGTTGATTCTGGAACTTGTATTTTGTGATTTTTCAATTATAGGATGAATTTAATACTTATTTAGAGTATATTAGGATCTTGGAAAAAAAGTTCGCAAAGTGTCCCTTTTGTTCGCAAAGTGTCCCTTTTGTTCATAAAGTGTCTCGTTTCTTCGCAAAGTGTCCCTTTTCTTTGCAAAGTGTCCCGTTTCTTTGCGAAGTGTTCCAAAAGGGTTCTAAAGTTTTTAGGGCCATACAAAAAGCACACTAGAACAAAATTAACACACTTGCTTGATGAATTAAAGTAAGATTGAAGAAATTAGATGATTTAGATAGCATATTGTGAGAATTTATACAGGTACCCACATGGTCTCGACAGTGGTTAGGTGGGAGACAATGGAGTTTCCTTAGAGACTTGGCTCCAACCCTATCACTAGTAGAGACAAAGCACTTAGAGGTAGTGGGGATCTACTAGGCCTACCTTATGCCACTGATGAGATACCATGATGCTATGCTGATGGCGCTATGCTAGAGGTGGAATGCAGATACCTGCATGTTTCACCTATCCACAGAAGAGATGATGATTACACTAGAGGATGTCCACTGTATTCTTTGAGTTCCTTTTCAGGGAGAGCACATGTGGCTACAGAGGGAACAGTCCTTCTTAGAGCAATGGGTGGAATGCAGTATTGCTTAGAGGGTCCCGTTCATGATGGCGGGGTAGCCAGATGGATAGAGCTATTGATGCTACTTTATTCATGAGCACCCGTGGTGAGACACATCATGATGCACACAGTAGCACTGGTCCTATTTCTGGATGGGCGAATAACGCATTTGGAGGGTGGATTGGTACACCTAATACGAGGCATGGCAGAGCATCGAACAATATATGCGTGGGGCCGATGCATTCTAGCACATATATACTATGATCTCGGGCAGTTGATTTTTTGAGAGCTAGACAGCATGGTGCATTGCATGCTCCTACAGGTATGGTTCTTAGAAGACATCACATGCACACGACCAGTGGGATTTCCATGTTCGAAAATAGTGGGCTATCTATGAGTATTCGGGTATCCATTACGACAATTATGGTAGTACAACGATCTCCACTTTTGGAGAGTGAGATTCAATCGACTAGATGAGGAGGATATCCTATGGAGGCCATACTAGCTTGTCCTCTAGTGGCCTGATTATACTAGACAACTCAAGAGATTACAGATGACAACATTGCTGGTAGGTCGACATGATCACATAGTGCAACCATTCTACTATGATCCATTCATGAGATAGTTTAGATAGGTACAAATACCGCCATAGGCACGAGCATCATTCAGGAGGTCTATTCAAAGTGCATAGAGGCTAGGAGACATAACACGATTCACACTGGATGATGTCATCGAGAGTGAGTCAGACTATTCAAATCATGACCAGCTACCGGTTGATGATGCAGATGATGTCGGGGCCACATGGGACCACAAGGAGTGGTGGAGAGCCTCACAACTAGAGCTAGTGTTCCCCACAGATGAGCTAGTGGGAGAGGCCCAACTGATACTAGATGAGGGAGAGGAGAGGGAGAGAGAGGACAGGGCTGAGGAGACATGGTACAAGGATGCAGACATTTTTACAGATATCATCGATGAGGATTATGATGATGATGTAGACCTAGACTATGATGGTCAAGAGGGAGAGGATGAGGATGAGGATGAGGAGGAGGGGGAGGAGAGAGTGGAGGATGAGGAGAGAGTGGAGGAGCCACCTCTAAGTGGGGATGATGGTGCCGCAACCGAGGACTGATACGAGTAGGGAGAGGTCTCACATGTTTATAGGACTAGATCCTGGATAGGAGCAACAACAGGTGCCAACACTCATTTCCAAGGGGAGGTGAGCACATCTTCTATGCCCCCTACACAGGATGAGGTGGAAATTCCACCCTCTACTAGAGATATAGGTGATGAAATTTAATTTTGGTGGATGTGTTTTATTTATAATTTAATGCATATGGGCCTGTGTAGAGGTTTGGTGAGAGTTCCTGCATTAGGCTGCCATAGAGATAGTGCCAGTAACCTTCGACGAAGAGGATATGGATATCGACTATGTGCCCCCACCTATCATGGAGTGAGAGCCAGAGACCCTGAGACCCTTCGCGAGATTGTGGGTAGCCTATGAGGGCCTAAGGAGGTAGGTTCACTAAGTGAGGGCCACACCACAGACACAACTGTCACAACCTCCAACAGAGGTGGTGAGATTGGAGAGAGAGTTGACATAGGTATGGGCAGAGAGGGACCAGATAGCAGGTGAGAACCGGTTGCCACTCACATGGATGGGAGGATTAGAGTATGCACTCAGAGTCAGTGGATCATGGTCACGATCACGATCACGCATGACTGTCTCCCGACGCCCTACTACTGATGCAACATGAGTAGCAGATCTTGAGGGATCTAGTTTAATTATAGTCCGCAGTGACACTGTGTATTATGATAATATGTATAAAGACTTTTGATATATATATGCATTTGTATTTTGTATGATGTAATTTAATTGTGTGAATGTTAAATTACAATGTGATTAATTAAATTGTCTAGTATTTAATTAATGGAAACATAATTTTAACAGAATATATGTGATAAAATTACAACACATTTAGAATGTATGGTTAGATTAAACATTAAGATTAAATATGTTATGCACTCATGAGTTGAAAGAAACATAACACACAAAAGGGGAAGGAGGTTGAATAGTATGAAATCTAAAGTAATTGTAAAAATGAATTAAACAATCACTTTAATGTTTGAGACACAAACATGATGATGTGTCAAGAACGAAGCAATGAGATAACCCATAAGATAAAAACCAATAGTGCATCAACAACATGGCTCTATAAATCATACCATGCAAGAGGGGATTAGACATAACACCGAGACAAATACGTGACATTAATGGGAATGCGAAGGGGAGTACCATCGAAATCGATTAAGGTATAGGAACCAAATCCATAATTGGAGTTGATCATATAGGGACCAAGCCAATTAGGACTGAATTTACCTTTGTCGGTGTAATCACTAGTGGTTTTGCATTGGTTTTCATATAAAACCAAATCACCCTTGGTAAAGGTTCGAGGAATAACACCGATATCATGTTTTCGTTGTAACTGTTTAGCATAAGCTTGAAGGTGCTCAAGAGCATTAATGCATTGCTCATCAAGCATTTCAAGTTGGTGTAGATGTTGTTCCGTATAAGTGTCATTATCAATGAGACTTTGGAGAGAAATCCACAACGTGGGGATTTCTAGTTCTAAAGGGAGAATAGCTTCAGTACCGTAAACAAGGTTAAAAGGAGTATT
Organism: Sequoiadendron giganteum; assembly: GCA_007115665.2. Lineage (NCBI taxonomy): Eukaryota > Viridiplantae > Streptophyta > Pinopsida > Cupressales > Cupressaceae > Sequoiadendron > Sequoiadendron giganteum. The sequence goes on from CM021109.1 coordinate 99,762,084, forward strand.
TCTCGTAGAAGAACGAACACTCATGCGATACACCCATAGTGCATATTGCAATTGTGTATGCCAATATTTTTGGTTTTGATTCATATTCTTCCTAAGGATTTTCTACAAGATCTTATTAGTACTTTCGGATTGACCATTAGACTGAGGGTAGTAAGGTGTGGAGAATCGATGTTGGATATGGAAGGTCTCAAGGAACTTCTTCACCTCATTGTTCTTAATGGGAGTACCATTATCTGAGACGAACATGGAAGGGATACCAAAGCAAGCAATGATGTGTTCCAATAAAAAATGACATATCACCTTAGTGGTGGTGGATCGAAGGGCAATAGCTTCAACCCATTTGGTGAAATAATCAGTAGCAGTGATAATGAATGTATGACCAACAAAAGAAGGTAGGGAGATTTTTCCAATTAGATCCAAACCCCACATAGAGAATGACTAGATAGGTATTTGGGAATGAAGCTCTGAAGCAAGAGCATGGATCAAATGACTATGTTCCTAGCCGTGATGGAATCGCTTAACATACACATACCAATATTTTTGCATGTTTTTCCAATAATATCCCATACACAAGAGCTTTTGCACTAAGGTCTTTCCTCCAAAATGTCCTCCACAAGTACCGGAATGGGCTTGTTCGAGGGAAATATGAGTTTCAACATCCTTGAGGCATCGTAGAAGGATTCCATTGAAGGATCTTCGGTACAATTTATCTGCAAGGATGATATACTTAGTGGCTAACTTTTTTAGGCGTTGACGGATCTTTTTAGTGGTGGGTTCGAGAATGGTGCCATCTCTTAGATAATTGTAGATGGCATTATACTATTCACATAGCTTATCAAAAAAAGTAGGACATATATCAGGAGGTTGATCACTGATGGAGGGTTTAATGATAGGATGAATGCTGAAGATGATTTTCTTAGAAGGATCAACAAGAGAGACAAGAGAGGCTGCACTAGCCATTGCATCCATGTGGAGATTATCTTTGTGAGGGATGTTATCAATGGTAAAGGAGTCAAACTAGTCTAATAGATTAAGAACAATCTCCTTATATTATGAGAGTTTATCATGTTTAGTTTGATAGAGACCGTTTATTTATTTAGTGACTAATTGCGAATCACCATAGATCTTAATATTTTTAACTCTCATGACAAGAGCAACGTGTAACCCAGCGAGTAATGCTTCATACTCAGCTGTATTATTCGTACATAGGAAATTGAGATGATAGGATAAGGGAATGGGCTTACCAATAGGTGGAATTAAAATAAATCCAACACCGGAGCTTGTTCGACACTTGGATCCATCAAAGTACAATTTCGATGAAGGAATGTCTATAGTAAACACACTGTCATCAGGGAAAGAGTCATTGGTGGGTAACATGAATGGTGAAGGAGCGAAAGCTAAATGGTCAGTTAAGGCTTGAACTTTGATTTCTTTTTGAGCAATGAACTTAAGTTCAAACTCAATTAACAACATGACCCATTTAGCAAGACGTCCTGACAGATGTGTTTTAGTGAAAAGATATCGTAAAGGGTCAAACTTTGTCATCACATGTACTTCAACATTTAGTAAGTAATGTCACAACTTACTAGTAGCGAATACAAGAGCGATACATTTTTTCTCAATTATGGAGTAATGAGTCTCATAATCGAGGAGAGTTCGACTAATATAATAGGTAGGATTCTCTTTACCGTTGGAATCCTTTTGAGCCAACAAGGCAACGAGAGCATGAGCAGAAGCAATGATATAAAGGATGAAAGGTTGATTGGGTATAGTGGGCTATAAAATAGGTGGAGTTATAAGGTATTCTTTCAAACTCTCAAAGGCTTGTTTACAATGATCATTCCAATCAAAATTGACGTCCTTTCTAATGAGGTGAGTAAGGGGTAACGTGCGATCGGCTAAACAAGAAACAAAATGGTGAATGGCTTGTATCCGTCCTTGTAACGTACATAATTGGGAAATGTTATGAGGGGGTGGAATATTGATGATAGCATCAATTTTATTTGTATCCACTTTGATGCCTCTTTAAGATATGATAAACCCCAAAAGTTTACCACTATCCACGCCAAAGACACACTTTTCAGGATTTAGGCGCATGTTATACTTGCGCATACACTCAAAGATTTGATGGAGGACATTCACATTATCTTGACGGGTTAAGGATTTGGCAAGAATATCATCCACATAGTCTTCTAAGATTTTGTGAATGTAATCATGGAAGATTAAGGTCATTGCTCGCTGGTAAGTAGTGCCAGTGTTCTTTAGACCAAAAGGCATCATAACCCAACAAAATGTGCCCCAAGCGGATGTAAAATCCATCTTGTATTGATATTGTGGGTTAATAAAGATTTGGTTATACCTTGAAAATCCATCCATGAAGGATAACAAAGCATTCCCAGTAGTGGAATCCATGATCATATCGATTTTAGGAAGAGGAAAGTCATATTTTAAAGAGGCCTTATTTAGGTCTCTAAAATCCGTACATATCCTAACACGATTATCGAGTTTGGTCATCATGACAATGTTTGAAATCTAGGGAGAATAATAAATTGAGCGAATAAAACCTACGTCAAGGATTTTTTCAAGTTCCCCTTTAACATGCAAGGCTACCTTAGGATTCATTTTTCAAATCTTCTGGCAAATAGGTTTAGCATTTTCAATAAGGACAATGTTATGGGTAACTATCTGGGGATCTATTGCAGGCATGCCAAAATATTTCCAAGCAAATAATTTAGGAAAGGTATGAAGCAAGGTTACAAGATCCTCTTGTTCTTCATCATCTAGGTACTTCCTGATTTTAATGATTTTGTCCTTGTCATCGATATCCATGGGGATGTCAAGGGTATCTCCTAAAGGGAGTGCATTAGATTTGGAAGCTTCAGGATCATATGGTTCCCAACTCGGGTGAGGTTTTTTAATAGTACTAACGGTAGACTCTGAACTCAACATAGCAGGTGATGCATGTCTCTTGGAGCGAGGAGTATCTGAAGCACCTAATAAATGTTTTAAATCATCCTCACCATGAACATAGGTGAAGAGGGGAGCATCCACACCAATAAATTTAGGGTTCTTAAGCGTAAGGGTGGTTCTTGATGTGTATGATATAGTATTGATGTTGAGAGAGGGTCGTTGGTTGGTTTTTGTAGCTTTAGAAAAGGAAAACCCTCGACCAGTTTTAGTTCCTTGCATATTAGGTTCAATGGGGACACAAATTACTTGTCCATGCTTTTCGCATCCTTTACCCTTGTAACCCAATTGTTTTATCATAACCACGTCCATAAATTCTTTCCATTTCTTGTGGGTTAGGAGGTTGTTGATAATCTATCTCATCAAAATTTGTTGTATAGGTGGCATTTTCTTCCAAAAGAGATGAGGTAGATATGGGGGAAAGGTCTTCCTCTTGTTGGGTAAAGAGGACAATGGATTGATTGTTGTGAATTTCCTCTTTGCGTGTTATACTGCACTCACCCATAAAGGAAGGAGTAAACTCTAAAGAGCCCCAATCACCACCAAGTAAATTAAACTTGGTGTTATCTTTGGGTTTGTCCTTCTCAGGAGGGGAAATGTTAGAGGTAGGAATTAGGGTATGGAGAGGACTTGATGTGCCCTTTTCAAGTGGCAAGCAACTCTTAGGTTCAAGATCAATGCCAATTTGATAAACTTTATTGTTATAGACATATTTCATTTTATGATGAAGGGTCAAGGGTACCATATGCATCTTGTGAATCCATGGTCGTCCCAAGAGGATATTATAAGAAAGATCATAGGGCATGACATGGATAGGGGTTTGTAGCGTAACCATTTTGACAGTAATGGCTACAAGGTTACAACACCAAGGGGTTGTTTGGTAATATTATCAAATTCTCTAATGGATAAGGAATCAGATTGGATTTGCGATCGGTCCACATGTAACCTATCAAGAAGCTTCACACTACACACATTTAGGGTAGAGCCATTATCAACAAGGGTCCTTTTGATACCTATCCGATCATACTGGGCTATGATAATAGAGGCTTCATTTTTTTGTGTAATTCTAATGGTGGTAGCTCATGTTGATAAAAAGTAATATCCACATTAGTTGTGTTCATGTCATTTAGGAGAGCTGCCACATCAGTAGTATTCATACCAGGAGGGACCACTATCTATTGTAAGGCTATTTGAAGCATGGAGTGATAGTTAGGGGAATTTTGAAGAAGATCCCAAAGGGATATTTTGGCGGGAGTGTTTTTAAGTTGTTCAACCAAAACATACTCCTGTAGTTGTGAGTTGAAATGAGGAGTTGTGGGTAAGATAGGGTTAGGTAAGGGTAGGGAAGTGGAGCTGGATGGTTTTTGGGGATGGGGGTTATTACAAGTATAATGAGTGTGAGCAATGGTATCATTCTTAGGAGGGTAAAGGGTAAACTCAGGTTGGGTTGAGGTTGGAGGTTTAGGACAAGGTGGGTAAAGAACGAATTGGGGTTGGATGACATTGACATATTTTGTGTTGGTTTGGTTGTCACAACAAACCATAGTGGATGAAGTAGGGGAGATGAAATCTTGGAGGACATCATCTAACATACCCATATCATCACAACTAAAAGGTTTGGAAAAAAAGGGTGGAGAAGTTGTAACTACATCATAACCAATCTTAGTGGATGAAGTGAGTAAGAGGAAGATTTGAATAGATTAATCTAACTTATCAAAATCATCACTACTAAAAGATTTAGATGATATAGTGTTGCTATAGTGAACATGTGTGTGCATTGTGTTATGTGAATTATCTATGTTTTTAGGTGTATGTTTCATGGAATCTACTTTGAAAGAACTAGGAACTAAAGAAGAAAGGGAAACATGTAATGCTTTAATACTACTTAGAAATGCCATTTTAAGCTAAGAAGAAGCATATCATAGAGAAAATCAAAACTAAAACCTAGAATTAACAAAAAGAAACAGAGAGTACAGAAGCTGGAAAGTAAATTCAGAGAATACTGATGCAAAATGCCTATTGGGACTAGGTTGCCCAGGTTGGCGACTTAGTCCTAGTATGGTTTTTTTTGAGTTTTTAATTGATTTTCTGATGAAAAATGTAAGTGTCTGGAAGCTAACATGCAGAGGTATAGTATATATGTCAAAGTTTTGTATCATGCAAGGAAATGAATGGCAACTATGATTCTTTTTCATGAATGCAAGATGAAAAAACCTGGGATGCTTGTTTACACAATGCAACATTCAATGTAATGATGAAGAAAGAGCTCCTAGTATGCAAATGCAATGAAAATCAGAAGTATGGAATGCGTTGAAATGCAGGTTCACCAAAATGAACCGCAAAATATGAGTTGCTTTATGTGAGGGTAAAATACTAGATCATCTAACTCTTTCTAGGGTTTCACCTAGAAGGAAGAGGGTTTTCTTTCACCTCTAGGGGCACCTAATCTTGCGATTCAATCAAATTTTTAGGGATTGAAACCCTAAAGGAGTGGAGTATGCAAATGTGTTGAAATGTGCTATGAAAATGTAACTACTTAACCTAAACTAATAGAACTTATGTTGCTGGAAAACACATGACGTAATACAATAAAAATGAAAGCAATAAGAGTAAATTAACCTAACAGATTAGATAAGTGTACCTGGAAACCGAAGAGGGCTGAAACTAGGATTGTGGAAGTCACTGGAAAACTGGAAAATCAAGGATTTGAGCCACCTGGGACACTTACGCCAACTGGGGTGACCTAGTCCCTTTTCGAGAAATCTACTTCGAAAGCCATTTCTGTCAATTGGGTCCCCAAATCTACAAATTTCAGTGTCAGAAAGCTTCAGTGGGACTAGGTCACCATTATGAGCGACCTAGTCCCTTTCTACTTTTCTAAGAATTCGAAAGTGGACTCGAAGGCCTTAGGTCTATATTTTGTTCCTTCATAGGGATCCTGCTCCAAACCTGTAAAATGACTTGCAAAACAAAATGTATTTGTGTTTCTAATGTAGGGTTTGCCTTGGTCAAACCCCTAGTTTGTATTTAAAATTAAAATGAAGTAGAAATCTGCATAAAATCCTAGCCCTAAGTATGTCTATAACTAAGAAAACCTGAAACAAAGCAAAACACTATTCTATTGTGCTAGAATAAGATGTATGTAAAAGATTTGAAATGATGCAAGAATCTAAAACCTAGAAATCCCACACCATTGCAAATGAAAGTAATAAGGAATGCGAATGGGATGCAAACCTCAAATCTATAAATGGGTTGAAGGTAGAAGATGGAGGCACTTTGAAATCAATCTTTAGGAGTGATTTGGTGGCTAGTTTCACCTCCTCAACCTAGATCTCTCCATGAATCTCCATAGGAATCTCTCTCCAACCTTGTGAATGTGTGATCTTGGATGTGAAGTGAGCTTCAAGACCTGCAAAAAGGCCTAATTTGTTGTCTAAAATCTTCAACATTTGCTATGTAGGAGATGAATCTTCTTGAGTAAGATGTTTTTCATTTGATTTTTTGTGTTGAGTGTGAAAAATGAGCAAAAGAGAGTTGCAAAATGACCTAAAACCAAGTATATATAAGAAACATGACCTAATTGTCCAAAATTTTGACCTAAGAAGCTGACACCCATCAGGGATTTTTGATTAATTATTCATTTTCCCGCTTGAAACTTGAAAAATCCTCAAAAAGGACTAGGTCGCCAACTTGGGCGACCTAGTCCCACTAAGGGATTTTTAAGTGGGAATGATACTTTTTGAATGGTTTTGATATGTTTTGTTAGAATTTGAATGATCCCTAGGGTATAATAGGCCTCCAAGTTAAAATTAATAACCTTAGGGGCCTATAAATGTTGTTTTAGGGTGAAAATTGGTGAGATAGGACCTAAAGTAGGACCAAAACGGGCAGAAAATTGTCCTTTTCTTCAAAGGTATACAATTTTTGGCGATACAAGTACTAATATCTAAAAAAAAGATGATTCCCAAATGAAGATGCAAAGGTGATGAAAATCAAATTCAAAGGAGTAATTGAAGGGTTATTTGATAGACAATCTTTCTATATTGATAGCATAAGAAAAATAAGTGTCATTGATTCAAATTTGGTACAATGCATTGGGAACCCAACAAACTTCTCCAACAAATTGGATCTGATCCAAGGAAACAAAGCACTATGGAAGTGTAGAACTAAAAATGTCATTATCCTGCAACATAGTGAAATGCCACCTATATCATTAAAGATTTTTAAGCATACAAGTCCAATCTTGTTACATGATTGTCTTGATGACCATACAATGATAGAAATCATGTGGTTCTAGGTGATGCACCACCTCAGAATTTATGCTTTGTTATTTAATGGTTATTTAAATTTAGTAGCGTTAATTTTTCCCTATATTTTTAAGGGGATTCTTTAGCCATCAAGAAACAATTATTTTTGTATTAATAATAATTTGAAAACTGTATACAATTTCAGATTGCAGGTCTTAGCCGAGTATTACACATAAGGTTGGCCGCCTGTGTACAAGGTTGAAAGTCAAAAAATTGGTAAATACAAACAGTGACATTAATTCATCAAGAGTTGTGCCTCCTTTCAAAGGTCTGTAACGGAGACACTGTCATACTGGGCCTGCCATAGAGACATTGAATTCTTTTCTAAGCTCCTCAAGCATCTTTAGAAAAGTTTCCTGTTCTGGTTCCATCACATGGCCACTTCTTATCTCCTTTTTGTTGATGTTGTTCGATCTTCCCCTTACAAACTCCACCAGCTTGGGTATCATCAATTCGACATGAATCATAACCTATGAGGCAATAGAGAAAAAAGTGAGTCCTTTTGATGACTCAGTAAGGATCCTTCTACTTCCCTTAAATTTATCCTCGTTTCTTGAGTTCCATATTTGCCATATTATTTCAACAGTGAGAAAAAACTAGAATTGTTGAAGATTGTATTTCATTTTCATATTAAACAACAACACAGTTTGCCACATAACATTATTCATTCTATCCCATACATTGAAGTCATTACAAAACATCTTCCAAATTTCTTTCGCATATAGGAAATCAAAGAAAATATGCTTTATGGATTCAGGAATTCTGCACAATGAACAAATATCTACATCATCAGATTTAGATTTATAAGGCAGCCTCGGCAAAATAATAAGCCATTTAAAAAAAGCTTTTTTTGGCTCCAAATTTTTAGACCAAATGTTAGATAGGTGCTTATGCCAATCTTTACTACTGAGCATCAAGCCCCAACACTCATTAAGATGGTTGATGAGTGAACTGTCAGACATCAGATCTTTATAAATTGTCTTAGCCTTGAGGTCAAGGAGGGCGGTGCCATCATGCCACACTAAGTCAGAAGCAAGGTCAGGAGGAGGATCAGTTTTTTTGGGAAGGGTGGCCCCATCACAAGCCTTAAGGATGGAGGAGTATGTTCTAAAATTCAAGGAGGGAAGGTTGAAACTAGTGGCAAGCTCCTCCCAAGGCTGCAAAAGCCCATTGTTCAAAATGTTATCAAAGGTACAAATACCTTGTTGGTGCCAATTCCTAGCAGAGCATCCTTGGAGGAGAGCGAGGGGTTTGCTGTTATGGTAAAGATTCCACCAAGGAGAGCTAAAAGTGTGACACCTAACTCCACTGCTAAGAGCAATACTGGCAGCTTTGTACCGAGCCTTATGCTTGATAGACTCCCAAGATTTCCAAAGGCTTTTGAAGACTGCAGAACCTGATGGGGTCATGGGATAATCGCACATGAGGATGTCACTCATTGGAAGCCTCTTCCAGGCTTCAGCATGCTTGGGGACAACAAACTACATGTTATTGTGTACCAACACCTTCCAGGGCTCATTGGCATCTAAAGCTTTTACTATCCATTTTGCCGCCAAGGCAAGACCTTGAAGTTTCAAGTCCTTGAGACCAAGGCCTCCAAGGTCTTTTGGAAGGCAACACCATTCCCACCTAATAGCGTGCTTCTTCCTTTTGTCCCTCTCATCAGACCACAGGAAGTACCTTATTCTCTTTTGAATTTCATTAACTTGGTAACTACAAAAATCCCAGGTCGAAGCAAAGTAAACACTGTAGGCTCCGAGGATTTTTTGACATACTTGTAATCTTCCTACGAGTGACAGGTATTGCTTGTTCCATTTGTTCAACTTCCTTTCAATTTTCCCTTTTAACCAGTCCCACATGTCCTTCAGATTGGGGTTGACAGCAAATGGAATCCCCAGCTATCTCACCTGTAGCGTAGGGCCTCCCTAGTTGAAACCAAATTCTTTTAGCCACCCAGGAGGGGAGTCTTCCCAACCAAGGACAATAGATTTGGCTTCAGAGATTTTTGCTCCTAAGGCTTTGCCAAAAAGCTCAAGCTTCGTCAAAAGGGAGGATAAATTGTTTTTCTCAAGTTCTGGGAAGAGGGCTGTGTCATCAACAAAGTGGACATTCAGTAGCTTGGTGCAGTCAGGCAGTTTAATGCCCTTGATTTTTCAGGGAGAAGGAGTGATCTCTTAACAAGTAGTACAAGGCGTTTGACGCAATTACAAACAGTGCAGGTGCTAAGGGGCACCCTTGGCGAATTGATCTTTCCAACAAGATTTCATCTGAGAGTGAGCCATTAATATCCACTTGTGCAACCACATCTCTTAAAAGGACCTTTGTCATTTCACAAAAATTCTTAGGGAAGCCAAAGGCCTGCATTATAGTGATCAGGAACTTCCATTCAATCCTATCATAGGCTTTCTCAAAATCTAGTAGTACCATTGCCATATTTTGATTGGAATCCTTTTCCCATTGCATTACTTCCCAACTAGTTATTAGGTTCTTCAAGATGTACCTACCTTTTATGAACCCAGTTTGGGTGCTGGAGATAAACCTTGGCAAAATGTTGACAAGTCTTGAGGCCAAGATTTTGGCTAAGATCTTGTAAGAGACGTTCAGGAGTGTGATTGGTCTCCAATTTTTCATGAGGGGTTTGTCTCCCCCCTTGAGGAGGAGTCTGATTATGCCTTTGTTAATTTTCTTACCCAGAGAGCCTCTGCTTAAGGCTTCATCGTAGACCTGTGCAAGATCATCTACCACCCAATCCAAGAAGCATTTGTAAAATTCAATGGGTAAGCCATCGTAGCCCGGCGACTTATCATTGCTCATGGCTGCAACGGCCAGCCTGATTTCTTCTTTGGTCACTTTCTCTGAGAGTTTATCTGCTTCATCCTTTGAGATCATTTTTGGGATCATTTTTCTTATGATGTCTCTTGCTTTTTGATTGTCATTAGAGCCCCCTTCTGAGGTGAAGAGAACTTTAAAGTAGGATTGAAATTGTTTCACAATTTCCTCTTGGGAAGAGAGAACTTTCTCACCATCCCAAATTTGGTCAATCCGTTCCCTACTACTTTTCTCTTTTAGTAGGTTGAAAAAGAATTTGGAGCCTTTGTCCCCGGCATTGAGCCAGTTTAGCTTTGCTCTGGTCCTTTACCCATTAATTTGGTGAGCCTGAATCTTTCTGAGACTGGTTTTGGCTTTTATGAGTGCATCCGCTAGAGACTCATTGCAAGGGTCTTCCTGTGTCTTGGTCTCTGCCTGGGCTAGATCATCCTGTAGTTTGAACTCCTCCCTTCTCATGTCTAGGGCCTTCTTTTTTCCAATCGTTTGGAAGAGTTTTCTCCAACCTTCCGCATTGGTGTTCCATCTTTCAATGGTAGAGGCATCTTTGAGCAACCATTTATTAATTTCTCTTAGGGAGGCAACAACGTCTCTACACTCACTGTCTTTAAGACGGTAGGTGTTAAGCAAGAAGGCATCTTTTTTGTTTGTCCTTGAGTGATCCCCCTGATTGCAAGCGAGGGTAGCCACAATAGGGTGATGATCAAATAGCGTATAAGGGTGGACAGAGACTTTTACTCCATTTGCATCCAGAATGCATTTGAAAACGTTTTTGTTAGCATATAGCCTGTCCAGCCTACAATATATTCTATTTCCTCCTTTTTGGGCATTACACCAGGTAAACCAAATGCCTTTGCAATCCTTTTTCCCCAATTCCATTGGGTCTACCAGCTGAAGCTTAGATTTTAGCCTGCTCTAGAAGAATTTTTCATTTCCTTTCCAAGACACATCTATGCCACCCCACTTATCCTCTGCATGTTCTACCATGGTAAAATCCCCGCCAATGATCCAGGGAATATCAGGAAGGGTGGCGAGCCATTTCCAGAGTTTAATCCTGTCTCTGTAATCATTGGGGGCATAGATTGTGCAGATTCCAAAATCCTCATTCTTATGTTTCAATGTGACCCAAACCGCCCTGTTGCACGGAGAGGTGCCATGGTCAGTAATAGATTGAGACCAATGGTTGGCAATCAAAATTGCAGCCCCCCCTTTTCCCCTATCACGTGTAGTGGAGAAAAAGGTGGATCCGTTCTAGATGAATCTGAGGTTTGTCTCCAAGGTAAAGCCAGTGGCTTTGGTCTCTTGAAGAAATACGAAGTCTTTCTTTTTTTGCATGTTAAGAAACCTTCTGACAATGTATTTCCTATTAGGTGACTCTAGTCCCCTGATGTTCCAAGATATACAATTAATGTTCATTTTCCACAGTCATAGGTGTTTCACTCTGCTCGGACCTAAAATGCTCAAAACATTTCAGAAATTTATCCTCTACCTCTTGTCTTTTAGGTGTGGGTGATCGAATGACCCCACTATTTTTCCTTCTCTTATGGGTTTGCTTGGTGATTGCTCCTCCTTTTCCTATATTCACCAACTTGGAATTCTTTCTTGGCCTCCTAGGTCCTTTTTTTGGCTTTTCCAACTGGTTGACATCCTCATTTGTCGGGGATCCCATAACCCCACCCTTAATTTTCACCTCCCAGCATTCTTCTGGGAATGCAGCTTGAGGGGTAGAGCTGGGAGATCCGGATTCAAGGAGAGGATCAGAGCCATCTTCTAGCTCAGGGGTAGTGGATATAGTGCGGTTCTGTTCAGGAGCAGCAGAGGGTTTCCGCACCAAAGGTGTCTCACCCCTATCACTGGGGCTATCGACCAAAGCCTTCAAGTCGGTAGATTTTCATAGAGGTGGCAGGGATGCACCTAAAATATCCTTATTTTCACCCTAGGGGTCCTCAAGGAGAGGACGAACCAAGGAGTGAAATAGCTTTGCAAGGGAGCCCTCTGAGCTCTTGCCCACATCAACACTTGTATCCCTAATTGAGTAGGAGGATGCAGCCCTGAGATCAAATTGGGCCATGTCTTTTTCAATAGTTGCCTCCGTTGTTCTAGGGCTTCTGGCGGGGATGCCGAAGTTTTCATGAATCCTCGACCTGATTTGTCTCATCACAATTTGTTGAGCATTCAATTTTTCCAACGCAGAAGCGATGTTAGGGGGAGCAGTCTCACAGGGGACAAGAGCCTTGTTAGGTTCGAGGAAGGGAAAGGAATGACTGGTAAGGCGTTCACTTTTGCTATTCAGAGAGAGCACTTCAAAGGATTTCCTACTCTCGACCAACTCCGACTCAGGTGTGACATGATGAGGCTCACCATCCTTCCAGGCTTGCAAAATGTTTACTTCCACGTTTCCACCATTGTTAAAGAGGGAGGGTGACTTCTCTGCCTTGTCCATGGATGACGGGTCGTCAACCAGACCTTGAGGACCAGGACCCGCTGGATACTCACCCGACGTTGCTTCCTCGGGTGGGATCAAGTTAGTGACTAGGTTAGGCACACTTTTCAAGGGATGTTCCTTCCAATTTTTGATGATCGGACAATGTTTCCTAAGGTGCCCTTCCCTTCTACACAGAAAACAAGAATTGACACCACCCAAGAGATCCAATTGGTAGGAGAATATCGTCTCTTCCTAATGAATTTTCAGGCAGTTAGGAATTTCAACGCCAGGGGTGAAAGACACCAAAATGCATGCATCAAGGCTAGGTAGGGCCTCTTTTGTCTCATCTACCCTGATAACTCTCCCGAAAGGTTCAACAATCTGGGGCAGAATTCTCCAAAATTCAAGAGGCAGGTTTTTAATAACAACCCATCTGGGTGAGGAGAGTGCTAATAGTTCATCAGCTATGGCCGAGGGTTCCCATGGGAGGGCTCGAAAAACACAATTGCCTACTGCCTAGAAGGGTCTTTACAATACTTTTTTCTACATATCATGATTTTTCAGAAAGATAACAAATAAACCTTTTTGTATTAATCTGCAGTATGTTAATTGAACACCAAATTTTTTTAACCAGACATCAGAAAACCACGCATTTAAGAATTTTCTTGCAGGTAATTTATTAATGTCTGTCGTTACCAAAAAAATGGCAGATTCTTTAAGTTTAAGTCTTTCATTTGTTATGGTTTCTTTAAGTAGCGAGTTAGGAAACAAGTGTAAATTACAGGGAGTAGAGGGGTCCTTACCTTCACTTCCACCAACACCACTGCGTACCTGATCTGTGGAAAACCTAGCGCCTTCAGGAACAACGAACCCAGGGTTGGCGACCACTGCGCTAAAGGTTTTGGGTGGAGAGACCGAAGATCCAGGGCTGTCCGTCGTGTTGAATTGGGTTGGGGGGGATGTCCCCCCCTCTATTACAAGCGACAAACACCGAGAGCAGATGGAAGAGCCTCTCACAGCTGAGGGTCGAGGGCAAGAAAGTGAAAAACGAAAAAATAACAATCAAAGAAACACATACAGAGCAAAGAAACGGGGGTAAGAATAATGATAGCGAGGACCCTCGGGAGAAACAAACCTCGGTGGGGGAGAGCACGGCCTCCCCCATAGACCACAAAAATTGACACAGATCCCCAGGCCCTCAGATACCAGCAAGTTGCAGAGCCACTGCTGTGTCAATCATCTCCCAACCTTAGAATACTATTGTGTAGACTACGATGATGAATCAGAAACAATTATTTTAAATATTTGGTTACACTTATATGGATATAAATAAGTAATGACATGTGACATGAAGTCTCTCTCTTTTTTTTTTGGGGGGGGGGTGGGGGTTGAAAAAGAAATAGTAGATATAGAATTTTAAAAGTAGATTAAAATAGTTAGAACATTTTTTTTTGTAATTGAGATGTTGGTATGTGAACATTCAAATTTTGGACATTTAGAATGAGAAATCTATAGTGGTTTGTGAGCTATAATTGGTTTAATTATTATTATCCTTATGTGAGAGCGTAATAACTATTTTTAAAAGTGTCTAATTTTCTCATGTTAGTAATCATTCATTAGTGGGTAAAAGTTACTATTTTACATTTCTTAAGGTAATGAATTAGCCTATGCTCTAATTATTGTCTTGTGATGTCTATATTTTAGTTGCATGTTGTTTTGTGAGTATCTATTGCATAGTTTTGGTTTTTAATTACCTTTCTCTTTTTCAAAATTTCAAGTCATATATTTATCCTTTATTTTCTTTTTGGTTAAAATCATATCCTTGAAAACATTATTTTTCCTAAAAAGGAAAAAAATTATCTTATAAGGGAGTTGTACCTCTAAAATTTAGAGGGAAGTTATTTTTACAAGTGAATAAATTAAACCCAATGGTTGGTAGAGTTTGTCTCTATAAGAGGGAATATAGAGCTTAATTTACAAATATTCATAGAGAGAAATATGTTAACCAACAAAATTAAAATTTAAAAATTTATCAGTTAGCAAGTGGTATGGTATTTATTGAAAGGAAGCCGGGTAAGCAGAAACAACTTGCTACACTAATCTAAGTAGGAGAGAGTTGCAAATATTTCTTAAACACCTTTAAATATTATAGATTTAGATGCATATACATATCATAAACAGATAAACAAAGAACTCATAGTTCACATAATTTTATATGGGGAAACCCCTTTTGGGAGAAAAATCCCACACTCCAAAGCACAAATCAATTATATTATTCAACAAAACTTAACTAGTTACAATATGATTCCGGAGCTATGCTCTTGTAGGAGTCTTCACACTTCTTCACAATTCTGGAGTAATTTCAGCAGCATAATGATACTTCAATACAACAACAACATACAACTCCGAAATACAAGTGCTCAATATATAAGACCTTACAATACATAAATTAGATATTTCTAAAACAATTGCCAAAGGCTGAATGTACAACATGGAAAGCACCAAAAACACTATAGATTTATAACGATAAGTTTCCAATTGTCACCAAATGCCACACTGCAAAATTTACACTTGCCAAAATAACTACATTTCAAAAACTCACATTCCATGTAAACTCAACACAAAAATAGAAAAATCATTTATGCACAACTCCACCTGTAAAATTAACTTTCCAACTTGACTCCTCATTCAAATAGAATCTACAAGTTGTAACTTACAAGACAATGTGATAAAATTAGAAACATTTAATATTTAAAAAATCAATGCAACTATGGAAAAATCAAAGGTTGAGACACCTTTTTCCCAACATTTATTTGTTTTATGAGTGTCATACCACAAATCCCCTTGTCTCTCACCTCTTTGAAGGTGTTAAATAGGCACAAATTTCATTGTCATAATTTATTGTATGGAATGATGTACATGGAATCGAAGCTCTATGAAACACACTCCAGCCTAGAATAAATAAATAGGATTAAAAAATTATAATTGATAATGCCAATGGATCTAATGCTCTAAAAATAGGATACATTTCATGAATAAAATGTAAGAGGATTAATCTTTTAAAAAATAAATTACAATATATTTATATATTCATAGCTTACACTAAACAAGATTAAATTCCTACATGTGTAAGGTGCATATTCATTTGAATAATTTTTAGTTTATTTTGGAGAATTAGAATACATGTACACTATCTTATAAGAAAGAAATGATAGAAAATTTAATCCATTTAAAATATTTTAAAAATAATTTACATAGTTGCAATAAATTTATGTTAATTAATCATTATCATGTTGTATGCATGTCATAGCATTAATTTAATAGATATTAATATCAACACTAATAAAGATTAATACAATATTTATAACATTTAGCTTATTTTCCCCCTTAGTCTAAATAGCCACACTAGGTAGATAATATTGTTTTAAGGGGGTCTTGGTTTGTGTGGTCCTAGGACTTGGAGTTTAAAAAAGAACTTTAAAACTTTAAGGTTAAGTGTCTTGTTTATATTTTAAGGATTGAGTTATATCTGTCTTTTACCTATCCGAAAAGAGATTTTTCTAGAATATAATATGCTTTCTAAAATATTAATCTTATAAAAGGTGTAAAATAAACCTTATATTGGTCAAAATCCATGTGCATGAGTTAAGGAGAGAAGTTATTCTGAAAAGGTTAAAGATTTTGAAGAATTTAATATTTTTTAGGGTTAGGATTCTTTCTCCTAAAATACCACATTCAAGATGAAGGAAAAGAGAACATGACACATTGTAGTGCATACATGAGATGCATGATGTATTGCATGTAGAAAGAGATATTCAAAGAGTTGTGATAGATCATACCCACATGTGTAAAATATTTCAAGGTGTAGTTTTAATGTTTTTTCTTACATATTAACAAGTTTGTTTTTTCTTTTCGGTAAACAATTGCATTTTATAATGAGGCCATAGTCATCATGCATAGTGTTTTGGGGAATTGTTCTTACATTGTTTGCTAAATAATTACTTGTGAGATAGTTTGCAAATGGATTGTATAGTTGAAAGAAGCTTATCTTAAGGCCTATATAGTGATTTAGAGTCATCTTGTATCATCCAATGTGATTGAGGGTCTCAAGGTATATAGATAGTGCTCATAACAGTGGATAAAATTTGTATTAGAAGTATCTATCCCTTGGTAAAATGTATATCCCATGGAATTTTTTCCTATTATTGTAATAAGGCTAGGTTTCTCAATGTTTTTGGGTTATTCATATCAAATATCCCACTTGTTTCCTTAGTGTCAAATGTTTGTGTTGTCTACTATATCAATGAAAACCCTATGATAGACCATTGTGGGAAGGGCAATGAACTATTAAGATATAAATTTTTCATAAGGCTTCCTTTCCATGATGGGAGGTTGGATATCATTAGAAAGCATCATAATTATTTTTAAAATTCAAGATATGTTGGCAACATTGAAACCTATCAAAACTATTTCAATATTTTAAATTGTTATCAATAAAACCCTACATAGTTGTGGTTGCTTTCTATTATAACAAATAGTGATCATGTATCTTATTCATGTTAAGGAAGACCTTGCATTGAAAGATTCCATGAAAGAACATGCATTATTGCCTTCAAATATCTCCTTGAATGTGACTTAAGAATGACATAAATAATGGTTTCCAATGTTGAGAGCCCTATTCAAAGTTTATGTAATGAATAATGAGTGTTGTCTTTTGTTTGGTTTTTGTCTTGTTGATAGTAACATCAATATTTTAATGATGACTATTTGTTGGATTGGAGTATTTAGTTGGAAGAAGTGAAAATTCTTGTTACACCATGTTAAATAAATGCAAGAGGCTTCATGAAGAAAGAGAGACCAATGTCAAAAGGACTAAAAATGTTGGGTCAAACCACACAATAGTACAAAGGCTAGTTTACCAATACAATGCATAGTTAAAACACAATGAGCAATGGAGTGAAGTGAAAGTGAAGTTGTCATTTTAAAGGTGGTCCTACGACATTTGAGGGAGAATTATTATAATCGGCTTAAAGAAAATTTAAAAGGGTAAGTTCTGTAAGAAAAAAACAATACCAAAGAGGATAGAGATTTTATGAAAAGCTAGTGCATGGGTATGGGTTTATTGAAAATAGTGAGAACACAATCAATCACACAAAATGAAATGAAGAAGATAATTGAAGGGTATTGACAATTCTTGTAAGGGTTTGCGTGAGGTATAAAAGACAATGAAATCTAAAGGTAGACCTTTGATAAAAATTGCAAAGGATAATGAATACAAATTGCATGTGATATGAAAGCTCACGTATTAACATAGAGGTAGTCTTTTGATAAATTCTATAATAAAAATCAAAGAGTTATGGATGAGTATTAAGGTACAACTTGTGATAGTCATAATGTATGAGAGTAGTCAAGAAATGGGCATATTATTTTTTCCAAACTAGTAATGTTAATGATATAAGATTCTTCATTTATTTTTGAGATGCATAAAGCATTGAGGATAAGTATTCATGACAAAGATGCATGGAAAAGGTACAAGGATAGTAGGAAGAGTCACAAGTGCTAGGGAAGAGTATCAAGAAGCCCTATAGTGAAAAACCTAAACATATGATAGTGTGAGCCCATAACATATTATTATACATTATTTTGAGTGTCACTTGGATAAATTATTGTAAAAGACATTTAAAATGATCTTGAAATAGTCATTTGGGTAAACAAGGTCCTAGAGTTTGATAAGGACACAAGCTTTCATAAGGCTATATAATAGAGAGAGAAGACTAATTTTGAGTGATCCATATCAGCATAGTAGTAGGTCCTTGTGGACTAAATGACAACCATGATAGGAATAGGTTTGAAGAAACATTAAGATACCGTGATTGAATAGTGATGGCAGTGTAGTTATCAATAGATGAAAAACTATTATGATAGAGGATATAGAAGATAATCAAATAATAGGTCTATTGTTTTGTCAATCAAGTGACAAAGATGTCCAAATAGGAATGATTGTGATATAAGTTTTTCATGCGCATCTGAAAATATAAGGAAATGAGAAGCCTTCTATACATGTTTAACATTTCTTGTGACAACAAAGTTAATAATATGATTGATAGTCAACAAGGTTGCAGATGCATACTAGCTAGGAGAAGCATTGGAGATGCTGGTCAAGTATTGGCAATAGTCCTTCTAGCCTGTTAAAAAATATATGAAGATAATTATGTGGTCTTGAGAGTCTCTTCACAAACTTAAAATGGACAAAGGCATCATTGCCATAATAGTTAAATACTTTGTTATGTCAAGAGAATGAAAGATGAAGGGTGGTAGAAAGAAACATGGAGGAAATGCTTGATACGAAAGGGATTGGAAATGAAGACAATGGTTATAGTGATAGAAAAAAAATTAAATGAAGAGATACAAAATAACAAGAAGGCTATATAATAGGAGCGTTAGTCATGTCAAGAGACCAAATGAATCATAGAGATCCAAGGGCTAGGAGGAATGAATAATTTTTATGAATAACCAATATGATATGCGATAATGTACAAAATGATAGAGACTCACCAATGCATGAAAGTCTTATGAGGAGCCTAAGGAACTAGGGCATATGAAGCTAGGATTCTATGATAATCAAACCAAAGTTAATGGTAAAAGAAGTGCTATGAAAGGCATACTAAGTGAAGTAATTTCCTAATGATGAATAAGATGAAAAGAGAACAAGGTAGTAGGTGAAGAGTAAACAATAACAACATTAAAAGAAATGAAAAATAGTGGAGGGCACTTTAAAAGGAGCTAAAGGTTTCAAAGACATGATGGCTATCATGATCTTCTTATGGTTATTGGTGAAAGGGTAACATGGCAACCCTATGCATAGTCTAGACATTAAAAACATGATAAACAAAACTAAAATAGACCTGAGGGTTGAAGGAACATGGAACCTAGGGTTAATGATAGTGTTCAAACCTATTATAACAATCATGAGAAATACAAGCTAGTGACAAAGATAATTTACAGATAACAGATGAATAAATGGTGAGAAGATGAAGGAAAGAAGCTACTAATGAATGAGACACATGTAAAAAATTATCCTTGAAGTTCTCCTATGCTCCTAGAAGAATTTTGACTATTTCGAACCTTCTTCCACATGCCCTATAAATAATTTTTATGGAGAGTATGGTAGTTTGGAGGAGTTATGAACAATTGTAAGCATATAGGGACTAGTTTGTCGAGTTGAAAGGCAGATGAGAGAATATAGGGTAGTTTGAGGCCATTCACAAGTATCTAGGAGCATCTTTAGTTGGATGAATTCAAAGATCAAGGAATTTTCAAAAAATAACATTATGGAGCTTTCCAAGGAGCAAAATAAGGAAATCACTTAGCTAGGTGCCCAAGGAGAGGTTTGACCCAGTAAACCAATGTAACGCATCATTTTTTCCTTCATTACAAGCTACTAGATTCTAGGAAGATGTTGGACAACTAATAGGGATGCCTAGGGGCATAATTGATCGATTTTTATTATTTTTTGGAAAAGTTTTGGAGTTTTCTTAGAAATATTTGAACAAAGAACACTGCTTGTAACTCATAATTAGTCATTTTATGACTAAAAACAATAATTTAATTTCATCTTTTAAAATATTATAAGCAATTTTCATACTTTGTATTGTTGTAACAACACCATACTATCAATAAAGCTAGAAATTTGGCCTTCAAATAGTGTGTTATATTGTGTGTAATTAGATAATTGATGTTCATTTTTGGGATTTCATAGCATAAATCCTCAAATGAATGTCTTATCATTAGTACCTTTAAAAATAAAAGCATGGTTTTATGTAGGTTATAGTTTGTGTTACTATGCAAACAATTGTTAATTGTGAATAACAATACATTCTCTTCCTCCTACAACTGTTAAACACACACCTCTCTTAAAACATTGATATATGAACATGTTAAATATTGGACTTGTGCATGGACAATTGAGTTACTAAATGTCTATGCGAGGAAACAACAATCTAAGCTTTAGTAAACATCTGGTGCATCACTTTGTTAGAGCTTAAGTTTCATTTTCATATAATTTCTATATTCTTTTCCTCACTAAAGCAGTAGTTTAGTTCACTTTAGGTGATTACAATAAGAAAACCAACCCTCTCTAGAAGTTGACTTCAACTCACTAAAACCCACACTTTGAAAAATCTTCCCATATTTTAATAGATAACTGATTTGATAACTCAACAAAAATGCATGCCTAACTAATAACAATAACAAATATAATAAAAAATATATAAAAAATAAACGTCAGTTTTAAATAAACAAAAAATTAAAAATTAATTATTAATATCTATAAATTTCAACCAACCCACATCAAAACTTTATAAATTGATGAACAAAGAATAACAAAGAAATTAAAAGGTCACTCACAAATAACTCATTCTGTGAATACGGCAAATCTCAATAATCTTCAAATGGAAAGAATAGGAAATTCCAGCACAACCAAAAAAACAGAAGATTGTTGAGCGGAATATAAATTGACTGTCTTTTCTAATTTTGCCTCTCACACACATTCTGTAACCGACATAGATGGAATTGCTGTGTGGAAATGGTCAGCAAATGCTCCATTTTCGAGTTTATTTTACTCTGCCTTCAGATTTAAAAGTTGTATCAGACGAGCAGATAATTTATATTTTAATTTAGTCAGACTTCGGGTTTGAGTGAGTGATTTATCGTATAGTTCATGGAGATAAGTTAATGTGCAAAATTCCAATACTATGTAGGTAGCTCCACTTATGAATGTGATCGGTCTTGAATAGCGTGGATCTGATTCAAGTATTAAATCTGGTAAATACAAATTGCCAGAATCTCAGCCTGTCTTTACTCTATTTGTTTTGGTCTTTGATCTTAAGGAGGCCGAATCATTTCGCAGGAATAGCTGTGAATTTATTTTTGACTTGATTATTGGTTTGACTGTATTGTTTTGATTAGATTAAGACTGAAAGGGCCAGTATCTATTACAAAACAGTCATTAAGACAAATGAAGGATTTGACTATATTGTTTACTATCTCATATTTTCGACATAATTGTTCTTTGTTTCTGTTTTCAAATGTAACATTAACGGTTTAAGAGGTTTGACTGCTTTCTACCCAGTATCTTCATCATAATATATGGAAGTACAACACTTCAATCCCCACACAACAAATTCTTGAATGTCTTCCTCAACACTTCATTCTACTCTTAAATATTTAAAGAAGATGAGTTAGAATTATAAGTTTGTATGTGCAAGGCGTATAATCAAGGAAGAAGGATTGTGACAATTGATTGAGATTATAACAATGGTTCTATCTAAAGATAAAATAAAAAAATTATCTTTTCACAATTAATTGTACGATATTATAGTCTCAAAATTAATAAATAATTGGTATTTTTCATAACATATTGAAATCAATATAATGAGATAGATACACACTTTCTTATCCCTTCTCTCTTATCAATTATATTTTAACATTTAGATTTAATGTTAGTGACTCAAATTGTTTTATCTAGTTTAAATCATGTTTAGTTAATTTGTATTCATTTATTTAGCAATGGATAGAAACAAGAGGAACATGGAAGGGTACACTTTATGTCCTTTCATTTTAGTGAACTTGTATGATCCTACACCCTCTAGGTTTTTGTTTTCTCCCTCAGTAATTTTTTATTTTATTTATCTTTTGTTTATTAGATCCTCCCTTCAACTAGGTTTTGCCTAGTTGGTATCTTTCCTTCATCCATTGTTTGTTGATTATTATATCACTCACCATGAATCTTTGTGCCCCTTACCTTGGGATCATCTTCATGCTTCAAAGATCACAACATTTTTTCACAATTTAATACATCTTATTGTGCAATCATTGATCATATTAGTTCATTTTATCAAATGGGGATTATGCTAGATGTTCTACGAGTATTGTGATTAATGTTTACCTACTTTCTCATCATTCATGAACCTTGTTAGCATAATGTTGGTGATCAAATTGATATTCCACTAATCTTAGAAATTAGAATTAATACTTAAGACTAAGGATACTTTGCAACCTAAGCATGGAACTAGGACTTATCATTCAATAGTGGGCAATAAGGAAAAATTAACAAGAGTGGGTACCTACCCTTCACCTTAGGATCCATTAAACCTAGGAGAGTGTTCCCTAAGGTCATTTAAAATAAAACTAAAGAGAATACCAAACTATAGTTATGATTTCAACATCTGTGTCTAACATATAATGAACTCTTGAGATTTATCACCAAGTTCATAGTATATTGACTGTTACAACTAGATCTACAAAACCTAAAGTAAGTAGATGGAGGGGTGAAAGTTCAAAGTTGTGTCACTTTTTTATAAAAGAAATGATGAAAACCAATCATTTTTGAACTTAAATCACTTGAAAGTGACATATACGTTTTAAATTTTAAGATGACATGGACTAATAGAACATATATATTCTAGGGTAGTTTATGATTGTATTTTAAAAAATTATTATTTTTTATATGTAGTTTTTACAAAATTGGAATTCTAATTCAATTATTGATAAAATGCTAGAAATGAGGGTAATAGAGTGCCTTCACTTGTTTTATAGTAAATTTTTTCCTTCATATTTTTTATTTATTGAGAAATTTGAAACTTGATTAAATAGATCTTTCCATTTTAGTAAATACATTTTTAATAAATAATTTAAATCTAATCCACTAAAATTATAAATGTTTTGATGAGCCTCCAAATTTTATTTAATGCATCATAATTATTTCATTTAAAAAATATATATTTTTCTTGAAAACAAATCATTCTTATATTTGGATAAACATATAATAAAAACAATAATATAATATAGAGGATAGGTCATGTAAAACAAGATTTTTTGGTAGGATTAGTGGCCCTAATATTTGATATATGAAAAATGAGAATAAATCCTTGAGGTAGGGTATCACCATACAATAATCCTTATGAAGGAAGACACTCCATTTTATATTTTCAAGAGATTTCAACCTCCTCTTATAATAATGGAGGGGTAAACTACTAAACGTATGCAGGATTCTTAATTACTTAATATAATTCATGATCCAATATATGTAATTTAAGAGGTGTGTACCACATTTTGGCATCTCCATCAATCTATAAATTAAAAATAACCATAACCTAGATCATATTATTAGATACACAATAACCATCCTTCCTTGATATGTTTCATCTCCAAAACATGAAAATAAACCAAATATTAAAAATATGGTGTAATGTCCTATCATCCAACCATCCATAGGTAATATTCATTATTTTTTTAGCTAGATAGTACCTAGATCCCATCCTTTCTAGGTTTTAGAAAGAATAAATATGAAATTAATGGACAAAGATTAAAATATTTACTAAATGTAATTTAATAATGATATCTTAGAATCCTTATGAATTTTAAATTTATTTTAATTATGTTTTAGAAAATTATCATCACAATAATTTATATTATTTTTAGATAATTTATTGACATAAATTATAAGTAATCATTGTAAAAGTACTTAAATTGTTTATTATTTATCAAAGTAAAATGTAAATAATTATTATGCAAATTTTTATTAATTTATTTACATTTCATTATGTGCAATTTATTAAAATTTCAATAAGCCCCAATTTTTTTGATATACTACAAAATACTTATGATCTAATTTTTAATAAAAAATTACTCAACACTATTTTTTAAAATTTTAATAAATTTCATATTTATAAATTAAGTTTAGAAAGATTAACAATTTATTTTAGTTGAAAAATGAAATCAAATAAGTTGATCCAAAAGATTACGAAAATTATTCAAAAGTAACTATTAAACCTTTTATTAAATTTTTGAATCCCTCTTTACAAACTAAGTGAAAATAAACCAACTATGTCTCCTCAAACTACTTGTCATAGTAGCAAACAACTCACCTACAATGATAATTTCAGGTGATACACATTCTCACTTAACACATGAAATTACCCAAGATGATAGTTGAAAAAGGATTTTACCAAGCTCTCAACACCAGAAATGTCATTATGGAGAAGATACATGCCTCTAACATAGAATATTAGTGTTGCACAACTTAAAGCATATGTAAAATCAAAAACATTATATCTACCCATTGCTTGTTTAGGGTCCAAAATCATCCTTGCTTTATCCATTCACCTAAGAGTCATTCAAATCGCTAACCAATTCCCATATTTTTATAGCACATAATATTAATTCTCGATTCCCTATCTCTTCCTCTAACATCATAGAGATTTGCCAACACTTCTTGTCCATACAATTTATCCTTCTTTCTATGCCTCTCATTCTCAAACCTACCTCTCTCATTTGTCAAATTTCATTTTTCCATTTCCCAACATCATGGGTGCAACCATGCTTACAACATTGATAATCCAAGTCAAAATAAAACATAAAAAAATGATCAAGATAGAATAATCATCTACAATTTTCTATCATATATTCCTTCATAATGCCAAATGAAATTACTTCATTAAGATACATGAAATCTACCATTACCATATATAATGGTTACAACCCATATTCCCTAAACTTATTTCTTCAACTTTCTCTATATCTCATCATAGAACTGTGAACTCAGCCATCAATCTCATTAAGTAATAACCATACCCTATATTAAGCTATAATTTTTTATTAAGTTATTTTCATTTACTTCTATACAATTTATTAGACTTTCAATAAATTTGTTTTTAAACAATACACATACAAAAGAATAATAGCTAAATTTTTAATATAAAAATATTCAATAGTAAATTAATTATTTTTAATAAATTTATCAATAATAATTTTCTTTATTTCTTTAATATATTCAAAGATAAAAATATTTTCCCAAGTTTCTAATTAAACTTCCCATGAAAGCCTTCAATAATTTAACATAAACGCAAAAATCAAACTTATAAAGGGAAAAAAAATGATGAAACATGTGTAATTGAAGAGGAAACTTATTTCTTTTATGACAAAAGCAGCTAGAGAGAATATTTTTAAAGAGCTGAAAGAAATTTATAATCTCTCAAATTCATGGGAACAAGCAGTGCTATCGATCCTCTA
This sequence comes from Sequoiadendron giganteum, assembly GCA_007115665.2. Lineage (NCBI taxonomy): Eukaryota > Viridiplantae > Streptophyta > Pinopsida > Cupressales > Cupressaceae > Sequoiadendron > Sequoiadendron giganteum. Next base: position 99,787,680 of record CM021109.1, read on the forward strand.
AAAAAATGAGTCAATCACACTATAAGATCTGCTCCGAAGTGTAACACTAAGCTTAAATATGAGATTGACTCCATCAAATGCTACAACTTCAGCAATAACAAATCCATGAGTGTATCTGAATTCTCCTGTTCCTCCAACCACAGAGAGTGTTAGAAATGAAGTGCAGATAAATAAACATAACAGCAGGTGTAAAAGAGACAACACATAACATAGAGATTACGTGGTTCATCATAAAGATTACATCCACGGGAAGCAATGATACATGATCTGTACACATGTATTTATACAAAAAATTTCGAATACGAAAAAATGGAAGAATACAAACAGTCATGTGACCATTGAACTTCACATCCAAACAGAGAGCTCCCTCTGTGCCGGTTGAGTTCTGATTGTTCCCTGGATCTCAAGGCTGCTTCCATTCTCAAATATAACAGACGAAAGCATATGGTAATTTCTTCCACTAAGATGTGAATTGGCTTCCACTCCTTGAAGTCTTCCCAACAGCGTGGAGGATGGGTGAGGTCCTTGAGTTATGGCGTTGTCTATTACAGAAACCGTACCAAATGCTTTAGGATTCGACAACGATCCATTCAGTCCTGCAGTTGAAAGTACCGTAGCATTGGATCCACTCATTATTTTCCTGCACCTAGAACACCATCTTCTTTTCCCTTGTGCGCAATTTACAAGAGGCGCCTAATATCATGAGGAAGATGGGCGTAAGGGTAAATAATAATACAATAAATGATGATTTTAGAGTCATTGCAGACGGCGAGGAGGGAGTTTCAACTGGAACGAAAGTGCTGCAAATAAAACTTGAAATAATGATAAAAATATTAATTTTGAGAAGCGGGAGTTTAGAGAAACAAACTAATAAGAGAAGAGTATGGTGTAGAAAGGTTTCCCTTATCCGTTACTTGCGGATGTAAGCGATTTATGCTGTTTTAAACCGACCTTTGTTTTAATTGTAGAGCGAGTTGATTTATCTCTGTAATTTTAAAAGAAAAAATTCTTTTAACTTTGATCTCTCTATATTTTTTAATTATGAGTCTTCAATTCAAATTCAAATTTATAATATTTTATAATTATGAACCTTTTATTGAAAATTGAAGTTAATATGTTGTATACATATACGTATTCAATAATTTAGAGTAAAAATTAAGAGTTGGGAATTATTATTTTACAAAGGAAATACGAAGCATAATGTATTTAAATTTGTAATTAATGAATGATTATAAAGTTGTTATAACATTGAAATTTGTTTGTTTTGGAAGTAGAAAAATCATTATAAAGATTAAATTCATAGATCAAAATATTGAGATTGTAAATCAGACTTGTGTCAATGTCCGTGAACTTTGATATTTTCTAGTTTTTGTCCTCTAGCTAATCTAGTAAATTACTTTCTTTTCTTCTTTTCATGTTTTTGAAAAGTTAAGCAGCATTTACAGGGCGCTGTACCCTTCACAATGAGCTACAAGGGCCAAAAAGGGACAAGACTAAACAACAAACATTAAAAGAAAAAAACACAGAAACAACCCAAAGGTAGCACAACAACCATAGAGAAACAGCCAACAGACAGACACCGAGAGCATCTAACTGGCATTGTCCCAGTTTTTAATCAGGAGGTCCACCGCCTCATCACCCACCCATTCTTTGTTTTCCTGGCTGTTGTTCCCCTCCAGTTCCTCCTTTATAGCATTAGACAGAGTGCTTGTAACAAAGTGACCCAACTTCATGGTGAGGCGGGTTAACCCCCAAAATCTTTTGTGAAGAGTGTCCATTCTCTTCGCCACATTACACAAATCCACCCCAACATCCATAGCTCCCTGAACCTCACCAGGCTCATCCACCAGGGCCTACGGAGAGACCAAGCCAGAGCCATCAAAGGGAAGTTTGCTGTCCACTGGAGTAGACTGGGGCCTCTCCACATTATTTTCCTCCACATCTTCAGACTCTTCTTCTTGTAACCTTTGCTGTCAGACTACTCCTTAGAGTCCTCAATAATTAACCTCTTCTTACAGTTCTTGGCTAGCCTTCCGGATCTCCTCCTAGCATTTTCCCCTCCAGTCATCTCCATGTTCCCCACAACCACATCCCCTCTGGAATCTTTCCTAATAGCATTCTTACCCTTGCCATCCTTAGCAGTCGGAGCCTGCATACATTTCTCCTTACCTTTTTTTATTGTAGTGGCCTTGACAGCCGAGTCAGCCTGAGTGGCTTTTAGCTCACAAAGTCCTTTTGCTGCGCTGGCATGGGCCTTGCCCAGCCCACCCTTAAGTTTTTTAGTGGAAAATTTGGTTTTAGTATTCCCCAAATTGTCCAAATTGGACTTCCGAGGAGGACTCTTGGATTCGACCGGGGAGATATGCACAGTAGAAAGGGGTTCAATGTTCTTGATGCAAACAGTGGTGATGGATTTAGTTGGACAAAGGGCAAGATGAAAGTGATACTGTCTAAGAATAAGCCCCTGATGGAGCGGGAGCGATGAGAAATCACAGGGGTTACGGCTGGCCAAATCTTTACACTTGTCAACAGAGTTTTCTAGGTCCATTAAAAGGAAAAATGAGAAACTAAGCAGCATCTTATGTCTAAGGTGATTTAACAGAGGGAAATGATAAAAGAAACAGGTTTTAAATCTACGTTCCAATGTTACATACTTTATCAGCGCCATGCACAACTGGTCCCAGGGCTTAGGGAGTGGTTCCCTCTCAAACCCCACCTGGTTCTGAACCGAGGTCTCCTCACCTCTGAAAAAAGATTTAAGGCTTTCATGGTCTAAATTTTTTGTGTGTTTAGGATATTTTTTCCCAGAACACAGCAAACCCATAGCTTGCACTATAACTTCCTTGCTGATTTTGAACGAAATACCACCAATGGAGACCCTTCTATCCTTCCACGAACTGGAAAACTGACCCGATAAAATAGGATCATTGTCGACCAAGCACTCCATGAGCGATGCAATGCCTCCCTCCACACAAATGTGCCAGACCAAAGGGTTGTTCTGAAACTCTGCGCAGTTGTCCGGTTTAGTCTGAACACGCTCACCACCCATACTACAAGTGTGCATAGAAAACTCACAGAATTGCAAAAAATACCAATTTTAGTAGCCGAAAACAATAATCACCTTATGATAGTTAAGGCAAGGATTATAGCGAAGGATAATAAACCCCATGCACCGTTCGCACACGCAGAGAGGATATTCACCATAGGGTGATTTAACACAAAAACTAATGAATTTATGATTACAGCCAGGAAGGAAAAAGTTCGGAAATGTAGGGAATGCATGAAAACCCATGCGGACAGGCCAAAAAACTAAAATTAGCAACCCTCCGAAAGAAGCCAAAGGGATCCCTAGCTAAACTAGCTAGCACAAAGCCTCTAGAAGGGGGCCAAATATCATCAAAGATAGTCAAATAATTATAAATACAATCACACCTCCAAATGCAATGAGAAGATAAAATAAGAAATCCAACAATTTTCAATAGAATAGATCACACAGTATGGTTCCACAGATGTAATGAAGTCATGTCCTTCCATTTATTCCACATCAAGCCGCCAAAATTAAACTTGTAATCATCTTTTAAATCCCCACCCTGCCATCTCATCGTACCCTTAGAAACTGACCCCATCCACCATGTCCAAAGGACAGACACGTGGATTCTCCTTTCCCTTCCCCACACACGCAGATCTTTACCAGGAAACCTCCACCTGTACTCCATACCAAAATTGACATTCATCCACCAGCTCACCAAAAAAATCCATTGGGCCTCCCAATCAGCTCTCGCCATCCAAAGGTTGAAAATCATTGCAAACCATGGTAGCCTTGTTCCCGCTCAATTAAAGCTTGAATATTTGGCGGAAGTCTTTCTATTTCTCTCCAACATCTAGCCGAATCCCAACCCGAGCCAAGATTAGCCAAGGCATCTGCCACACGGTTGCCTTCTCTGAAAATATGAGTCACCTTTTTATCCCTAAATTTGGATAAAAGAAAGCTAACATCCAACAATATGTCCCTGGTATTCCAACCAATTAATCTATCTTTATTCATAGCATCCATCACCGAATTGGAGTCTTCTTCAATGTGGAGATAAGCAATCCCCAGAGAAACAACAATTTTGAGGCCCATGAGCAGTGCACAAGCCTCAACCACTAAAGCCGACTGAACCCCAATGTCTCCTGCAAAACCCGCCACCAGAGTTCCCATAGAATCTCTGATAACCCCACCAATACTCGCCCTTCCTGGGTTGCCTTTAGCAGCCCCATCAAAATTAAATTTGAAACATCCACTATCCGGAGGCTCCCATTTGGTATTTTTCCTAGCAAAAAGTTTCAAGTTATCAAAGGAGTTAGCCTTTAAATCCTAATGCCATTCCTTAGCCATTTTTATTTCGTAATCCATCAGCCTTTTCTCTGAGAGTTTCCCTTTAAAGAGAGAGATATTATCCTTAATGAGCCTAACTCCAATGCCAAACACTTCCTTGGGACTCCGCTCAATATTCTTGAAAACCCTGTTATTCCTCTCCTTCCATAAACACCAACCTAAGACTGGGGGGACCTGCTTCCAAATTTCACTAGGTAGTTGGTGGAAAAATGGGCCATACCAACCTAGAATAAACGATAAAAGGTCCTTGCTCATAACCCAAGGGACATCAAGTTTCTCAAAAGCCATCCCCCAAACTTCAGTAGCATACGGGCAGTGTAATAAAAGGTGACTGACAGTTTCCTCCCGTTCCTTGCAAAGAAAACATCTTTTGGGAAAATAAAAACCCCGAATCCTAAGATTGTCCTGGGTTAGAATCATGTTATGATAGGCCACCCACCAGAAAAAATAATTTTAGGGATCATGTGACGATTCCAAATCCTCCTCCAAGGTTCCACAACAAAAATTTCATTAGTCAGCAGTCTATAAGCTGATCGCACCGAGAGATCCCCTTGTTTATCTAAAGTCCAAAAAAACTCATCCTCCCTGTCATAGGAAGGAAACCTGATGCTAGAGAGCATCACCTAAAGGGATCAAGCTAGGCGACAAAGGTCAAGAGAATGGGGGCAACAAAGGGTAAGATCCTTCCAAGTTATAGCTCTAGGAGGTCCAGACACATAGTCACTAATATGTATGCCAAAGAAACTCTGAGCCTCATCCATCACTGCCCCAAAGCCAAAGCAAGCCAGAAAGGAGTCCAAAAACCAAGTATCTTCCCAAAACCTGATTTTGACCCCATTTTCCATTTTCCATTTAATCCCTTTCTTTAGCAGGCCTTGTATGCTGCAAATGCTCCTCTAGACAACAAAGCCTTGGGGATGAGGTTTTTAAAGACAATTAATCAAGGGCCTGTTCTAGAGGTATTTGGCATTCAAAATTTTGCACCAGTCCTTAGTGTTCCTTAACTAGTCCCACCCAACCTTGGTCATCAACGCCCTATTAGAGATGACAATTTTCCTTATTCCAAGCCCACCACAATTTTTAGCTTGGAAAACCCTTTCCCATTTCACCAAAGCAATTTTACTTTTTTCCTCAGTACCAGACCAAAGGAAATTCCTTTGAATTCTTTCAAACTTATCAACAATGAACTTAGGCATCTTAAAAATAGCTAGAAAATAAGTGGGGATACCTTGAATAGCCATGGTGAGAAGTTGGAGTTTTCCAGCATGGCTAAGCAAAGAGCCCTTCCACCCAGCCAACTTCCTTTGGATCCTCTCCAAAATAGAATTCCAGAACTCCATGGGAACCTCCTTAACCATGAGGGGGAGCCCAAGATATACCGATGGGAGAGAATCACCAACACATCCTAGGATCTTAGTCACCCTATTTTTCAAATTTGGCATGCAATTAAAGAAGTAAATATTGCTCTTATTATAATTGATGCTTTGACCAGAGCAAGAGGCATAGTTGTTAAGAAAAGCTTTCCATTTCCTAGCTTCCACAATAGAGGCCTTCCCAAATAGAAAGGTGTCATCAAAAAATTGCTGCACAACAATCGGATTTAGAGAGGAAGCCGCTTTAACACCAGAAATGGAGCCCTCTGATAGCAAACCCGTGAAATTCCTGCTAAGCACATCAACAATCATAATAAAAAGATAGGGGGACAGAGGGTCTCCCTATCTAAGCCCTCTACCAGCAGAGAAGAATCCACAGGGTGATCCATTTATCATAACTGAGAACTTGACAGTACTAACACACTCCATAATGAACTTGATGACCGAACTATTAAAGCCAAACTTAGCCAAGACCTTTGGGATGAAGTCCCATAAAAAATTATCATAAGCTTTGGAAATGTCAAGCTTGAGAGCCATCCCCGTATTATTGCATCTATCCATAGAGTGGAGCAGTTCATGGGTTGTCAAAGAAGCATCAAGAATGTGTTGCCCAGGGAAAACCCCTTTTGAGTATGACATAATTTTTTCTAGAAGAGGTTTGATTCGGTTAACAAAGATTTTAGAAATGATCTTATAAAAGGTGTTACAAAGAATAATAGGTTGAAATTCAACCATAGAAAGAGGTTCACTTATCTTGGGTATAAGGGCAATGAAAGTGTGGTTCATTTGTTTGAGGATCCTACTAGATTTGAAGAAGTCCCTAGCTGCAAGCACAAGGTCCCCGCCCATAGTATCCCAGAATAACTGAAAGAACGTAGGAGGAAAACCATTAGGCCCTGGGGCTTTGAAATCCCCCATGCTAAAGGTAGCCAGATGAACTTTTTCCATGGAAACAATCCTAAGGATTCCCAAATTGTCTTCCTGAGAGATGGAAGCAAGGAGATGTTGGAGGATCTTACAATCCAAAGCCAGGTTAGGCGCCTCAGTAGGGGCCGAAAAAACCTCGAAATAATTAACCGCACAATCCCAATTTGAGCTTGATTAGAAATCACCTCCCCAATGGTACTTATCAATTTAGAAATTTGATTCTTTTCCTGTGTTTAATGGCAGAAACATGGAAAAAGGAAGTGTTCGTATCTCCTTCCTTCAGCCATTGGACCCTAGACTTTTGCTTCCAGAAGACCTCTTCATTTTTTAAGATCCATTCCCATTCCATTCTAGCATCGTTTTCCTGAATGCTAGTCTACTGACTGTCATCACACTCATCCATATTTTTCTATAAGGTCCTCAACTTTCCCTCAAGCTATTTTTTCCTTTGAAAAACATCCCCAAACACATTTTTGTTCCATCCTTTAACCATCAGTTTAATATGTTTAAGCTTAAAGCAGAGCCTAAACATAGGGGATCCTTGGACCAGAATATTCCACCATTTAGCAATTTTTCTTTTGAAATTGGGATGAGAGTTCCACATTATTTCAAAGCGAAAAGGATAGGGACCACCAGTAGGACAAATATTAGTGGTCAGCAGAAGAGGATTATGGTTCGAGACCGTCCTAGGCAAAGTTATCAGATTGGCATCTAAGACATTTGTCCAATGAGGAGAGCAGAGGAAATGGTCAAGCTGGACCTGAATTAGGTCGCCACTAGCCCATCTATTAGACCAAGTGAAATTCTAGCCCCGGAGCTCAATATGATCAACTAACCCTGAAGAATTCAAAAAATTAGCCATATCTGACATGTTGTCAGTGTAATCTAGAAGGCCACCACTTTTCTTAGATGGAAATAGGGGAGAGTTAAAATCTCCTGCAACAAGCCAACAACCACCCTTATTCAGATTAATTTTAGCCACCATGTTATTCCATAAAATATTCCTCGAGTTCCTCTGATTAGGAGCATATATATTTACTATAGACCAATCTTCTCCAAGAAAGGAGAACGAAACCCCAATGCTATTTTTACAATAAAATAATTCAGAACCCTGTAGATAAGAAGGATTCCAAAGCACAGCCAAACCCTCCGAAGCTCCCTCGACATCACTATGGACATAGGAAGCATTAGGCCAAAAAAAGCTAGCAATTTTGTCAAAATTAACCATCAACATCTTAGTTTCTTGAAGATGACAAATATCAATGTTATGTTCCACTATATAGTTCTTCAGGGCACGTTGTTTGTATGAGCTATTAAGCCCACGAATGTTCCAAGACATAATCCTCATTTTTGACCTTTTTTAGAGGACACATCCAAAGTCCTCTACTTTCCCAGGGCAATCTCATTTGTCATTTCTCTCATTCTGGTGTATCTCTAAGAGGGTCTCCTAGGCTTGGAATCCTCTCCAACATCCACCTTCTTCTTCCTACCCTTCTTCTTAGGCGTAGTCTATATCCCTTCATCCTCAACTTTCTCCAGCTTTAAGTTCCCCAAACTTTCAGTAGACTCTTCAATCATGCTAGAGCTCTTTTCCTCCCATATTTCACGATCTTCTAACAAGGCCCCACAGGTCCCCGAAGCGACAGTCAAGAACAAAGGGTCAACATCCGAGGAGCCAGTACCATGAAACCCATCTAAAATCCCCTTAAGCAAGGGATCAACACCCAAGGATCTAGGATCCTGAGACAAAGGGACCTCCAGGGGTTTGGCATCCAACTCCGATGAGTCACGAGGGTTCAAACCAGGAGGGGGACAAATAGGGGAGGATGGGCGAGGAGAAATCACAAGTGACTGAATAGTACCTGGGGGAACAAAATCAGAGTCTCCCGATGGCCTCAAAATATCCTCAACTAGAGAAGTGGGATTTAACACATCCTTAAACTCCCCGTTGACAGTAGATTTGCAATCGAAAATAAGATTCCCTACTTTGGCAAACTTTTGACAGTATACCACAGTGTTTTCGTAACACACAGGTTGAGTCCAGCTACCCAACTTAGAATACAGCTTGATAGAGTTTGGTAGAATTTTATCAATGCAAATATTGACACAGAATCTAGCAAATACTAACCTTGACTTCGATTTTGTGACATCCATGGTAACAAACTGACCTAGCAAATCACCAATAGCTTTGAAGATGGCATCATCCAGAAACTCTAGAGGTAAGCTCGACAGCCTTACCCAAATAGGGGCCAACTTATTAAGATCAGGAGTGGGGTCAAAACCAGGTTTCCACTTACACAAAGCCAGACTGTGCTTCCCATAAACCCATGGGCCTGACGACAAAGTAGCCACCAAGTCCTCTGCTACAACAAATCTAAATAGAAAAATACCACCAGCCATTGCACGAATCTCCACACTACCCTTGAGACACCACTTTGCCGCAACCCATTTCCTAACCATATCCATCGTAGGATGGTAAGAGAGGAATATGACCACCACAACATTCTCCATGGAGGAGAGGATCATGTCACTAATCGAATTAGGAATGTCAAACATAGTACCAGAGATCGAAACAGTCTCAGGTGAAGATAGAAACAAGGAGGAAACTTGTTTCCCATTAGAAAGTACATCCTTCCAACCGATAGTCGGAGGAATCTTAACCGCCGACATAGAAGAAACGCCTGGAGATGCCAAAATCTTCAAAATGCTTGATGGTGAAAGCACTGACCCCATAGGGGGGTACCCACCAGACACGTTCCCAAAAGAGAGGAGCACGAGTCAGGAGGGGGCAGAGGGGGATCATTGGATACCCCCAAGACAGAGTCCACCATGCACATAGAAATTCAAAACTCAGGAGAGCGAGAGAAAATTCAATATTTGCAAATACCTGTGATAATTTATCATATAATTAATTCATGAGGGCACAATTGGAACCCAACCCTGCATGTCCAAAATTTTACAAATCTAGTTTTCTTGATAAAGGGATCATAGGTCTAATACTTAGATCACAAACATCATGTTGCAAGGTGTGCACCCTTGGTCTCCTTATGTTGTGCAATGCAATGCTCAGGTTTGTGACATGGCTTAACAACCTCCTATGGATTCATTAACTTTGGCAACTATATCGAGCATTAACAAGTCGATATTTTGGTGCAACAACAACTGTCTTTGCAACAATTGGTATCAAATCCTGGGTCACAGGTTTGAACCCCTCGCTTGTGCTAGGGGGGTGATTGTTGTAAGGTGTGCACCCTTGGTCTCCTTGTGTTGTACAACACAACGCTCAGGTTCATGACATGGATTAATTGCCTCTCATGAATTCATTAACTTTGGCAATTGTATTAGGAATTAAAAGGTCGATCTTTTGGTACAACAATAACCGTCTTTGCAACACATCAATCCTTTTTTAAATAACATTAAAATTGAGATTGACAAAGCTATGTGATTGACTTGCCATCTAAAAGGTGAGTCAATCAACCTTGTATCTAATTCTTTGAAGGCCTTAGAGGTGAATTTTGATGTGATGCAATGATGAAACTATGTAAAATATGAATATATAGTGTTCTAAAATGAATTTTGACAAATTGAAAACACAGATAAATTTGAGTTCCAAAAAATAAGAAGGAAGACACTGATGCACCTGACATTTAAATCTAAGCACAATCTGGGTGGTCTAGGTCACAATGATGCCCTAGATAGAGGACCTAGATCTAGAAATTGATTTTGTAGGCATCAGGTCCCTATTGTGTAGCTTTTCTCTCCCATATTTCGCTGTCAGATCTTTGTCTGTTACTAAGAAAATAAAGTTTTCATATCTTGTCAACATGTAAGGCTTTGATGCATGAATGGAAAAATTATCTTCAATATTCCTCCAATTAACTTTAGATCTACAACTTGCATACACAAAAGGAGGGGAAGGGTTGTGCCATAAAGGGGCTTGCCTTAGTCAAAAAACTATGTTGTTATTTCTACCTCCAGAATGATAAATTTGATGATAAAGAGAGCGCATCCTTTTGAGGGATGGAGGCTAAATAATAATCAAGTAATGAATTAACAATTTTCTACAACTCACCACTCAAATCTGATATCCTTGATAGACTGAAGTCATGCTCATCACCTTCAAGGATTAATTGCAACTTGACTTGGTTTGATTTGATGACCTACAAGTGTTAGTACTCAAAAACAACATGCATGTAAAAACATGAACAAACTCAACATGATGCTTGAATGATGAAATACTGCAATAATTCTACAAGTTTTTCTCTTGACTGCTCTTGAATTAATTTTTGAAGTATTTTCTTCAATAGTTTTCTTAATCCTTTTTCCTTAATTAAAATTGTGAAAATACTATGTATTTATATGCAACTCTTCTAATTTCCTAAAAATTAAATCTTGATAACCAAAAATTAAAATTTGAATTTCAAATAATAAATTATCGACACTAACATACTTAAATTTGAAGCTAAATTAAGAGGTCTAGGGCACAATGCCCCTTAGGGAAGATCCCTCTTTTTTTGGGATCCAAAGTGTTGGGAGAAAAACATTAAATACATACTTTGGTTTTTCACATTTGATTTTCCAATAAATGCCAAAATGGGCCATGGAATACATAATTTAGGAAATTAGGTGCATAATTAGGTCCAAGTACATAGGAGGGAGCAAAACCTAGTGTGAAATTGTCAAGGGAGATAATTTATAATGCTACAATTCTCATGCTATGTTGGCTTTGTGTTGATAACTAATATGATAAATTTTAAATGAGTTACACCTTTGTTATTTTTTTGTGATTAGTCCTATAGTTTCCCATTGTCTATTCATGGTGCTTCAATATCCTCAAAAAGTCTAAAAAAATCAAGTGTTGAGGTTGCTGGGGCCATTTCCTTAAGTCTTGTGTGCTATCAGAGGTTTGACCTATTGGTGTTTCTCATGTTATCATACTCTCCATACCGATCCCAACTATCCACTCATGCCTTTATTAAAATAAACCTAATTATTGGCCTTGTTAGCTTTTTTAGTTTTTGGGCTTTACCCTTGCAACATATTCTTTCACCCAATCTTGACAATCTAGTCCATGGCTTTGAAAATTTGTCTAGGTATAGAATTTTTGGGTTTGTTGGAATATCCATGGTTGTCATCTTGGTTGTCCAAATCTTGAAGCATGTTAGTGACATAATATTTTTATATCAATGGAGTGTCAAACTTGATCTCTCACTTGCATCAATACTATTGCATCCCTTATCTATGATCCTTAATTGTTTTTTTAAATTTAGTTTCTTTTTCTGAGATTTTGCACTTGGTTTTCTCACCATCTAACTCTTCATTGAACCCAAGAAAATGTTGGGATTAAGGTGTCTCAACCTTAGAGTCCTGGCATTGGTTTAATTAATGTATTTATTTATATTCTTTAATTTCTTATGGTGTCATGTCATTTATTGGGACCCACTGATTGGGTGGATCCCTGTTGGAGGTGACTGGATGACACATCATCATCCCAAGTGGACATAGGCATCCCACTTTTGAAACTATGACATATGATAGATTCTATTACATGTCATAAGGCATCTTTGAATGCATGGAGAAAGTTGGCACCCAAGATGGGTTATGACAAGATGTAAGAGAATTGACCATTTTTAGTCAGTTATGACAGATTCTCTTATAGTTGTAAGTGTTGTCAGCCATGAATGATTCTATGACAGTTGTAAGATGTGTAAGGCATTTGTCATAAGCTACTTTTAGCATATTCTAGGTACCCAAGCTTGGAATAAGAATATTTTCATGAGACACTTGTCAGGGGTGTAAGGGAATGTTGTACATGTGTCCAAATGCATTTCTAAGGCATTGGAAAGTGTGCCATGTGGATTTGGATGCTCCTCACCTTCTAGATGTTTCTTGAAGATTGTAACACTCTATTTATTGAGTGACTTGAGTTGTATAATGCATATTTTTTCCCATAATGTCTTCCAAAATAGAATAGGTAGGGAAGGAAACATAAAGAGGGTTGTCATAGATCTTAAAGATTTGATTATCTAACACCAACATATCTGCATCATTTACAACATTATCACAAGAGGGGAAGATGTTGGGAGATGAATGCAGACTAGTTGAAGTGCTATGTAGGTAGGTTTCAATGGTCTCTTGTTATGTTATGTGATAGACATGATTACCTATTGTTATGTCCTCTTGTTCAATGATGTCTTGCTTAATACTTGAGAGGTAGGAGGAGAGAAACAATTCTAGGGTTCTCAACACTCTTATCGATCGATTCTTCTAACACCAAAATATATTCTTCACAAATAGGAGAGATATTAGGAGAAGAACAAATATGTTGTTATGATCACCCAAGGTTGTATTATATTTCACCAGACTAATCTCATTCATAGAAGGGCTACTAGGAGAGGGATCAATGGTGAACAAAAAGAGAGGGGAGAGGACCTCATATTCATATGCACTTAACAAAACCTTCTTACAGTACTTAACAAGATTTGAAAATAGAACATTAAGTATGATAACTACAGATTTTTACAATGAAAAAATGATGTAATTATTGTCCTACAAACTTGAAATGCAACAATTTAGTTCAAACATGCAAAAGGAGAATTCAATTTTCAGATTTAGAGCATCACAATTGACTGATTAGGCTATGTAACAATCTGAAAGTTAAGTGTTGTAAATTCCATTTTTGAAATGAACCAAATTAAGCTAGGTCTAATGAAATGCATGTAAAAAAAACTTAGTAAAATGAAACAACTATGTAATGACAACAAACAAAAGTACAAAAATGATGTTTTTAATGTTGTAAATGATATTTTTAGATCTGATCTGGGACTAATTCGCCTAGAGGGGTGTATGAGTCCCATTCAGGGTTTTTGGAAGGGTCAAATGGTGAAAAATACACAACACATAATTCCTAGAAAGTAGTCAAAATAACTTGTACTAGGAATAAATCACCTAGAGGGGCGTATGAGCCCTAGATTAGGGTTTTTGCACAAATTTCAGAAAATTCTAAGTGAATGTTATCTTTTCTGGTTTGTTGGGTTTCTAGACTATGTGGAATGATGAGTTTTAGATGAAATTCAATGATGAAAGATGAAAAAATGCAGCCTATATGCACTTTCACTAATGTAAGATTTTGAAGTCGTAGATGCAAATTAACTAATGCAAAACCTAATGCAAACTTAATGGAATCTAGATCTAAGACTATGATGCACTCCAAATTAGAAAATAAGGTGTTATAAAGGCCAGATTCCCCAAAATGAAACAAATAAAATAGGTGTTCCACCTTTTGGGAGGTGGAACACAAACTAGGGTTTAGGGACCTAGACCTATTTTATTTAAGTTTCATTCAAGGAAACCTTAGAGATATCAATCCAAGAATGAAATAAGGGAAAGAGATCTACTAAAATCTGTCTTAGGGTGTGATTAAAGACTAAAAGGGGTTCACCACTAAGCTAGGGCTTGGAAATACAAGAGATGTAAATGATGAAAGTATGATGCAAACTTGACTAAATGACCTAGGAAATGAAACTGAAATGTAGAATAACAAATTGAGAATGAGTAAAGGTGCACCTAGAAGAAGGATGAGGTAAAAACAAGCTCCAAAACCTTGAAATCCCGATATTTAATTCCCACTAGGACTCATACACCAATCTAGGTGATTTAGTTCTAGACTAGGGTTTCTGTGCCAAAACTGGAATATGTCAAGGACTAATTTGAATCTCCAAAAACTTGAAAAATGGAAGTACTGGGACTCATACGCCACAAGTGGAGATTTAGTCCCAATATTAGGGTTTGGCTGAAATTTTTGTATTCTCTGGTGATTTCTTGTAGCTTCCTTCATACCAAATATTTAAGTCTAAAACACTAAATTCTGGCATGTAGGTGACTTTCCATGATCTTACAATGTAGGTGACAACTTAGATATCTTTCTTCAAGCTCCAAGACACCTAGATCTGAAATCACACATGTAGAGAGAGAAACACTTGTTGACTATTAGGAAATGGGGGTTTGCCTTGGTCAAACCCCATTGAGGTGATTAAACCTTACGATGAAACAATAAACTATGAACATGAAACATGAAATATGAAACATGAACAATGATACCTTGAATGATGTCTTTTGATGTGAATCAACTGTTGCAACGATAGACGTGGTTGATGGTGTTGTCATTAATGTTGTCATTGATGTCAAATCAGTTCAAATTGAGTAGAGATAGTACTTATATAGTTGAGATACTGCAAAAGTGCTTAGAGTACATGGAGTTGTATTTATGAAGTTGTAGTTGTGTCTTTTCCAAGTGCTTTTGAGGAAATTTGAGAAATAATGAAGGCAGTGTTGAAGTGTGTATTCTGAGTGTGCTTTGGTATTGTGCTCTGCATTTCCTCTATGTTGATCCTATGCCTATGTGGATTAGTAAGTGTGTTCATAAGCTTCAATGGATAGTATATCCTAAGTTTTGGCTTCTGGTTCGATGGAGAGTAAATGACGTGTTCACTGATGTGTGAATTGGTTTGACAAAATTATTTGTTTGTGGACTGGGAGAAATATTTTTGGCTCCGCAGTCCTCTGATATCTAGTTTTAGATCTTACAGATCTGGGAGATGAATTTTTTTGATGGATTTTGTGTTTTAATAATTTTTCTTGTCGTTTGGCGCTCCAAAAGACTTGCTCCAAAGCTCTTGTATTTTATTGGTTGGTCTGGTTGAATTGGTGAAGAGTTCTCTGTGAATAAAGTTTGTTGTAATTGTTGTGGAGGTACTTGAGGAATTCTCAGAGATGGTATAAAGTCTGGTGAAGCATGTTGAGTGATCCATGTGTGATTATCTTGTTGGAGATGCGTGTACTTCAAAGATCATTGGTGTTTTCATTAGGTTTGGCCAACCTAGTGTCTACACATTACATTAAGCTTTTGCATTGACTTAAGGAAGCATGTGATTGATCCAAGATGTTGTTTGGGTCCTAAATTAAATATGTAATTAGTCCTCTTTCATTCTTATCCACCATGAGAATGTTGAGTAGCCAACCTAGTTTAAATTTGTAATTTGAAATTGTGTAGTGGACCTTGGAAAATGTTTCTAGAGTTGAAGATGGTAGAAAATAAAATCAAGTTGTAGTGAATTTGATATCCATCCATCCATAGACCAAGCACTTAATTGAAGAGTGTGAATACGTGTGAAAAGTAGAGAGTGGAAGAGCGAATTGAGGCAACAATAATTTAAGGTGTTAGATTCCTGAAAGCAGTGAGCTGATGGTGTCTACAATATTCTAATCAATTAGTTGTGAATGTGTGGAACCCTAGTGGTGGATCTTCATTTATCTCTTTTTATTTTTTGAAGGTAGTGAGCCTCCTTTCTAGATAGTGAGTCCTTTGAAGGTAGTGAGCCCTTGCATTTAGGCAGTGAGCCTTTGTATCTGGGTAGTGAGCCTTTGTATCCGGTATTGCATTACTACTATATTGTGAGTTAATCCTCACTATGTTTTTTTCCCTCATTGGGTTTTCCACGTAAATCTGGTGTCTTTGGTGTTTTCTTTCTGTTATTTTCATTTCATGTTTACACTTAATAACAAATTGAAGTTAAAGTGAAAATATTAAGTTCAGAAGTAGAGTTATTTGATACAACTGATTCAACCCCCCTCTTAGTTGTCTTGTGCATTTCAACAATTCATATCAGAGCTCTGGTTCCTCGGTGAAAAGATTAACCACTTGAGGTAGATCATATGGTGAACAAGTTGCAGATTCCTATTTTTGATGAAGCTGATTATAGTGACTAGAAATAACATATGATAAGTTATTTGATTTCACTTAGTTTCAATACCTGGAAAGTTGTGGAGACAAAGTATGTGGTACTGACAGCTAATCCTTCCTCTATTGATGAGATTGTAGCTTATGAGGAGAATGAAATAGAAAGGTATTCTATTTTTTCAGTGCTTTATCTAAAACTGAAAGAACAAAAGTTATCTCTCTAGCTATTGCTCATGAAGTATGGACAAAATTGAAAGGAATTTATGAAGGGAATGATAGAGTAAAGTTGTCAAGAAAACTAACTACTAAGAGAAAATTTGAGAAATTTAGAATGGAAGATGGAGAAGACATTGCAAGCTATTATCAGAGAGTTGGAATTATAACCACTGAAATAAAGAATCAAGTTGGTCACATGTTAGATGAAGATATAATTGAGAATATCTTGATGACCCTACTAGACAACTACAATCACAAATTATCTGCTCTTTAAGAATCGTATGATCCAAATACATTTACTAAGGAACATCTATTTGGTGTCCTGGCTACATTCAAGATGAAAAAATTTGCAAGAGAAAAGGAGAAGACTGAAACAAATTTTAAAACAATGAAGATAGGGGATGATTCAGATGATGATGATTTAGAAGATTTGGAAGCAAATTTCACAAGGAGATCGAGAAGAAAGGTATTGGTAAATATAAAGTTAAATTTCCCTTTTAGTGTTTCGGTTGTGGAAATATTGGTCATTATGCATCAAGATGTCCTAATAGAACTACACACAAGAAGAACAAGGACAATAACAATAATCACAAGGATAAAAAGGATAGGAAGTTCAATAAATTGAATTATGTCAAAGAAGATGTAGGAATTTCTGATGATGAATTTGACTTTGAGGAAGATAAAGATGAATATTTGTTTCTAGCCCTAGAAAATAAAGTTGTATCTACTAATCATGGAAGATATGCAAAAGAATCTAGTCTGAAGAGAAAGAAGGTACTTTGGTAACTACTTTTCATGCCAGACAAGATGAAGACTTTTGGGTAATTGACAACAGATGTTCAAATCACACGATTGGAGATAAGAGTAAGTGTACTAAACTTGAGAAGCATGATGGAGGAATAGTCATGTTTGGAGATGAATCTGGTGCTAAAATTGTTGGTAAAGGAACAATTAGTTTTGATGGAAAACATAATACTAACGATGTTTACTATGTAAAAGGTTTAAGGCATAATCTCTTAAGTGTTGGACAAATGTGCAACAAAGGTTTTAAGCTTGTGTTTCAAGATAACACTTGTGAGATCAAAAAATGATCCAGAACTGTGAATTTTGATAATCTGATCAGGATCAGTTCTAGGGAAGTTGTCAGAGATCTTCCTAGAATCATAAAGCCTTAAAATTCAATCTGTAGAAGTTTCTAGTTGGGAAAAAAAACAAGGAATAATTTTAAAGGAAAGGATCAATCATCTACTAGAATGATAGAATTAATCCATACAGAACTCTATGATCCTACAAGAACATGAAGCCTAAATGGTGACAGGTACTTTATGCTCTTGATTGATGATTACTCTAGGATGACATGGGTTACATTGCTTAGAGAAAAGGCTCAAGCTCTTGATAGATTCAAGGTGTTTAAGGCAAGAGTAGAAAATGAGGAAAACCTAAAAATTAAATGCTTAAGGTCTGATAGAGGTGGAGAATTTACATCTGGCAAGTTCAATGCATTGTGTGAAGAGCATGGCATAAAAAGACATTATTCTGCTCCTAGAACCCCTCAGCGGAATGGAGTTGTGGAAAGAAAGAACCGAATTATTCAAGAGGATGCTAGAACTATGATGAAAGAAGCAAATTTTCTTGATGTGTATTGGAGAGAAGTAATCTGCATTGTTGTTTACATTCTTAATAGAGTTCAGATTAGAGGTAACACAACTAAGACCCCTTATGAGCTATGGACTAGTAAGACTCCTATTGTTAAATACTTCAAGGTATTTTGAAGTAGATGCTACATTAGAAGAGATGATGAAAATATTGGAAAGTTTGATGCTAGATGCGATGAAATAATTTTTCCTGGATATTTAAATAACATCCAAGCATATAGATGTTTTGATAAGAGACTGAAGAAAATAATTGAAAGTGCTAATGTAAAGGTTGATGAAGCCATGCATAGACTATTGGAAATAAATGAAGTTGAACCTGATGATCCTATTTGCATGCAAATACAAGAAGAAAAGGAAGAGAAAGAACAAAGTGATGAAAACTAAGAGATTCTAGAACCTACCACTAAGACTCCTAAATATTTTCAGAGAAATCATCCAGAGGAACAAATAATTGGAGACATAAGTGAAGGAGTGAAGACAAGAGGCAAAGTAGTTGAGGTAAACTTGTGTTTACTTTCTAAGATAGAACCTAAGACTGTGAGTGAAGCATGCAATGATGAAAGATGGGTTAGAGAAATGAAAGAGGAACTACATCAGATAGAGAAGAATGTGACATGGGAACTAGTTTGTAGACCTACAAGCAGGAATGTAATTGATTCAAAATGGGTATTTAGAAAAAAAGTTGAATGAAGATGGCGAAGTGGTAATAAATAAAGCAATACTTGTATGTATAGGATATTCACAGGTTGAAGGAATAGATTATGAAGAAACTTTTGCACCTGTAGCAAGAATGGAGGCCATTCGAATGTTCTTGGAATTTTCAACTCATAAAGACTTCAAAGTGTATCAGATGGATATCAAGTCTGCATTTCTGAATGGAGAACTGGAAGAAGAAATATATGGACCAATCAAAAGGTTTTCAACTATCTGACAAACTGAACATGGTTTGTAAGTTAAAGAAGGAATTATATGGACTTAAACAAGCTCCCAAAAAAATTAGAACTTGCACCTAAGACTCCTAAATATGTTCAAAAAAATCATCCGGAGGAACAAATAATTGGAGACAAAAGTGAAGGAGTGAAGACAAGAAGCAAAGTGGTTGAGGTAAAATTGTGTTTACTTTCTAAGATAGAACCTAAGACTATGAGTGAAGCATCATGTAATGATGAAAGCTGGGTTAAAGAAATGAAAGAGGAACTACAATAGATAGAGAAGAATGAGACATGGGAACTAGTCCCTAGACCTGCAAACAAGAATGCAATTGGTTCTAAATGGGTATTGAGAAACAAGCTAAATGAAGATGGTGAAGTGGTAAGAAATAAAGCAATACTTGTATGTAAAGGATATTTACAAGTTGAAGGAATAGATTTTGAAGAAATTTTTGCACCTGTAGCAAGAATGGAAGCCATTTGAATGTTCTTGGCATTTTTAGCTCATAAAGACTTCAAAGTATATTAGATGGATGTCAAGTTTGCATTTATAAATGGAGAAAAAGAAGAAGTATATATGGAGAAACCATAAGGTTTTCAACTGTCAGACAAACCTGACATGGTTTGTAGGTTAAAGAAGGTATTATATAGATTTAAACAAGCTCCTAGAGCTTGATATGCAAGATTGGATAGATACTTGACAAAGAAAAGCTTCAATAAAGGGTCTGTAGACAACAATATTTACTTCGAGGTTGAGAGAAACAAGATATTGATAGTTGTGGTATATGTTGATGACATCATCTTTTATGAAAATAAAGGTATGTGTAAGAAATTTGCTGAAAAGATGCAAATAAAATTTGAAATGTCTATGATTGGTGAATTGAATTTCTTCCTTGGAATTCAAGTAAATCAAACTGACAAAGGGATATTCATTTCACAATCCAAGTATGTTAAAGATTTGTTAAATAATTTTGGGATGGATGACTCCAAGCCGGTCTATACCCCTATGGTAACTGGATGTAAGTTGAGTAAGAATGATGAATCTGCTAAAGTTGATCAGAGCATGTACAAATCCATGATTGGTGGAATGTTGTATCTTACTATTACTAGACCTGATATCATGCATGCAATATGTTTAGTTGCAAGATTTCAAGAAAAACCTAAGGAAGCACATTTAACAACTATGAAAAGGATATTCAGATATCTTAAAGGAACTCTAGATTATGGGCTATGGTATCTGAAGGACAATGATTTAACATTGAATGCCTACACTAATGCAGATTGGGTTGTCTGTGTAGATGACCCGAAGAGTACAAGTGGTAGTGCATTCTTCCTTCGAGGAAGAATAGTTTCATGGCTGAGCAAGAAACAAGATTCAGTGTATTAATCCACTGCAAAATCGGAGTATATTGTAGCAACATCATGTTGTACACAAGTACTTTGGATGAAGCAAACCTTGATGGATATAGGTCTAGTGAGTGATGAAACTATCTCTATATTTTGTGAAAATACAAGTGCTATAAAAATTTCAAAGAATCCAGTGATTCATTCTAGGATAAAGCACATATCTATTAAGTATCACTTCTTGAGGGAGAAGGTATTGAAGAATGAAGTTAGACTTGAATATGTACCTACCAAAGAACAATTTGTAGACATATTCACTAAGGCCCTTCCAAAGGATACTTTTGAGTATCTTAGGGGGAAGTTAGGGGTTACTTCCCATCCTTCTTTGAACTAAGTGCACATGGAGGTGCATTGGTCCAGTGGATTCACAAACTCCTTTTGTTTTGGAATGATGATTGAGGTCTACTCCTCAGGGGGAGTGAGAAGTGCATTATTGCAGTATGTGATGTAGGTGTACTCCCAAGGGGGAGTGAACAAATATTTATATGGAAACAATTTACTTTACCATTGATGTCAAAGGGAGAGAAAAAATCATGTGAAAATTTTATTCTTGGTAGGTTGTCGCTTCTAAAAATCATGTATGTTGTCTTTGATGGTTTTTCACATCATGTGTTGCCATCAATGACAAAAGGGGAGATTGTTGCAAGTATGGATGTGGTTGATGATGTTTTCATTAATGTTGTCATTGATGTCAACTTAGTTCAGGTTGAGTAAAGATGGTACTTATATAGTTCAGATACTGCAGAAGTGCTTAGAGTACATTGAGCTATATTTATGAAGTTGTAGTTGTGTTTTTGCCAAGTGCTTTTGAGAAAATTTGAGAAATAATGAAGGCAGTGTTGAAGTGTGTATTCTGAGTGTGCTTTGGTATTATGCTCTACATTTCCTCTATGTTGATCCTATACCTATGCGGATCTGTAAGTGTGTTCATAAGCCTCAATGATAGTATATCCTAAGTTTTGGCTTCTAGTTCGATGGAGAGTAAAAGATGTGTTCACCGATGTGTGAATTGGTTGACAAAACTATCTATTTATGGACTACGAGAAATGTTTTTGGCTCCGTAGTCCTTTGATATCTAGTTTCAGATCTTACGGATTTGGGAGATGACTCTTTCTGATGGTTTCTATGTTTTGACAAATTTTCTTGTGGTTTGGCGCTCTAGAAGACCTGCTCCAGAGCTCTTGTGTTTAGCTGGTCGGGTTGGCTGGACTGGTGAAGAGTTCTCTATGAATTAAGTTTGTTATAATTGTTGTGGAGGTACTTGAGGCATTCTCAGAGCTGGTAGAAAGTCTCGTGAAGCGTGTTATGTGATCCATGTGTGATTATCTTGGTGTGCTTCAAATATCATTGGTGTTTTCATTAGGTTTGGCCGACCTGGTGTCTACACATTACATTAAGCTTTTGCATCGACTTAAGGAAGCATGTCATTGATCCAAGATGTTTTTTGGGTCCTAAATTAAATATGTAATTGGTCCTCTCTAATTCTTATCCACTGTGGGAATGTTGAGTAGTCCACCTAGTTTGAATTTGTAATTTAAAATTGTATACCCAACCTTGGAAAATGTTTCTAGGGTTGAAGATGGTATAAAAGTAAATAAAGTTGTAGTGAATTTGATATCCATCCATCCATGGATTGGGCAAGTAAGTGAAGAGTGTGAACAAGTGTGAAAAGGAGAGAGTGGAAGAGTGAATTGAGGCAACAATACTTTAAGGTGTTAGATTCCTGAAAGCAGTGAGCTGATGGTGTCTACAATCTTCTAATCAAGTTGTGAATGTGTGGAACCCTATTGGTGGATCTCATTTATGTATTTTTAAATTTTGTACATAGTGAGCCTCCCTTTTGGATAGTGAGTCCTTTGAAGGCATTGAACCCTTGCATCTGGGCAGTGAGCCTTTGTATCTGGTATTGTATTACTACTATATTGTGAGTTAATCCTCACCGTGGTTTTTCCCTTATTGGGTTTTCCACATAAATCTAGTGTCTCTGGTGTTTTCTTTCTGTTATTTTCATTTGATGTCTACACTTAATAACATATTGAAGTTAAACTGAAAAGATTAAGTTCTTAAGTAAAGTTATTTGATACAACCGATTCACCCCCCCTGTTTGTTGTCTTGTGCATTTCAACATCACCAATCTAACATGAAGTGGCCACGTAGAATGTAGATCTTGATCTTGAATTAGATGTAGAATAATGCTTAATCTTGGATCTTGGATGTTACATCACAACACTAGCTCAACAACATGCTTGATGTTTGATGACCTTGACATGATAATGGATCTTGAATTGATAGAACAAATGATGAAGAAATCTTCCCTTGAATGCCTTAGAAGTACTCTTGTAAGCTCTCTTGATGCTCTTATGAAGTCTTAGGACGCTTGACTCTTGATTGCTTAGGTGAAATAATGATTTGAAACCTTGTTTATATAGTCATTCCATCGAACTTATCATTTATTAGATCCCAAATGTCAACATAAATGAAATTTGAATTCAAAACCCTGATTTCCCACTAAAAACCCTAAAAAGGGGCCAAATGAGACTCATACGCCACTTGTGGCATATAGGTCCCAATTGGGTGGGATTCATATGCCCAAGGTGGCATATGGGTTCCACTAGGCATTTTCAACTTGAGGAAATGTCTGGGATTTAGGAAATTGAGTGGATTTATTGATTATGTCAGGATCTCCATTGAAATAAGCCTCAAGATGCATAATAAAGGGTCTTAGGGGCCTATTAATGATGATATGAAGGTCATAAATGCAAGAGGGCCCAAAACATAATGTGAAGTTATAAGTAAATACACTTTACAACTCTAAATTAAGGCAAAATTAGGTCTATCTAGCTTAAAAGGGACCTAAACCTAATGTGAATGTGTAAAATACATTACAACACTAGATAAAGGAAACCTTCGGTTAATTTTAATGTTAATAATTCCAAAATTAAGTGTGAAAATGTAAAGAGATACATTTTTCTACACTACAGTATCTATCTTTCATTTCCTTTAAATATTCATCATATGATCAATTTAAGTTCTCACATGCTCTATCCTCCATCACTGGACGTTATAGAAATAAATATTAAATATGCATTGATCTATTTTGTGAACTATTTGAGTTAGTTTAGAGTGCTATATCAAAGTAATTAAATAAAATACATTGAATAAATAATGAAAATGTATGCTATAGTGGAGAGAATGAAGTATACATTTTTTTAAATGTTTCCAAAATGCAAGTTGTAGAGAGTTATAGGGATGATGGTTTGGACACAAGGTTGATGAAGGAATTAAATTATATAAAAGTCCACTTGATGACGAATCCATAAAATGAGAGGAAGAGAACATGAGTGTAGATACCGAGTTTAGGGAACTTGAACAAAATTCCATGCTCGGTGAACTTCCTTGCTTTCTTGATCATGAAGATATTGAATTTGACTATGTTTCTAATAATTATATTCTCTCCCATGAAGATACTTTGGATATTTCTTCTTCATGTGATGATTGTACTAATATGAGTGTTAGAAAATATGCATTTTTTTAGAGCATGAACACATATTGTATATTGATAATTTATTAGAGGTGGGTTCCAAGATG
>CM021109.1:99819562-100049979 GCA_007115665.2 Sequoiadendron giganteum
TGGATTTTTGTTCATGTTTAAATACCTTGTATAGTGAACACTAGAAGTTTTCCGGAGGCTAGAAAAGATGATTGTGAAGTTTAATTTGATAGTACATTATTGTTTATGACAATGAATTGTCTTGGGATTTAGCCTTGCATGATTGTTTCTACCTTAGAGGTATTTTGATGGTTAGACGATTTACGCCATGGTTGAGATATGTTTGTTCATGGTTTTTTATGATGTGCATCTTGGCTATCCTTTGTATTTTAATTTTGAGTGATGTATGTAGGAAGAGTGGCTTTCGATAGGGCCGGAAACCCTAAGTGGTTTCTAGGGTAACCTATCGGAAGTTAGTAATTAAGTGAAAACATTAATTAATCTACTGGGGGTTGGATGGTATTCATAACTAATTCAGATAATGTAATGCTTCACCTTATGCCTTAGAGCTTGTATAGACTAAGGTTAGGTTGAGATGGCCTGGAATAGCTTATCGATCACTTTGTCTCCTTGAAAAGTGTATTGATACTACATAAGTTATTTTAGGGGCCAAAAATCGTAAGAGGTTACTAGGGTAACTTCGGTTGAGGATCGGTAACCTAGGAAGATTTTCTAGGGTAACCTAGAATGACTGTGTGATGACACTCTTATCCTTGTACATGTATGTGGTCTCTTGTGTTGGGATACAATTTTCCTTGGCATTGCCTCTGGGAGTATATCTGTTGTCATATGGTTTTGGTGTCGTAATGTGGTCATATGTATATTAGCCAAGTGATGTATGCATTGTCTTCTTTGATGTTTGTTTGACTTGAGGACCTCCTTCTATCTCCTTGCATGAGGGGTGGGCTTTCGAGTACCACATGGTTGGGAGGAACGTGCTCTATCCTCCATTGCGTCCCCTTGCAGGTGATGCATTTTGAGATGAGATTGTTCTTGGAAGGTTCATGGATTCACATCATTCATGGAGTTGATCATCGGGTGAGCTCATGGACAAGTTCGAAAGTGTACTTGATCTTCATCTTTATTAGGTACACTCATGATGATTACATGAGACGTTATTGTATTATGGTACTAGTTGTATCAAGATTTGTCACAATCTCGTTTGTTGTATCTTGAACTTGTAATTCATCTCTTTATGATAATGTAATTGCGGTATGATGTATTCATATGTTTCTTGTTTATGGATCTTGATGAGTTATTATTTTATGTTATTTTTGTAGCATTGTTGTGGAACCCTGAGATCACTCGTGTATATGTTCTTGTCACATGTTGTAATTGGATGTTATAAAACAAAATTGTTCGGATCTTTTGTTGTATTCTATGTTGTTCTCCGGGTTCCATGGCAGGGTGTTACGTTGCAAATATCTTTTATTGATGCATAGTGATGGCTTGCTAGCAAACAAATTATGGTTGTGAACTGGGAATACTGGGGCAACACATATATTTGGTCTTATAAAATGTGATATTGTTATGCATTGAAATAAAATTGGGTTAATACAAATCTTCCCATGTAAATATCATGATATTGTTTTGTATAAAAAGAGTAATGGGTCAAAATAAGTCTATCCATATAAGAATTAGTATTGACGTGCACAAATTATGTATTGGGGTCAATACCAATGTGACCACAAAAATTATGTTAATTTTGTGTATATAGTGTATATAGGGTTGAAAATAATGAGGTCCAATAGTGAGATTTATCTACATAAAAAATGCATATGCCAATGGTTGAATTGTTCTATTAGTTGATTGACTATATTATCTTTAAAACAATAATCAAGTAAGTAATCATAGCCACCTTATATATGTATATATTGAGTAATTATAGCATGCTATGGAAGATGTAGATTATTTTCCATCTAAGAATGCCCTTCTATTATCACACTTGAAAATATAAAAAATATTAGAGATATTTTTTATTTAATAACCTTCAATAGTGTAAATGGAGAAATTAAGAATTATACAATATTACATAAAGAAAACATTTATATAATTATTTCCATATACAAAATATTGAGTGGAAAAAAAGAGGTCCAATAAATGGGTAAAAATAAAAGAAATTTTGATCTAATTTTAAAAATAAAACTATGTAAAACAAATAACCTAGTGATATGGATAGATTTGTGAGTCAATATGAGGAATTATTGTTAGTTTATCATGTTCCATTAAAGGAACTCAAGCATTGTCAGAAGAAAATTGTAATAGTAATTAATTCAACTTGAATGATTGCCATTATAAATATAAATACATATATGTGCATATTGAATGAACTTCACTTACACACATGTACATAGGAATGTTTATATTGTATTTATATGGTAAGAAATTTTTGAAGTGATAAATTATAATCAAATTTTTGTTTTGTTTCTCAAATGAGTTTGTGGAAAATACTTAAGTTATTTGAATTGAAATGTGTTTAGTTTTTCAGAAAGGATAAGAATATGGTTTAATTTTTTAAGTTAATCAATTACATTAATCTCAATTTCATCTTCACTCAAGTCGTATAGTTTTTGTGTGAATTTGAGTAGTCCTATCTTGATTGTGTTAAGTCAAGTTGAGATAGGAGTGGTGGGAAAATGAACCATAGTTCCATTTTACGACGTGATAATGTTTTCAAATTCTTGGTCAAAGAGATGCATACGTTGCATGCATTGTGAATCCACAGTGCTTGATAGGTGCATGTTAACCAACCATCATACTTAGCTAGAGGGTGTGTAGGGTTACGTGACAAGTTGCAAGAAACAAAGTCACTAGCTCACACTTTATTCTTAGATGGTATGGTATGATAGAAAATCTATTTATTTTGTACTGATGCAAATGGTAGGGCCACTTGCAATAGGAAGTTGTGCAAGTGATTATTGGTTTGTTTTTGGAGGTAAAACACTTGGATGATGCTTTCTCTCCATTCAAAAAATTAGTATGCTAGAGGCTTGTTACTTAGAGACACATTATTTATTGAGATATTGATATTTTATTGTATATTGATTATTACATATTGTACTTGTATGAAAATGGAAAACTGGATATGACATTTTTTAAGAATGAAATTGTGCAAAAATTTAGTTATTATGATAAATTTAAAATGATGTGTTTTAATCTTGGTGATAAAGTGAAATGAATCTTGAAACACATTGTTATTATTATGATGAAAATTTATTTGGGTGATTAATCTTTCATAATAATGATTTTTAATAGAGTTTTACTAGTTCTTTTGGATTGATGTATTCTTGTTATATGTATGAAGTTTTTTAGTAGTTTTGATATGAACCCGAGGGTTTGTTTTTGATTGAGGAAAAAATGGGTTTTACAAGGACTCGAAACCACAAAGTTTACAGACCAAAAAGAGATAGATCATATGTAAGTCCAAGAAAAGATAGGCTGCAAACTAAAGATAAATAGAAAAGACCAGCAACCACCGGAAAAAACTAGCAAAAGTAAAGCAAAAGACTAGTGACAACAGAAACACAACCAAACCTAACCTAGAGACTTTAAGGTCTTTGCCACTTTAGTTTCCAGTATTATAATCCTACTTCATAGGGAGTAAAATTTTTAATATATTTTTTTTCAAGCTAACCTTATTGATTATATTTTCCCCAAATGCAAAGATGATGGGTTATTGGTCAAAAAAGAAAGGTGGAAAGAAATAAAATAAATCTAAATAAAGGGGAAAACCATTCAACCTACCAACCTTAGAGAATAAGTATAGCTCTCTGATATAAAAATTATGGAAAAGATCCTTGATTTGAATAAAGTAAGAAAAGGGTAAGAGTGTGACACTTGCTACCCCTAGTGTATCAAAACAAACAAAACCATTAATGGTAAAATATATTACTTTTTGATATTATTGTGATGCAACAATTATTTGTAAGTAGGTTATAAGGTGTTACCCATTAGTACACCCTACCTTAAGTAGTATGGTACTAGATTTAGATAGAGAAGAACTTGAGGATGTTTCTCTATCCAAATAGTGCCACTCTTGAAACTTTTGTAGATCTAGAAGGATATTATTAAATAAGGATACTTTATGTACACTACTAAATGAATTAAAAAACATTTCCTTCTTACATCTAGAAATGTATGATGTTCTTATGTAATAAGACTTTGAATGCTAAATTTTGTGTATGTATAATAAAGAAGTAAAATCTAATTAAAAATTTATGTTGGTAGGGGAGAAAATTAGTCTTTATTTCATGATTTCCTTCCAACTAAAATCAATTATCATGTAAAAACATTATTAGGAAGAAGATATCAATAAAATTTTGATAGTCACTATTTGATATAGTATGTGACCATGCTTTTTCCTTTGATAGATTTATTATATATTTTTTTAACTATTTCTCAAATATTAAGGGTGAAGATATTTTGGATGTTGTAACACCCCTCCATTTTTCTTTATGGACTGGATAGTGTGTCCTTGTTTTGCGTTGATTTATACTTCTGGATATTCAGATACTTTATCTTTTGTGTGTATTTAATCGCCATTTATTGAGCGATAAACTATTCTATGTGATGTGATTTGAGTTATCTGATGATTTGTGTTACATGTTTTAATGGTGTAATGATGTTAGTTGATATAACATGTTAGTGCATATGAGAATATTCGATGTATTGTGAAAGTGTCAGTTTTGTCGAGTGTATTGGTGAAGGGGATGGATTCACATCACTTGCTTGCGAGCACCCTGTGAATCTGAGATTTCTTCTTCATGGTGTGTATTATATGCTGTTATATTTTATGATGTTGATTATTATGTTTCAGGATTGCAGGTACAGGACACTGACTCCACTTGGTTTCACAGGTCTGAGCATGTCGATCCAACAGTTAAGTTGAAGGGAGATAGTAGCTAGGTAACATGTGTCAAGTCTACACCCTAGCCTTAGTGTGTCATTAGTCGTCTGTATCGAGTCGTTGTTTGCTTTACTTTAATGTTATTTAATTATGAAAGATTCTTGTTTTGGAAATAGATGTTTAGAATAATTGCATTATATCATGTTGATGATTATTTAATTTAAATTATGCAATATGGATAAAAGTTTATATTTAAATTAATTAATTAAATTTATTTTATTTAATTGATTAAATTTAATCCAAGGGGTTGAATCTAATTATTAAATAATTAAATTAATTAATTAACTGTGATGCAACAAAAATAAAAGAAATAAAAGAATTAAAATTAAATTTGGAATTTAATTTCAATTTGTGGAAATTTAATTATTTTGGAATTTAATTTCAATTAAGTTGGAGTTAAATTAGAAAGTGAAATTGGATTTGAAAAGCAAAGCTGGTTTTCAATTTTTGGAGATAATTGATATTTAGATATTTTAAGTTTCAATTTTGCATGCAAAATCAGATTTTGGTTGTGCAAGATATTTTTAATTAGGCATGCATGTGTGAGGGGAATTTATAAATGAAGTTTGGTTTTGCAAAAAAAAAGGGTTTTTTGGAGAGAATTCTGGTAGAGGAAAAACTTCTTCTGATGTGAGAGGATAATTTTTGGAAAATTGCATGGAGGAAGGGTTGAAGCAACTTTTGGTTTTGGAAGTGATTTGAGGAAAGTCAGTTTGCATTTGTTGAAGTTTCTGGGATTGGATCTGTTGCACGTTTAAGGAAAATACAGAGAATTCTTGGAGAAGGCTTGCATTAGAAAATTATTCTCTTCCTGTAGCTTCGAATTCTAGGTTTTGTTCTCTGGTTTTCTTGTTCTAGTTTGCTCAAAACAAATATTTATTGTTCATGAAACCTATTTGTTGAATTCATTGAGAAATAGGATTTGATATTTGAAACTAGATTTAAATTAAACCAAAACTGAGGGGAAAATTGTGTAGTTCTCTGTAGAAGTTAATTTAATTGAGAAAATGGATTGTTCTGTTGTTTAAATCGAACTTTGAGGTTAAACAAAATATTAGATTGTATTTAGAAAATTTAAACCTCTGTGGAAAAAAATAAATCTGTTTTGAAAAACTTCTGGAATATAATTTACATCCACTTGGATTTAAATATTCTTCTAATTGTTTAGAATTTGTGGAAATAGTTTAAGAAGGAATTAATTTTGTTATACCTTGTGAAAATTGGTTTCTTTCTGGAAAATGTCATCAATCTACCTTGTAATTGAAATTCTGGAAAAATATATATACATATATATATATATATATATATATATATTTTTTGTTAAATATATATATATATATACATATAATATATATATTTTATATTACTGTTGAAAATCATTTTTTTAATTGCCTCTGAGCTATCCATATGGTTGACGAAATTCAGGAATTACAGATGAAAATTTGTTTTTTATTTTTTTTATAAAAAAATAAAATAAGGAAGTGAATGTTTTTCTTTGGGGTTTTATTGCACTGGTATGGGAGGCATCGCTGCCATTGGCAGTGCCCTCCACACACAGTGTGGAGGGAGCGTTGCCAAGGGCAGTGTCGCCCCTCACCACAGTTCGCAAACCCTCCCCTCTTTCCTAATGGCAGTGCCCTTTGTTTGGGGTTCGACTGTGCCTTAGCATAGCCACCCCCCAAAACATAGGGGATGGCTATACATTGTTAAAACTGTAGATTCTTTAAACAAATCCAGCCCGAACATAGTAAAACCCACGAGATTATCAGTCCGTCCACATTTCATAAGGATTTCATAAGGATTTTAGGGTTCGCTTATATTATAATGATATTTGTAATTTAATTTCGTTGTAAATTAAATAATATTTAATATCAAATATAGTTAGTTAATAAAATGGGTATTTGGTAAATTTGTATATTTTGAGATAAAATAATAAAATTAATTTAATTAATTGAGGAGGAAATTTCTGTGTATTTTTAAATGAAAATATATTATATTCAATGTATATATATATATATATATTTAGGGGTAAATTTAATATTAGAAATTAATTCAATTTGAAGCATGCAATGTTGCATTGGGTGGAGATTTAAAAGAAATGCCTTGTAGGCATGGGTAAATTTTATAGAAAAAAGATATTTTATTTAAATGGAAGTAATTACTTGATTTAAAGGAAATATGTATTTTGTTAACATGATTGAAGAAAATAATGAGATATATATATTGCATGAGTAATATGAGTAGGTATATTTAAATATATACATAGTTTAATGTTTTGTAGAAAAATGACAGTTTACAAATTGAATATATTCATGTTTTAATAGAGAATTGAAAAGATATAGGTTTTGGATATAAACATAGAAAGGTTATTGTTAATAATTTTATGTTGTATTAAGAGATAATTAAGGAGTTGTATTTAATGGAGAGACAATTAATTACCTTAAGTTAGTTATTTTCTATTAGAGCTATTAAAACATTGTGATTGGAATATTTGAGAGATATGGATTTAGTATATCCGAAGTAGTGATTTCCTTGTGATTGCCTTTTATAATTATTTTCTTCGTATTTCGCAAAGGGTTGTGAGTTTAAATTGTTTAAAATTCCCTCTTACAAAAATGGAAAAGGAGTATATGGTTATTTGAGTAAACCTTGTTATTGTGTCTTTGCTTTTGTAAACGTTACCTAATGCTTGAGTATGGATTTAGGAAATCCAAATATTAGAGTTGATTAATGACTTGATTGCTTTTGTAGCTATGTCGTCATGTTATATTTTGAGATGTAGGATTATGTGTTAATTCAATATTTTAAGGCTTCCAAAGAACTATAGAGGATTTAAGAGGATTGTCGATTCATGATGTCAACTAGTGTTGTCCTTTGGGTAGTGCATGATGTTTTATTAGTATTTACCCGATTTCCATGAACAGGGTTATTTTTGTACCTCTTGTGAAAGGAGTGGACTACGTGTTTAGGTTGCCTCCATTTGTTGGAGTGGATTCCTTTATTTTGTTTCCTCCTTGTGATAGAGTGGTTTTGAATACCTAGGTTGTGCACTTGTGATTCCCTTGGTGGATAGTTTGTTTATGTATTGTTGAATAGAAGAGTGGCCGCCATTAGGGGCCAAAGCCCGAAAGAGGTAAGATTTGGGTAACCTATGGAAGCGAGTTTAATCAAGTGATAACTAAAATTGAAATGAATATTGGGGAGTACTACACACTAAAAAGATAAGTTCTAGTTCATTCATAGTCAAGTGCTAGTTAAGGTTTGGAATGAGTGGAAAGGCCTGGAATGGCATAGTTATCTATCTCATCTGTACAAGAGGTATTTGATTCTGCACTAGTAAGTATGAGGGCCGAGGGTCGGTAGAGGCCACCAGGATTACTGGAGCCTATGAAGATCCGCCGAGGGTAAATTATTATGAGCTATGCGATGACATTCTGTCTAGGACAACTGTTTGTTTGTTGGTATTTTATGTTATGTGTATGGTTCTCTAAAAATACTTGATCTATTTTATGTCTGGAAGCAATGTGACCTATGTCAATAATGTGAGAGTTGTTCTTGAGTCGTACTTGTATTGTACTTATGTTGTACTTTTGTTTGGTTGAGTCAGTATGAGTATGCCTTTGGTTAGAAGTTTTAGATATTTGTCCATGTTACGTTGTTACTATCTCCTAGCATGGGGGTGGTCCTTCGGGTACCACTAGGTTGGGTGGAACATGTACCAAAACCGTTGGTCCCCATTCTTCTTCTGTACTTGGTGGCGAGACATCCAATTGGATAGCTCGCGGTTCTTATGTTATTTGTGCATTGTTATATTTCAGATTGTATAAAATATTTATCCCTCTTATGTTTATGAGGGAGATTCTGTAATTGTAATCTTATGTACTATTGCCTCACTTTGGGAATGAGTGATGTAACTATTGGATTTAATAAATGATAATGAAATGGTATCTTAGATGTTTATCTTTTTATGTATGTTGTATCTTTATGATGTTTATTTCATAAAGTATTAAATGCTATGGTTATATGTATTATGTATGTGTGGGTTTAAGTAATCCCAATCTTGTAGCCTTAAAGGTTGTTGTTAATTAGTAAGTGAATGTGTATGTTAATAGCACTTATAAAAAATAAAATTGGTTCACTGAAATCGTTAATTACAACTTCCTTTAGGGTTACTTGGCGGGGCATTACACATGGTATCAGAGCCTAGGTTTAAACACTGGGTGGTCTGGGATTATGATGTACCCATTAAGCTTAGTTGCGTAGGTTTTCCAAGTGTACTTTGTCTAATACCCTTTTGTGTCTGTGTAGGAGTATGCCTCCTAGACGTGGATGAGGAAGAAGACGTGACGTGGCCGGGTAGGCGGTCGAGAGGAGAGTCAACATGACTCGACACCTCATGTGCCACTTATACCTGAGCAGGAGGAGCATCAGGCCTTATTGAATGTCCGAGGGGACGATGGTAGACAATTAGATCCTCCACGGGTCGAAGCTGCACGTAGGACTTTTGAGGAGGCTTTGGCATTTCTAGGTCTGAGACAGGTAGTACCTGAGGTTAATCCTATTGTTAGGACAATTACAGCTCAGTTGGATATGTTAGTAGTGTCCTATATGAGAGATTTGATTCAGTCACAACCACCTAGGTTTGATGGAATCAGCACTGGTTTAGAGGCTGAGACTTGGCTGATAGGTCTCGACCAATGTTTTGCTATGCATCCATTTGATAGTAATACTAAAGCACGGTGCACTGTTATGCATCTGTAGGGATTTGCGGCTGCTTGGTGGAGAATTGAGGAATAGAAGCTTCACATTGACATGAGTTATGTGAGTTGGGAGATATTCCTTGAGCGGTTTAGAGCCCATTTTCTTTCTAACCTTTGGCGTCGGCCTAGGGGTGATGAGTTTCATGCCCTACGATAGTTAGCCATGACCGTAGATGAGTATGAGAGACGTTTCTACAAACTTAAACAGTTCGCAAGAATCAGAGATGATGAGGGGATGCTTGTGCAACATTTCATCAGAGGTTTGGATGTCCGTATTAGTGGTGGTGTGCGGGTCTTTGAACCCAAATCTATGGAGACAGCTGTGGAGAAAGCACGACTGGTTGAGGATAACTTGACTATGGCATTAGGAGGTCATTCAGGTGTGCAGATTGGTAGTGGTTTAGGAGTTGAGTCTAGTGCATGATGGGGTCAGACTCAGGGAGTTGGATCATCGATGACTTAGTAGGAGCCTATTCAGAGTGAGAAGCAGGAGAGTGCGCTTGGGAAGTGTAAGGAATCTCAGGATGATGGTGGTTCTTCACCTAGAAGGAACCGGAATTGGTGGCGCAATAAGTGCAATCGACAGGTACAGCCAGCCCAAAGTTCACAGTCTGCGGCTGATTGGGATGGTATGGAGCAGCCTACTATACCCATAGGAGGCAATGAGTTTGGTCATAACATTAGATGTTACTCTTGTGGTCAGTAGGACCATATTGCTAGGAATTGTCCTCATCAGAGCACTTCTGATTTGGATAGGGACCAGTAGTTTCTGAGCCGATAGTAGGTCTGCAGGCAGGTTTCATCGTGCATATGTTGCGGTTGATAACCGTTAGTTTGGTTATCGGGGTGTTGTAGTTGAGACTTCTGATGTTGGTAGTGCAGTGCAAGATACTCATCCTCTGGGGTCGATGTTTTAATTTTTATGCAGTTTGTTTGAGGGAGTTTTATCCCTACTTGTGTGCAGGCTTCCAGGATTAAGCCTAACCCTTGGGGGGGAGAATGTAAAACCCCTCCATTTTTCTTTATGGACTGGATAGTGTGTCCTTGTTTTGTGCTGATTTATACTTCTGGATATTCAGATACTTTATCTTGTGTGTGTATTTGATCGCCATTTATTGAGTGATAAACTATTCTATGTGATGTGATTTGAGTTATCTGATGATTTGTGTTACATGTTTTAATGGTGTAATGATGTTAGTTGATATAACATGTTAGTGCATACGAGAATATTTGATGTATTGTGAAAGTGTCAGTTTTGTTGAGTGTATTGGTGAAGGCGACGGATTCGCATCACTCGCTTGTGAGCGCCCTGCGAATCTGAGATTTTTTTCTTCATGGTGTGTATTATATGCTGTTATATTTTATGATGTTGATTATTATGTTTCAGGATTGCAGGTACATGACACTTACTCCAACTAGTTTCACAGGTCTGAGTGTGTCGATCCAATGGTTAAGTTGAAGGGAGATAGTAGCTAGGTAACATGTGTCAAGTCTACACCCTAGCCTTAGTGTGTCATTAGTCGTCTATGTCGATTCGTTGTTTGCTTTACTTTAATGTTATTTAGTTATGAAAGATTCTTGTTTTGGAAATAGATGTTTAGAATAATTGCATTATATCATGTTGATGATTATTTAATTTAAATTATGCAATATGGATAAAAGTTTATACTTAAATTAATTAATTAAATTTATTTTATTTAATTGATTAAATTTATTTTATTTAATTGATTAAATTTAATCCAAGGGGTTGAATCTAATTATTCAATAATTAAATTAATTAATTAGCTATGATGCAAGAAAATTAAAAGAAATAAAAGAATTAAAATTAAATTTGGAATTTAATTTCAATTTGTGGAAATTTAATTATTTTGGAATTTCATTTCAATTAAGTTGGAGTTAAATTAGAAAGTGAAATTGGATTTGAAAAGCAAAGTTGGTTTTCAATTTTTGGAGATAATTGATATTTAGATATTTTAAGTTTCAGTTTTGCATGCAAAATCAGATTTTGGTTGTGCAAGATATTTTTAATTAGGCATGCATGTGTGAGGGGAATTTATAAATGAAGTTTGGTTCTGCACAAAAAATGGGTTTTTTGGAGAGAATTCTAGTAGAGGAAAAACTTCTTCTGATGTGAGAGGATAATTTTGGGAAAATTGCACGGAGGAAGGGTTGAAGCAACTTTTGGTTTTGGATGTGATTTGAGGAAAGTCAGTTTGCATTTGTTGAAGTTTCTGGGATTGGATCAGTTGCACGTTTAAGGAAAATACAAGGAATTCTTGGAGAAGGCTTGCATCAAAAAATTATTCTCTTCCTATAGCTTCGAATTCCAGGTTTTTTTCTTTGGTTTTCTTGTTCTAGTTTGCTCAAAACAAATATTTATTGTTCATGAAACCTGTTTGTTGAATTCATTGAGAAATAGGATTTGATATTTGAAACTAGATTTAAATTAAACCAAAACTGAGGGGAAAATTGTGTAATTCTCTATAGAATTTAATTTAATTGAGAAAATGGATTGTTCTGTTGTTTAAATCAAACTTTGAGGTTAAACAAAACATCAGATTGTATTTAGAAAATTTAAACCTCCGTGGAAAAAAACAAATCTGTTTTGAAAAACTTATGGAATATAATTTATATCCACTTGGATTTAAATATTCTTCTAATTGTTTAGAATTCGAGGAAATAGTTTAAGAAGGAATTAATTTTGTTATACCTTGTGAAAATTGGTTTTTTTCTGGAAAATCTCATCAATCTACCTTGTAATTGAAATTCTAGAAAAATATATATACATATATATATATATATATATATACATATAATATATATATTTTATATTCCTGTTGAAAATCATTTTTTTTATTCCCTCTGAGCCGTCCGTACGGCCGATGAAATTCAGGAATTACAGATGAAAATTCATTTTTTGTTTTTTTATAAAAAAATAAAATAAGGAAGCGAATGTATTTCTTTGGGGTTTTATTGCACTGGTATGGGAGGTGCCACTGCCATTTGTAGCGCCCTCCACACATAGTGTGGAGGGAGCGCTGCCAAGGGCAGTGCCGCTCCTCACCACAGTTCGTAGCCCCTCCCCTCTTTCCTAATGGCCGAGCCCTTTGTTTGGGGTTCGGCTGTGCCTTAGCATAGCCACCCCCCAAACATAGGGGATGGCTATACATTGTTAAGTCTGTGGATTCTTTAAACAAATCCAGCCCGAACATAGTAAAACCTGCGAGTTTATCAGTCCGTCCGCATTTCATAAGGATTTCATAAGGATTTTATAAGGATTTTAGGGTTCGCTTATATTATAATGATATTTGTAATTTAATTTCGTTGTAAATTAAATAATATTTAATATCAAATATAGTTAGTTAATAAAATGGGTATTTGGTAAATTTGTATATTTTGAGATAAAATTATAAAATTAATTTAATTAATTGAGGAGGAAATTTCTGTGTATTTTTAAATGAAAATATATTATATACAATGTATATATATATATTTAGGGGTAAATTTAATATTAGATATTAATTCAATTTGAAGCATGCAATGTTGCATTGGGTGGAGATTTAAAAGAAATGACTTGTAGGCATGGGTAAATTTTATAGAAAAAAGATATTTTATTTAAATGGAAGTAATTACTTGATTTAAAGGAAATATGTATTTTGTTAACATGATTGA
The DNA here is from genome assembly GCA_007115665.2 of Sequoiadendron giganteum. Taxonomy (NCBI): domain Eukaryota; kingdom Viridiplantae; phylum Streptophyta; class Pinopsida; order Cupressales; family Cupressaceae; genus Sequoiadendron; species Sequoiadendron giganteum. The sequence goes on from CM021109.1 coordinate 99,832,820, forward strand.
AGAAAATAATGAGATATATATATTGCATGAGTAATATGAGTAGGTATATTTAAATATATACATAGTTTAATACTTTGTAGAAAAAGGTCAGTTTACAAATTGAATATATTCATGTTTTAATAGAGAATTGAAAAGATATAGGTTTTGGATATAAACATAGAAAGGTTATTGTTAATAATTTTATGTTGTATTAAGAGATAATTAAGGAGTTGTATTTAATGGAGAGACAATTAATTACCTTAAGTTAGTTATTTTCTATTAGAGCTATTAAAACATTGTGATTGGAATATTTGTGAGATATGGATTTAGTATATCCAAAGTAGTGATTTCCTTGTGATTGCCTTTTATAATTATTTTCTTCGTATTTCACAAGGGGTTGTGAGTTTAAATTGTTTAAAATTCCCTCTTATGAAAATGGAAAAGGAGTATATGGTTATTTGAGTAAGCCTTGTTATTGTCTCTTTTCTTTTGTAAACGTTACCTAATGCTTGAGTATGGATTTAGGAAATCCAAATATTAGAGTTGATTAATGACTTGATTGCTTTTGTAGCTATATCATCATGTTATATTTTGAGATGTGGGATTATGTGTTAATCCAATATTTTATGTCTTCCAGAGAACTGTAGAGGATTTAAGAGGGTTGTCGATTCATGATGTCAACCAGTGTTGTCCTTTGGGTAGTGCATGATGTTTTATTAGTATTTACCCTATTTCCACGAACAGGGTTGTTTTTGTACCTCCTGTGAAAGGAGTGGACTACATTTTTAGGTTGCCTCCATTTGTTGGAGTGGATTCCTTTATTTTGTTTCCTCCTTGTGATGGAGTGGTTTTTGAATACCTAGGTTGTGCACTTGTGATTCCCTTGGTGGATAGTTTGTTTATGTGTTGTTGAATAGAAGAGTGGCTTCCATTAGGGGCCAGAGCCCGGAAGAGGTAAGATTTGGGTAACTTATGGAAGTGAGTTTAATCAAGTGATAACTAAAATTGAAATGAATATTGGGGAGTACTACACACTAAAAAGATAAGTTCTAGCTTCATTCATAGTCAAGTGCTAGTTAAGGTTTGGAATGAGTGGAAAGGCCTGGAATGGCATAGTCATCTATCTCGTCTGTACGAGATGTATTTGATTCCGCACTAGTAAGTATGAGGGCCGAGGGTTGGTAGAGGCCACCAGGATTACCGGAGCCTATGAAGATCCACCGAGGGTAAATTATTATGAGCTATGCGATGACACTCTATCTAGTACAACTGTTTGTTTGTTGGTATTTTATGTTATGTGTATGGTTCTCTAAAAATACTTGATCTATTTTATGTCTGGAAGCAATGTGACCTATGTCAATAATGTTAGAGTTGTTCTTGAGTCGTACTTGTATTGTACTTATGTTGTACTTTTGTTTGGTTGAGTCAGTATGAGTATGCCTTTGGTTAGAGGTTGTTGATATTTGTCCATGTTACGTTGTTACTATCTCCTAGCATGGGGGGTGGTCCTTCAGGTACCACTAGGTTGGGTGGAACATGCACCAAAACTGTTGGGTCCCCATTCTTCTTCCGTACTTAGTGGCGAGACATCCAGTTGGATAGCTCGCGGTTCTTATGTTATTCGTGCATTGTTATATTTCAGATTGTATAAAATATTTATCCCTCTTATGTTTATGAGGGAGATTCTGTAATTGTAATCTTATGTACTATTGCCTCGTTTTGGGAATGAGTGATGTAACTATTGGATTTAATAAATGATAATGAAATGGTATCTTGGATGTTTATCTTTTTATGTATGTTGTATCTTTATGATGTTTATTTCATAAAGTATTAAATGCTATGGTTATATGTATTATGTATGTGTGGGTTTAAGTAATCCCAATCTTGTAGCCTTAAAGGTTGTTGTTAATTAGTAAGTGAATGTGTATGTTAATTGCACTTATAAAAAAAAAATTGGTTCGCTTAAATCGTTAATTACAACTTCCTTTAGGGTTACTTGGCGGGGCATTACAGATGTGGTCTAGGAAACTATTGAGTAGAAGTCAATTCTTAATGTTATGAATTGATTGTTTAGTTCGTTGAAATACTATATAATGTGTAAATATTTTTGAGCTAAATACTAGGGTTGGAGTCTTACCTATGTGGATATTAATTTGCACATCTATAATGTCATACTACTTTATTTTTTATATTTATTATATTGACTTCCAAGTTGTCATGCATGCCAATATTTTTTGCCTATTTTAAATGGTATTGTAGTGTACTAAAATGTACCCCTTTACATTTTCACACTTTTTTGGGCTCTCCCTGCTAAAACTAGGCTTCTCTATGCCTTATTTTGTCCTATTTTGTATCCACAAACCTTATTTAATGATTTTTTCTTAGAATAATCCTAACATTTTATAAATGATAAATCATGATTCAATGTTTGAGGTTCTGTGTTCTAGATTTGGTGATATGGGACTCTTATGCCACCTTGGGTATATGGGTCCCACCTATATCACGGGGCCTCATTTTGAACATTGCATTGAACTTAACACTTCTTGTAGTTTGTGTCTCGTGTTTCAGAAACTAGGACTCATACGCCTAAGGTGGCATATGAGTTTTGCTTAACCAAGAAATACTTCAAACCAAATTCTTGGTGGGATTTCATTATCCTAGATCTGATGTCATCTTACATAGTGTTGTAATTTTACTAAATTTGGCATAAACAAGTATAAATACTAGAGGCTTATCTCTCATATTTTAACCTAGAAAGTTTACAATTCATCTAGCAATCCTGAGAGAGCATTACAAAAGCATTACAAGAGCATTCAAGAGAAAATCATTAAGAATTTGGAGCAGCATTCAAGATTCATGCATCATGTCAAAGTCTTTATGCATCATGTGTATTTTTGAGATAACATTTTTGATGTAGGTTTTCATGATTCAAGTAAGCATTCAAAGACATTATCTCATATCAAGATCAAGAGTCAAGATCCATGTCCATTGAAACCATTTCACACAAGTTTGTAGCCTTTATTTCAAAGGTTTGGTTAGTTGCAACATTGCATTTGTTCATTCATCATTCCTTCATTCTGTTTAATTTCATCTCAAGGTTTGATTACCAAAACAAGGTTTGACTAAGGAAAACCCCTATTCCCTAACACAACAACATTTTTCCCTCTTCATGTGTGATTGAAGATCTAGGGGATTTGGAGCTTGAAGATCCTTTGAAGACAAAGTTGCAAGATTGAAGAAAGTTGTCAAGAAGTTTTCATCTTCACAGAAACTCACCTGCAGATCATAATTTAGACTTTTTAAACTTGAAGATCAGACAAGATGGAAGCTATAGAAGATCACTTGAGGATACAAAAGTTTTAGTCAAGCCATAATACTGGGACTAAATCACCCCTTTGGGCATATGAGTCCTAGTATACCTCTTTTTAGTACTTTTTTATAGAACCTGATTTACCAGTAAAAGATTCTAGATTCCCCCTAGATTCCTATAGTAGGACTAAATCACCCTACCAGGTGTATGAGTTCCATTGTAGTTGAAAAAGTAGAATTTCAGTGTTGCAAAGCTTGCTTGGAATGCATCAGTTTATTAGGTTCCCTTCTATCTAGTTTCTATTTCTCAGTTTGATTTCATGCTTTAAGTTTCTAGGGTTTAGTGTATGATTGTTTTCATGTCTCCTTTTAAGCTTCATTAATCACACCTAAAGAAACCACCCCCCTTTATATTCCTTCCCTCAATTGAGTCTCTTGGTTGATGGATCTCAATTTCCTAATGAAATGAGAGTGAAATAGGTCCCCTTAGTTCCATCTCCCAAATGGTGAAACACCTATTTCCTACGGTTCAAGTGTTAGCTTTATATAACTCTATATTAAATATTGAGTTGATTTTTTCAAGGAATTTGAAAATGAATCCCCCACTCAAGTGTCATTGGAATTTTTCACCAAGGTGTTTGGAAAGGTAGGTCCATTGAAAATTTTGGCTAGCTATAAAATTTTGGCTTGATAGGGTAGTTTGTGTGGAGGAACCCCCCTTAAAGAATACTCAAATAATGGGTGACCAAGGATTGGATCCTACATAGGATTCACCTTGATGTCATACAAAAAATTAGTAAGGCTATCTTTCTTTTTTGTCTTGCTAAACTACCATGTTAAGAACAACATCGAGCATGGTCCCTAGTATGTTTATTCTTCTTTGTGACTCTTCATCACCAAAGTACTTGATTTTTTATGAGAAATACCTCCATTTCCCTTTTTGGGTTGAATTTACCAAGTTGCCATTACCATGTTGGAATTTCCTGATAAAAATATCCTCTTACATATGCAATATATTTTTTGTTGAGCATAAGAAGTTCTTATCATCTCAACTCTAGATGAGGATTTATATTTAAGTCAACATTTCCAATGATGTATAGGAAATGGATTATATACAATTTTTCCAAATAGACACAATCAACATGTTCTTTCTTTGAACCTACCCAACACATCCTATTATTGTTTTTGATTAAAAAAGTAGGAGAAAGGTCCCTTGAACCTAGACAAAAACAAAGAATAGGATAAATGACCATCAGAACAACACCAATAGAACAACAAACCAAAAAATGGACTAACACCAAATGCCACAACTAAGATCCAGCACCGGCCAGAAACAACAAAAGGCTTAATGATTGAGAAACCAACATCACTAGGAATTCATTAAGAGTTTGATAACACAACAAAAAAGTAAACTATGATAAACATAAGGGCTCATAGACCCAATGAGAACCAAGGCACACAAGCCAAAAACTAAAGAAACATAAAATGAAACCTACTTTCTAGGACTATAGATCAAGTCCCACTCTATGATCAGTTTCTCCAACTCCTCGCTCTACTGCTCCATCTCCTCGATTGTTTTGTCCTTCAACTAGATCTCTGCTTCCTGTGAGGAATTATTCCTCCTACAACCTTTCTTGACTTTAGCCATACGATTAACCATTCAAAATATTTCCCTTCTCATAATACCCAGAGTGATAGAAGTCAGCCTATTAAACACCTTGCCTATTCTTTTAACTTTTTCCTGAAGTGCACAAAATTGAGTCACATAAAACTAAAAGGACCTATTGCCCAACTTCATTTCTTCTTCATTTTCCTTCATTGCATGCCCATCCAAATCCTCCATGGCTGTCATAATATCCTCTTTGACTTCTTTTTCTATTTATTTTTCACCTTCATCCTTGCTATCCTACGAATCCTACACCACCTCTTGACCAGAACTATTGTCCTCTTCTTCTTCACTATTAATGGAGTTGTCCTCCAGCTCCTCATGTAGAACCATAGAAATTTCCTTCTTGCTTAGGTCTGGGGCAGCCTCTTCATTCGAGGTTTTGTCATTAGGTTCTTTAAAGCTTAATTTTTTTCCTTTGGAAGACTGACCCACCAACCTAGCTAACCTCCTCCCACCTTTTCCACAACTTGAATCATTCAAATTGCCTTATTCTTCCTCATCCCATATTTCAAATCTGAATTTTTTCTCATTTTAGGTTCAAAGCTATCATATATTTTTCTCTTAACACCCATAATATTATCAGAAGGGTTACCGGTACTCTTCTTTCCTTTCACAATTGAGACAACAAGGTCCCCCTTTATTAATATTCCTTTAATGGAAGACTGTTTCAACACAAAGGGTTCACCCAAGGGTTTTGAGAGGGGAGGCTTAGAGAAAGGGGAACCCTCACTATGAGTTTTACTAGGATTAGGGTGAGGGTGAGGGTTCAATTGGTTAATTTCGGCTTCTTTTACATGAGGGTTAGTTTCCAAAGAGGGGCCAAGTAGGGGTGTAGTAATAGAATAATAATTATAAATAAATTGAATAAGGCCCTAGTGAACAGGTAGCAAAACTCCTTTTTCCTTAGACTGCTTAAGAGAAGGGAGTAAAAAATGGAATATTTATCTTGTCATTCCTCCTAATGTGATTGAGAAAGGGGAAGTGATAACCGTGATCAGTAATGTACCTACCTTATAGAGTGAAGTATCTCATAATGTACACACTAACCACCCCATAAGGAGTCGAGAGCCTTTCTCTATCATATCCATTTTGGAAATGCAAGAGTTTCTCCTCCCCTTTAATGAAACTATCAATGAATCTTTAATAGTTTCCATTGATAAATTTTTCCACCTTCATACCACTACACCCCAAGCTAGTCGCCTCCACTATCAATTTAGGGGTCACCATAAACACTATACTTCAAATTTTTACTCTATGTTCATGTTAGGAACTATAGAATTTTGCAGTGATATCATTGTTATAAACCCTTATTACCATGAAGAATGGGATCATACCAAAATTTTCAAAAATCCTCCAAAGCTCAACATTTTGGCATAACAAAATGCAAGAGAGTAGATCAGACCACTTCCTCTAACCCTCATGATTTTGCTAAGATAGTGAAAAAGATTAAAAAATTACCTTTAGTTGCAACAACAAAAATGAGAGAGGGGTTAGAAACTTGTAGAATAATATAAATCTCATAATCATTTAGGGGAAATTTAGAGGCACTCACGTCTACTAAAAACCCTTTACCAAAACCACCATCATTCTAGAAAGATCTATCAAATTCTTTGATTAAGGTCTTTTCATAATTAAAAGATAGACGAATCTTACGCTAGATGTCCATTATCTTATGCCAGAACCCAGAATCCATGTGACTGAAGGTGCCTCTAAAAATAATAATAATAGATATTAATATGCATTTGTAGCTTGAAGGCCTTTTGAAATGATAGTTGACAACAAGAGGCTTGGGAAATATGCAAGGAATCATTATAAAACTACTCCACAACCCCAAAAAAATGATTAAAATAATTCTCAAGTCCCTAGTGATGGGAGAAATTAAATCCAAGGTCTTGTCAAATGAACCTCTCACACTATAAAAAATCTGAATTAAATGATTTTGCTTGGGGGAAATAATACTATAAAGGTAAGTACCATTAAAACTTACCTTTTCATTGTGCCAAGTCTTTTCCAAGATCATGAGATCCTTAGGGGCTTTTTAATTGGGGGGAGTCTTTCCCTTATTGCTATCTTCCTTAATCATTTGATAGTTAGTTATCCTCCAAACCATATATAGGTACAATGTTAAAAAACATAAGCAAGTTGACATAAGAAAAACCACTTTATTGGACAGCATTCCATCACTTCTTTTGCATGTCACTAACTAAGTTGGATAATTTAAATTTAGAAAGGGGTGAGAGAATATAACACTTAACTAAATGCTTGAACTAGTGAACATCCCCATAGCCAGTGTGAATTGAAGCCTCAATTTCATGAGTAGAGTAAACCCCTCTCAACTGATCCTTAGAAATCTAGTCTTTAATTTAAAGAAAAATATTTTTGTACTTCCAAAAAAGACATTGGGAATTTTAGAGTCCCAAATTTGTAACCAAGTCTACAACTATATTTCCCTTTGTATAGATATAAAGCAAGGAGTGCCTATCTAGAGAATTAATCACACATTTTGAGTCCTAGATCAAGTTCTTGATCTTCTAGGAGTGCTCAACTCGATCCTCAAGAAGGTCAATAATTAGTTTAGAGTCCCTCGCAATTATGGCCTTGTTAAAACTAAGTTCTCTCCATCTCTTTATACCTCTCTAGGCAGCAATAAATTTTTCCTCCACATTGGTAGCAATTCCAAGGCACTTTGCATAGGCTTCAATACATCTCATTTTATGATCCCTAATCAAATCTCCAACAACAAAAAATCACTACTTTCCTTTAGAGTAGCCGTTTAATTTTACCCAGTCAACTAGCAAAGGTTTCCATTTAGTCATTTCCATACTTATGATGTTAGCCTAATTAATCTTAGTTAGATCATGATTTAGGCCCCATGTTGGAAAAAAGTGTCTCAACCTTGCAATTATATAAAGTTTATTGTTGATAGGATATATATATGCACATATATATATATATATATATATTTCCTAGTTATATCGATAGGTGTAATATACAATGGTAGCATGGGGAGGAGTGGGAGTCATGTAAAGAATTTTTTGTTAACATTTTTAGAAAACTTCTAAAATGACCGACATACATTAAGTAAATGATACATTGTAGATCTAGACCATTAATTATTAGGTTTTAGATCTAATGGTGGATATTTTGTTGGCCCATCTTTCCCTAGAAGGTAACCATGTATTTTATGAGGGAATTGGAGTACGATTGTAGACAACGATGTATTTTGAGAGTTTGATTGCAATCATGTTGTATCAAGATCTCTAGTGGTGATACTCCTATGAGATGCTTCCTTTTCAAGTATATTGTAATATTTTTTGAATAATATATTGGGTGACTTTTGGAGTGTGGGATTTTTCTCCCAAAAGGGTTTTCCCCATGTAAATCACTGTGTTGTGGTATGCATGATATTTATGTCTATTTTTGTTTAAATTTTTGTAGCTGTTAAAGATCTATAAAAGTCTTCCATTATTCTCTTCTCAAGATTACTGTAGGAATTTTTTCTGCTACCATAACTAACTTACAAGTGGTATCAAAGCCTAATCATCATTGGTTTCAGTTGTGGGTTATTAGGGTTTTTGAACTAATCCAAATTTGAGTGGAAGCTTGTGTAGAAGATGATTTGTGATCTTGTTGTAGGAATTTTCAGATGACAAGTTCATGAGAGAGAATAGAGGTGGATAATTTTTCTAGAAATAATTTTGATATGTGGAATTTGAAGATGGAGGATGTGTTGATAGATCAAGATTTGTGGGATGTCGTTGATGACAATGTTTCAAGGCCTGCAGATACTACTCAAGCTTCTCAATATGATATTATGGATCACAAAGCCAAGGGTCTAATTAGATTATTCTTATTAAACTCTATTTTAATTAATGTCCATGAAGAGACATCTACACAAAAACTATGGAAGAAATTTGGTGAGATGTATCAGGCCAAATATTTAGTGAACAAGATTTTCTTAAGAAATAAGTTGTATTCAATGAGAATGGAAGATGGTGGATGAATCACAGATGAACATGAAGCATTATATATGTTGGTGGATCAATTGGCATCATTTGGCACATCAAAATGGATGAGGAGGAGAAATGTCAAATCTTCCTTTGTTCTTTTCCTGATTCGTGGGAATCTCTTGTTATGGCTATTGGGAGTACTTTTGTTATATTGAAGATTGAAGATGTGGTGGGTTCTTTGATTTCTAAAGAGATGAGGATTAAGGTATCCATCACTACCAAGGAGGCCTTAAATGTTCGTGGAAGACCTAAGGAAAAAGGAAAGAAGAATGAGAAGTGTGAAAAATACAAGTCCAAGGGGAGATCTAAATCTCTTGGAAATTATAAAGTTATTTGCTGGAACTGCAGTAAGCTTGGAAATGTTCATAAGGAATGCATAGAAGAAAATAAGAAGAAAAAAAAGAGATTTGATTCTAATTTCGAGTTGGAGATAGAAGATGGTGATGCATTCATTGCATCTTTGGCAACTCATGCACGTAATGATGCAAGGTTAATTGATTTAGGTGCATATTTCCATATGACCTTTAATAGAGATTGGTTTTTTGAATATGAAGAATTTCATGCAGGTAAAGTGTACTTGGGTGATGATTCCTATTTAAACATTTTTGGCCACAAAAAATTATAATTATGTTTCTTGATGGTAGAATAAAAAGGATTAATGTTATGTTGCATATCCCTAGATTAGCATAAAATCTATTATCTATAAGAAAACTCATAGATGCGGGTGTGCAGGTAGTATTTTATGATGCTAGATGCAAGATTGTTAGAGGTGATATGGTGATTGCTAGAGGTGTTAGATATGACACATTATATAAGCTTGATGCATGCATTGTTGAGTGCAATAGTACTTCTATGAAAAACAATTATGTGGAAGAAGTGAGGATTTCACCTTCAATAGATGGTCATGGCTTTTGAGTACCCAAGGGTGCTCTTTCTTCTAAACCAAAGTTACCTATGGAGAAAACTATGTTATGAAACTAGAGACTTAGCCACATTGGAGAAAAGGGCCTAAAGAACTTGAAAACTAAAATCCTTGTTGAATGTTTGTCTGATTGTAATCTTGAATTTGATTTTTGTGAGAATTGTTTTTATGGAAATCAAAATTGCATTCAATTTTACTCAAGTTCTCATAAATATTGTGGTGTATTTGATCTTATTCATTATGATGTGTGATGTCTTGTAGATGTTCCTTTGACTTGTAGATATTCCTTTGACTCGTAAATCCTCATATTATGTTTCATTTATTGATGAGAAGGACATGGGTATACTTTTTAAAGAGTAAATCTAAAGTTTTTAGTTGATGTAAAGAATTTAAAGTAATCATTGATTTGCAATCATGTTGTGTCTAGATCTCTAGTAGTGATACTCCTATGAGAAGGTTGCTTTGGAAGTATATTGTAATATTTGTGATTTCTAAATAATATATTCGATGGCTTTTAGAGTGTGGGTTTTTTCTCCCAAAAGGGTTTTCCCCACTTAAATCATTGTGTTGTTGTATGTGTTGATTATAAAAGCTCTTGCCTCTCTGAGTAGCCTTATGGGAAACTGAGTGAGTGGGACCCCAGATTGCACCTCACTGAATAAGCTCTAGGATTGTTATAGAAGTCAAATATTCTTTGTGTTTTGGGAAAATGGGAAAAGAGAAATGCAGAGAAAACAAAAGATGGTGGTGTACCAAAGCTTTTACAACATTTGAAAGTTTAGCAATTCCTTACCCCTGATGAAATGGACACAAAATGCCACAAAACCTTCATTGTTGGGAAGAAAATGAATGACTAAGGCTAGAGAAAGAAAAAATAAATCATTCAAATCTCCTCATGGGAAGAATCCATTAATGTCTAATAGGAATAAAAACCCTAAAATTAACATGAAAGTTTAGATATTTAAAGAATCCCCTTGCTTTTATAGCATAATATGTACTTAGGAATTATATTTATATAAAAGGAAAGAGTATAATGAACATGATCCAATTTCTCAACGATAGCATTAAACATAAAATCTAATGGTATATAAAATAATTATCCAAACTATCTGCGTAAGACTTGACATAGAGCATTCAAAATAAATGATATAAGAAAAATAAATTCATGATAAAGGCCATAAAATGTACAATCTCAAAATTTTCTCCTTAATAATATTTGTTCTTGCAATAAATCAATTGAAAGAAAAGGTTAGATGCCAATCGAATTCATAGTCTTTTCAAATAAAACATTCCATAGAGAGTAAACAATTGTCTATAAAAATCCTCCTATTCCTTAGAAATATATCTCCCTATTCTAAACCTATGATTCTTGATTTTTTATTTTTCTAACTCTCTTTCCCACTATTGTGAACACCTGTAAATAGCTAGAAGGAGGAGCCACCACCACAACCAATAGAGAGGAACAACTATTAGGTGTTTGCGCATGATAGAATGTAATGCAATAAAGGGTACTTGATTAGATTATAACAATCTTTACTAATAAATATTGAGTTGCTTCATTACTAGTTCTAGATATTATGAAGATATGCTATCAAAAGACAATTAGATCCTAGCACAACCTAGAAAAGCATGATCCAATTAGCTATGAGTAATGATGATGTCACCCCAAAAGTCTGAACCCGAAGGTAATAAATCCACCACACTACCGACAAACTCCACCAAAAGAGATACATCTGTGAAAGACATAACCCACCCAACAAAATGGCTAACATGGAACATTGATGGGAAATCTTTGAATTTGTGAGAGATTCTTTGGAAAAAATCCCCACAAAGTAGACACATACATCCCGGTTCAGGCCCAAAAAAAAGATGATATAAATAAAAGTTGTGCAACCACCATGTGGTGCATTGCATGCTTTTATGCAAGAGTAACCTTTAGCCTTCAGGGTGTGGTGCCATCATAACATGAAAAAGAAGTAGGATCCAAAAGAAGACTTGCAAGGGTTAAAAACATTGATGGAAAAAATTTTCTCCACAAATTTTGGTGACTCATAAGGTGCTTTCACTTGCAAAGCTATGAACACAAATATAAAGCAACATGTTGGGACTCTTGTCTCCATCGAAGGGTAGGATGAGGGCCCATGCAGTGTCTCATAGGCCTAATCAAGATCAAGGATCTCTTTGAAAGAAACTCCTCCCCATTTTGAAGTGATAGCTCCAATGTGGTAGTAGAGGCAAGATAAATGGAGTGCCTTCTCAACCTCCACGACTGAAGGAGATGGGATCAGGCCTTGAAGTGATGAGAAGTCCTACTATTTGAGCCAAATGGCATTTTTGATTTGCTCCTCCACCAATACTTCTCCATCATCTAAAAATAAGGAGGGAAACCCAATCTAAATTATAGCGTGCAAATCTTCCTTGATATATCCAACCTTTTTAGTTAATGCCACCTAATAAGTCATGCTTTCTTGAGCGACTCAATTGTAAGCAACAAAATCATTTTCCTTCCTTGTAGTTGCTATTTGTTTAGGAATCTTGACACCTTTTAAATATTCATCAGTGGCCTTATATAGCTTACCAATTAATCTCCTTGATTCTTCAGAACAAGGGATGACCATTTGTAGAATCTGCTTAAATATTGGGCTGACCTTAGAGTTTAATTCCTGTGCATTCATTTGGAACTTCAAGACTATATTAAAGGATATTACCACAATCATGACCCTTTCCCAATGGGAGGATAGCATTCCTTTGAGTATCGAGAGGAGCCTAGATTCTTGTGCTGCAACCAATTCTTTCTAGAATTGGGTTTCTTGAGCTCTCATACTTTGATTTAATTTCTCTATTTCTTGGAAAGCATTCAAATGTTCCAAACACAAGTTCTCTATCTCTCCATTATGAGTCTATAGGATAGAATCGACATCTTGCTTCTCCCATTTTTCCTTCTTTATTTCTACCTAGGCCTTTTGAAGATCGTCGATAGCTTGAGATCAGGCATTATCCAAATCTTCCTATATATTCACCTTTTTCTTATCCATATATCCTATAGCTCCTTTTGTAACTCCACATGAATATATTGTTTTGTATAGCTATTGTGTCCTCCAACACTTTTTGCCTCCATCGATGCTCCATAGTTGTTTCATGCTTAACCTCAATCTCACATTTCAATCTTTGCACCTCAGTATGAAGCCAATCCTTTTCACTCTAAGCTTATTCAAGCAAATTAGTCACTTCACCTTGCTGACCTTGCATCTGCCTTAAGCGGGCCATCTCCATATCTTTTCCTTTGATCTCCACCTGTAGTCTATCTACTGTGGCCTTTATATTTACCAACTCTACCTCACACTTTTTTAATTTCTTGTCGAGTTTCTTGTACTTAGTATAGAACACCTTCTATGTTGCCTTACCCAGGCCCACTTTGTCACAAGTGGAAGAGTTTCACTCAAATTGAGACCCACAACTTGGATGTGATAATATTCAAGCTACATTTATCCTTCTAATTTGGATATCCATGACCTCATAGCTGAGATAAACAGAGCATTTTTATTTTCATCGAAACAAGTCTCTAGCTTTGGGGTAGCTAGATTCATCATAGCTTTTACCCACAACTTCTTCTTACAATTTTTTTGGGCCTACTTGGTTACTTCAATATGAGTTCGGAGGCTCTTTGGAGACTCAATACTTTGTGTGGCAAGAGAAAAACTGATGGGGAGGCCATAGAGGGTGATAGTAGAGGTACTCTTAGTTGAATGAGTTTACGGGGAGGTAAAAAGAAGTGTTATCATTGAAAAGGTTGGGATGCCATGTAAAAATTGAGGAGGGGAACCTATTGGAGTAAAAGGGGAAGTACGCAAAAAAAGAGGCATATTCCTGGAAGTAGATAGGGGTGATGAAACTTGTAGTATAGGTACATCTTAGTGTTGATATTTTGTGCCTTTGATAAGGAAATCAAAGAGTAAATTGTAGTTGAGGCAGAAGATGCATGTTCGGTGTGTAGGATTTCTACATGGGGCTCATTATTAAATACAGATGGAGGTTTATTAAGGACGAGAATGCTAGAATCCATGGATGGAGGATTTTTTTCTACACATGAGGGGGAAACAACAACCAAAGATGCAGTAGAAGAAAGGATGTCGGGTGCAAAACTTACCTAGATTGTCGAGGCTGAATATATCGATGGAATGAAGTCCACCTCTTCTTCTCCTTTATCTGAGGAGCCCAATCTGCCTATATCTTGAATTCTCCTTCTCTTTGCATGGGTGGCACTAGTTGATTCAAATTCTTTGATGACTGATCTTAATGAACCCTAGGTCTTTGAGCTATGGTAGATCTTTTCAGAGGCCGTTGAGTACTCTTGCCCCTTGGTGCGGGTGTTGGCGGAGGACAAGATCTATGATTCCCTATGATTTGGTCCTTTTTCCTTCCATTTCACTGCTTTGGAGGCCTGAAGTGGTGGATCCATAATTGGTGCATGCTCTTGTTCAAGATTATGATCCAATCCAAGATTATGCTTAGATCCAACCTCACCATCATAAAACTCCTCAAAAAACTCATATGTTGTTCTAACTATTTTGACTGGGGCATTTAGGTTTTTGGTCTCCTATCGATACCTCAAGAAATTAGCTATCTTTCTTTCTGAACACCTCAAATATTTTAGTTGTTTTCTAAGGGATTTGTCCCTCTAGACACTTTTTCAGAACTCCACCACCCTTGGATAGAAGTCGAGCCATGGGGGTTGTACAAATGGTATAAAGGTTAGGTCAATGTAGACCTCTTCCCTCTCCTCAGTTGAGTTCCTCTTTGACTCCGAGTATGGTCATTCTTCATGTTTGAAAGTGAAATTCAAAATAGGATTGTATTTCCATCTATCACAAATGAGGACTAGACCGAGTTGGACTGACTTGTTGGTTAGTACATCCTACTCTTCCCTCTTTACGAGTGTTACTTGGATTTTTTCAATGGTGAGGGGAAGTGCATAGAGTTCTTTCTTGTGTCTCTAGGTGCCATAAGCATTTCCAATAATGGCTACCTAATGGCATGCCTCCAAGGTGAGGGTTCTATCTGTTACAAACTTTTGAAGCCTAAAAGGCTTCTAATTAAAAGCATGAAATATGATAAAAGAAAATTTTTCTCCCATAAAATAATCAACTGGGGTCTGGTGGTTTTTCATCAAATCTAAACCTTAAGGGGAAAACCTACCCGGAGTACACGAAGACAAATCCAGAAGTACCAATTGCAAAAATAATTAACAAATGAATAATAATCCCATGTGCTAGAAAGCACATGGGTCTAGGTTGAAGCTGGCTTATATAATCTTGATGCATCAAACTTACTAAGTGGAAAATGACCACTAAAGAACTCACAGTTTTGATGTAAAATCAAGTGCACCAGAAAAGAGGAATACCTGAACTTGAAAGTGCTATTATAATCTATTAACTGTCTCATCATTCTCTCGGTGATTTTTTCAATGAAATCAAATCACTTCTGGTTCCTTTCTTTCTTGAGCATGAAGGCCAAGACCATATGGAACTCATAGAACCTAATTTCATTTTCATGGCCATATATAAAAGCCAGCATTGAGAATATAACCTGTAAATTTGAATGGAATATTTTATGTGGTAGAGGGGAGATGATTTCATTGTTCTCTAGTTCCTCATTCATTTCATCCTTATAGAATTTCAACTGTTTATCCCCGGTTGCCCAAAAATATTCCATTCTCCTACGAAAAAATATCTCGGCTTCGAAGTTCAAGAGGATACATAGCATATCTTGGATGGTTGCATTGATGGTAACCTTCAACTCTTTTCTAGTGATAACCTCGATTTATTCATTTGGATTTTTTGTACATGTGTCAAAAAACTCTATGCATGGATGCGTGGAGGGTTGTATAAATTATGGTATACCATAATGCTAGAGTCATGTTGCAAAGCCATTAGTCGACCCTTTGAAGAGAATACTCTGTAATGCTCCCTCCCTAAGGCCTTTAGGGTTTATGTGAAGCTTTGGGCTGTAGATATTGTCTGCAAAATCTTTAACCACCTCATCATTGGCGTGCTGACCTAGCTATATGAATTTTGTATCCAGAAAGCTTCGTTCCTATGGCAGTAGAGCATTGGAATATGAAATTTCTCCAAAGACATTAGTATAGCCTAGCCTTGTGAATGAGACTCCAAGATACCAACCAAAGGATAATGCTTCAACCATTTTTTTATTCTTGGAAGAATTTTGTAGAAATAACTTTAAAGAAGTCATTATTGAGGGTTTCAACACTTAGCAATTTTTTTTCCTTTTGGTGTATTTATTTTTGAAACATACATCTGGTAAATGTGTTTCCATTATCAATAGCTTACTAAGCGCTTCCAATGAGGTGATACATGTAGAGTGGGGTTTGTACTTCTTGAGAATTCCATCCTTGCTATGTGAATGAATTTAGTACATTCCTTATGCTGACCCTAGGGATAGATAAGCTTTAGTGATGGGAATCATGCTTAGAAGAGACATTTGCATTAATTAAATAGGGGTTAGCCTCAAAAAATATCCTTTCACATAGGCAAGTAGTTTGGCATTGATGAGGATGAAAAAAACATGGTGACATGTCGTATATGCAAGAAATGACTCCCAATGCTTGAATTAACTCCTTAAAGCTTGTCAAAAATCCTTCGTATGATTTACCCTTTACTTATTACCGCCTTAATACATTTTCCATTATTGTATAATGGGAAATGAATTTTTTGTTTTCCATCCTCCTCGGTGGATATTTTTCTATAAATAGCAACATCCACCTTCTAAAATACTCATTGAGTTGACATTAAGTTGGTGAGTTCTTACTGCTGGAACTTTCCTTTGTGAGTTTATAAATTTTCTTGTCATCATGATGAGTGGTTTGGGTACCCAAATTCGGCTCATGAGTCGAAAGCAATAGATATATTTTGTAGGAGAGGTCAACAATGAGATGATCAACTACTTGTTATGAATGAAGGATCGCTTGGTTATTGTGGCATTTAAGTGGGTGCTTGGGAAAGACTATGTAAAAGATGAGAACCAGCCGCACTGTAATACAAAAATCATCTCCTAGTTTAGTGGCTTCATTGTTGGGCTTATACATTACCAAACCCTTGATCCTCAAGCTTTTCCACGCCATGTTTAACTCAACATACTTACACAGACTGGGTGAGGTCATCCAAGTGACCACTCCTAGTGTTGGCATCCCATATGTGATGAAAATTCAGAGGCACATGGATAATGTGGAAGGAGTGCGCTAGTTGCCTTTCTTAAAAAAAATTTGGACCATGGACCTGGATTACCATCGAGTATGGTCTCGACCTACAACCTCCTTTCTCATGAAGATGTACAATGTGGAGCACCTCTATGACATCGAGTGGATGAAAAAATTTGAGAATCTCGTTTATAGTCCTAGTGTCAAGCATTAAGGTATGTGCCATGCTTGCATGTCCTGTGTGTTGATAACCTTGCTATTTCTTTACTAGTGAACCCCAAGAAACACAATATTTTGTCTGTTGCTACTTTGGGAGGTCAAACCCTTTTGTCATTTTAATGCCATCTCCCTTTTTTGGTTTTGAAGGGGAATATTTTCAAGGTTCTTTCAGAGCCTTAGGCTCAAAAGCTCATGTACTATATTATAAATAATTTTCAATCAATATAATATATAGTATTTTCCTATTATTTTTGTGTTCACACTCATGGATTATTCAGAAAAATATGTATTTATAAAAAATTTACCTATGGTACATAATTTTAAATTTTAATGAACTGTGTGTCCCTAATTAAATAGTTTTAGATGAATACTATTCACCAATATTATCAAAAACATTGTCATTCATATCCTCTAGCTTGTACACATTTATTTCTTTGTATTTATGGATGAAAAAAGCACCCTTCCATAATGAGTCAAATTTTGCATACTACCTCGGTTTTGTAGCTCGTTCATCATATTTCAGCATAAGACTTGCCTCCCTAAAATTTGGGTTGGAGGCCTTTTTATCAAACCAGCATTTAACCACCTGTTCATGCTCAATCATGGCATCAAACAACTTTTCATTTTTTTATCGAGGCTTAAGAGCTCCTCCAATCTGACCTCCATTCTATTGTCCTCCTCAACTTCCAAAGATCTTCACAATTGTAGTGCTAGTATTTTCATGGAAATGGGTAGGACTACCTCTTTTCCATACACCAACTCGTAAGGGGAGGATTTCCAAATCTTCTTATGTGTGATTTGATCTACCGATAAGGCTGCTCACAGATGTTTATGACATTCCTTTTGGTGTTCCAACCTGTTATTCTTTATCAACCTAATTAGGTTCTTGTTGGTTGAATTTTCTAACCCATTTCCTTATGGGTAGTAAATAAAGTCTTGAGGTAGACCCCATGCTTAAGAGAGAAGTCTGATATCCTAGAACCTATGTAGGCTCATGCATTTTCCAAAATGATGGTTTTGGATGAACTGAACCTCACTACCAATTCCTCAAGAAAGAATATTTTCTTCTATATCATTCTTTAGGGGAATGGTCTTTATCCATCTTGTGAAATAGTTGATTACTGTGAGTATCTATTTGTGCCCTATGTTGAATAGGACAACTAAGAGGAGGGGGTGAATTAGGTTTCATCAAATTTAAACTTTGATTCAATCACCAAAACTAAACTCTTAATACTACTTAAATGATTAATCATCAAATTCCAATGCAAAAACTTAAATCCAACACACAAACATAGTAACACCAGATTTACATGGAAAACCCAATAACATGAAAACCACGGTGAGGATTAGCTCACACTATAGAGAATATAAAAACCAATTACAAGAGTCTTGTTGCTTGAAATAAGGCTCACTACCAAAAAAATGGCTCATTATCTATAACTAGGAATCACTGCCCAATAGGGCTAACAACCTAAAGGGCTCACTGCCACAGAGATACAAAGAATACAAATAAGACTTGTTATAGAGAGACTAGAATCCCAATGAAATAAAGGATTCCACCACAATCACTCCTAGATATGCATGAATGAGAGAGTTCACCTTCTGCTCACTACATCTCAAAACTCAACATAAAGCTTCACACTAATCTATCACACTTATATCACACACACTCACTGAATAGAATCAATGACACATCAAACTGCACTTTCTCTTTTATCATATTACTCTTCTTCTTCACTATTGTGTGCTTCTTCACCACGAACTCATATTATATTTATATCATCTTCAACTTTGAAACATATCCAAAGTCATCCATACAAATCCAAATTCAAATTAGGTCAGTGCCAAAATATCCTAGGGTGGAATAAGAATGAGGGAAACCTAAACACACACTTCAAGAGACCCAAAATGATCCAATACATTTCATCAACCTCGAAATTACTATTTCACACAAGGTCAGCCAAGCCAATGTGAAACACATAGAAACATTAAGCGCAAATCTTCTAAATACCGAAACTATCTTCAATAGAATCAAGGAAACTCATCTCTAGAACTAAAAGTCATAAGACTTCATCAAAGAGAAATCCAAGCCAACAAATTTTCTCCTGGACCTCGACCAAAAATATAGAAAACCTCAGTTCACAATTGGTGAACACAACTTGCACTATACAATGAGTTGAAACAACCAAAAATTTGGATATAGCATCTTCTAACAATCATGAAAAATATGTCTGAACTGCACAACCATAGGAGCGAAATTGGGAGCCATCGTTGAACACCTACAACATATCATTATTACAATTTTTTCAATATCTTGGACATATACAACCAGAAAAAAACTAGTTGATAACCAATTGACTAGTTGACATCAATGAAAACATCTTCAATCTTTCCATTCTTGCAACAATCTCATCCTTTGACATTGATGGCAATACATGTTGTGAAAACCATCAAAGACAACATACTAGCTCTGAATACACTTTTTTGTTTTTCCCCCTTAGTAGATAATCTCTTATATGTTTCCTTTCCTTTCACATGTTGCTTCTCCCATTCTTGATCTCCTTTTTCACATGCTTCTTCTCCCCCTTTGACATCATTTGCAAAGGAAAAATAATATTTTACATTGCTTTCTTCTTTGACATGAAAAACAAAATACTCAAAATAACAACACCTGATACTACCTACCCCCCTTGAGAGGTAGCCACCAAACCATCAGTTCAAAAGTAGGATAGATCCATAGATCCACTAGACTAATGCATATCCATATGCATCTAGTTCAAGAAAGAATGGGAAATAACCCCTAACTTCTCTCAGAGATACTCAAAAGTATCTTTAGGAAGAGCCTTCATGAAAATAGCAACAATCTAATCCTTTGTCAGGACATACTCAAGATTTACTTTATTCTCCATGACCTTCTCTCTTAAGAAATGATGTCTAATAGATATATGCTTCATCCTCAAGTGCATCACCATATTCTTTGAAATGTTAATCACACTTGTGTTATCACAAAAAATAGAAATGTGATCATCATATAGCATTGTGATATCTTTCAATATCTATTTCATCCATAGAACTTCTGTAGAACAAGATGAAACAACAATTACTCAGCTTTAGTAGTAGACAAGGGGACTGAATCTTACTTTTTACTCAACCATGCCACCAATATGCATCCAAGAAAGAATGAACCACCACTTGTAATTTTTCTATCATCTACACATCTCATCCAATCTTCATCTATATAAACACTAAGTGTAAAGCTAGTATCCTTAGGATACCACAACTCATAATCTGAAGTGCCATTCAAATATCTAAAAATTTGTTTAACAACATGTGTTTCCTTAGGATCTTATTGAAATCTAGCCATAAGATAGACATCATGCATGATATCCGGTCTAGTAGTAGTCAAATACAATAGTCCACCAATCATAGATCTATACTTGCTTTGATCAGCCTTAGGTGAATTATCATATTTATCCAATTTGCAACCAGTCACCATAGGAGTACTTACTAGTTTGGAACCATCCATCCCAAACTTCTTCAACATCTCTCTCACATACTTAGACTATGAAATGAAAATTCCTTTCTCTATTTGATTAATCTCTATCCCAAGAAAGAAATTCATCTCCCCAAACATGGAAATTTCAAATCCTTTCTGCATCTCTTCCAAAAACATCTTACACATATTTTCATTTCCTCCAAAGATAATGTCATCAACATACACAACTACAATCAATATTTAATAATTTTCAATCTTAAAGTATAGATTACTATCTATTGAACCTTTGTTAAAACCTTGTTGAATCAAATACCTATGTAGCTTTGCATACCAAGTTCTAGGATCTTTCTTCAATCTGCACACCATATCTAGTTGATCTGTCAACTGAAATCCTTTTGGTTGTTCCATATAGACTTCTTCTTCTAGCTCACCATTCAAAAATGCTAACTTGACATCCATCTGATAGACCTAAAAGTCTTTATGAGTAGCACATGCCAAGAACATCCTTATAGCTTCCATTATTGCTATCAAAGAATTTTTTCCTAAAAATCCATTCCTTCAACTTTTGAGCAACCTTTACACACAAGCCTCAAGCTTTGTTTCTAACAACTTCCCCATTCTCATTCAACTTATTTCTAAATATCCACTTCGATCCAATGGTGTTTTTCTATGTTGGTCTTGCGACCAATTCCCAAGTTTGATTCTTCTCAATCTACATAAGTTATTATTTCATTTCTTCCTTCCAATGTTCATCTTTACATGCTTCACTTATAGTATTTGGTTCAATCTTAGAAAGTAAACATCTAGATTCACTTCAGCAGCAACTCTACTTCTAGTCAATACAACTTTTGTCTTGTCTCCAATAATCTAACATTTTGAATGATTCTTCTTTACATATCTAGGTGTCCTAAGGGACATTGCCAAAGAATATTTTTCTCTTTCATTTTGTTCATCTTGCTTCCCTTCCTCATCTCTTTCCCATTCTTCCATAATTTCTTCTATTCTTACGCAATCATGTTCATTAGATACATATCCATCAATGTCAATAAAATTATTCATTGTATCATCAACCCTGACATTTAAATTCTATACAATATTTCTCAGTATTTTATTTAAAAAAATTTATGCCTTTTTATTAGTAGAATATCCAAGAAAAATTCCTTCAACACTTCTTACATCAAACTTTCCCAAAGTTTCTTCCTCTCTTCTGATGTAACATTTACTTCCGAATACCTTGAAATATTTAACAGTAGGAATTATTCCATGACATAGCTCATAGGGAGTCTTTGTACTATTTTCTCTTGCTTGAAATTGATTGAGTACATAAACAAAAATATGAATAGCTTCTTTCCAATAGACTTCCAGTAAACTAGCCTCAGTAATCATTGATCTAGCAACCTCTTGAACTATTCTATTTTTCCTTTCAACAAGTCCATTTTTTTGAGGATTTCTTAGAGAATTTAAATATCTCTTTATTCCATGCACTTCACAAAACATATTAAACTCATGGGAGGTTAATTCTCCACCTCTATTAGACCTTAATCATTTTATCTTTAAGTTCACTTCATTTTCAACCATAACTTTGAATGCCTTGAATATATCTAATGAATCTAATTTCTCTCTAAGAAATGTAACCCATGCATATCTAGAATAATCAATTAAAAGCATAAATTACCTTTCACCAAGTAGACTTCTCACTCTTGTAGGAACACAAAGATTTGTATGAACTAAATCCAATAGTCTAGTAGTAGATTGTTCCTTTGATTTGTAATGATTTCTTGCTTGCTTTCTAAACTGACAATTCCTACAAATAACATTAACAGGCTTTGTAATTCTTGGTAAATATTTCATGGCCTGAACAAAACTAATCCTTTCCAAGTTATCAAAATTAATATGACCCATTCTCTGATGCAATAACCAACTGTCATTAATCTAAGTCATAAATCATCATCCATTAGCACCTTTAGGTCGATAGATATTTCCTTCAGATTTATTTCCTATAGCAATTAATGTTCTAAATCCTTTCCGGATCTCACATTTCTCATCCTTAAACACAAGATCATATCCTTTTGTTCACATCTAACCAATGCTCAATAGATTATGCATCAAACCCTTAATATAGTAGACATCATTAGTATAGTGCTTGCCATCAAAACATAGTGAACCTATCACATAGATTTTAGCACTAGTATCATCTCCAAACATAACCAAGCCTTCATCATATTTTTCAAGCTTAAAAAACTTACTTTTATCACGAGTCATGTGATGTGAACAACCACTATCAACTACCCAATAATTCTTCTCTTGTTTAGCATGTAGGACAGAGATAATCATACCTTCATTTTTCTCCATCTTTGGAGGGCTTTCCTCTACCTATTTTTTAGAATTAGCAAAAGTAGGTTCATCCTTAATTGTAAAGAAAAATAATTCATTGTCATTAGGATCTTCATATTCAGAATCCTCATTAGATATAATAGCATTCTCATTCACATAGTAAGATCTGTTAATCTTCTTTCCTTTCTTTTCTTTCTCATATCTTTTTTTATTCCTTTTAGCTCTTTTCAAAAACTTTGTAGCATAATGACCTATTTCTCCACAACTAAATCATTTAAAGGGAAAATTACCTTCATAATTATTGGAGCCTTTCCCCATTCTTGTTAGAAAGTTAGTTTCTATTTCATCAAATTTTAAGATTCATCCGGATCTTTAGCTTTTGTAGCTTTAAAAGAAGCCTCTGATTTGCATCCATTCCTTAGAATCAACTTCCTCATATCATAAGATGTCAAAAATCCTAACAATAGATCCTTAGTGTAGATCTTGTAATATATATTCTGCTCAATAGCACACACCTTCTCACTATAATCATCATGAAGAGTTTTGAGAATCTTCTGTACAATCTCGGTAGTTTCATGTATAGTAGCCCCAAGTCCTTGTATACTGACCACTATCAAATCTAATATCTGTACATAAGCTTTGACATTTTCATCTTCATACATATGTAGAAGATCAAACTATGTCTTCAAATTATGTAATTTCACCTCTTTAAATCTTTCATTACCATCATGCACTCTCTCTAAAGCATTCCAGACTTCCTTATCCATCTTCAAATTTTGAACCTTAATCAACTAAGAATGTACTAGATGATTCTTCAAGATGTACTTCACCTTATTGTTTGCAATATGTGCTTTGATATCTTTAGGCGTACTCAGACCATTAGCAGGAGGAGTGTAAGGATTCTTGTAAGCTTTCTCCACATCATATCCGCAATACTCCAGATATTATTCCATCAATACTTTCCAGATACCATAATTAGTTCCATCGAACCTTGGATAAACATAAACCATTTTTCCATCCATTCCAAACCTTCCTCAAGCGGTTAAGCTCTTCACCAAGGAACCAAGATTCGATACAAATTGTTGAATAGGACAACTGAGAGGGGGGGGGGGTGAATTAGTTGTCACCAAATTTAAAAACTTTGATTCAATCATAAGAACTAAACTCTTAATATTCCTTAAATGATTAATCCTCAAATTCTAATGCATAAACTTAAATCCAACACACAAACACAATAACAATAGACTTGCATGGAAAACCCAATAAGGGAAAAACCATGGTGAGGATTCACTCACACTATAAAGAATATTAAAATCGAGTACAAGAGGCTCACTACCTTAAATAAGGCTCACTACCAAAACAAGGACTCACTTTCCAGAATAAGGACTCACTTCCATAGAGATACAAGGAGGACAAAGAAGCATTGTTATAGAGAGACTAAAATCCCAATACAACAAAGGATTCCACCATAATCACTCCCAAATATGCATGAATGATAGAGTTCACCTTCTACTCACTAGATTTGAAAACTCAACATTAAGTTTCGCACTGATCTATCACACTCGCATCACACACACTCACTGAATAGAATCAATGTTGCATCAAATTGCACTTTCTATTTTCTCTTATTACTCTTCTTCTTCGCTCTTGTAAGTTTTTTCACCACTAACTCATCTTTTATTTATATCATCTTCAACTTTGAAACATATCCAAATTCATCATTGCAAATCCAAATTCAAATTAGGTCAACACAAAAAAATTCTAAGGTGGAATTAGAATGAGGGAATGACCCAAAAATATCCAACACACTTCATCAACCTCGAAAGTACTATTTCACACAAGGTCAACCAAACCAGTGTAAAACACATAGAACCATTAAGCACGGATCTTGCAAATGCTGAAACTATCTTCAATAGAATCAAGGCAACTCATCTCTAGAACCACAAGTCATAAAAATTCATCAAAGAGAAATCTGGACCAACAAATTTTCTCCCAAACCTCAACTAGAAACACAAAAAACCTTAGTTCACAATTGGTGAACATAACTTGCACTCTACAATGAATGAACAACCAAAAATATAGATATATCATCTTCTAACAATCATGAACAACATGTCTGAACTATACAACCATGGGATAAAAACCCAAAGAAACCACTGAATACCTACAACATATATGTCTTACAATTTTCTTAATATCCTTGATATATATAGCTAATAACAACTAGTTGATAATAAGTTGATTAGCTGACATAAATGACAACACCTTCAATCTTTCCATTCATGCAACAACCTATGCTGGAGATGAGATTAATCATTCTGATAAAATATAAACCCCATTGTGTAAAGGCTTCCTTAGCCATGATTGGGCTCAATGACATTGTGGAGTTATTCTACTTGCCAATAAAATACTGGCACTAAGTACATCTTCACACAAGATGGTGGGCCTTGGAGAACATCGTAGGCTAGTAGTAGCTTTCCCTTATGATTTTTAAAGTGGTGGTCTTAGCAAAGAAGTGTTTTCCCTCAAGGTTTCTATGGAATTCATTTAGAATCCTTTCGGCATGTGGCTTGTCCACACATTGGAGGAGGACTACATCGTAGTTTCTTGTAAATAAAATCTCCTCTAGTAGTACATACCTAGTTCCTTGCAGCCTATGGTATCTTTATTTGTGATGTGGGATATTCACTGGATATTGGCCAGTCTGCATAGATCGCTTTTGATTAGCCACCCATGACTCATCAGACTCAAAGTGATTTGTGTAGACTTGGTCGATTTCTCTTTCTTCCCGAGGGCCTAATTATTGCATGAGGTATTCACAAAGATCTCTTCATTGGACCAACTTGGTCGGTCAAATATCCACATCGTATTCCAGAGTCTTAGTGATCTAGCTGGCCCCCTTTTCAGTTATCTCACCCTTGGTGATGTATTCTCTAACACTGGGATGAGCGACGAGGATGGTAATTCTACTTGCTGATACTAGATGCCAAAATTTCTTTATGCTTTTGAAGATAGCAAAGTCCTACTTTTTGACAAAGTTGTATCTAGTCCTATATCCCTTGAGATTGCTAGAGTGAAACATGATGGGATGTTCTCCACTTCCCTCCTCATCCTTTTGAGTGAACACTAAATCTATGCTATGCTGACTGCTGTAAACATAAAGCAGGAAGTCTTTGGAGAATTCTAGGTTAGCTAACATTGGAGTTGTATAGATGCCTACCTTAATTTTCTCAAAAGAAAGCTTTCATTTTCAATTCCATTTGAACATTAAGCCCTTCTTCAAAATATGCGTGATGGGTGTCGTGATGCCCATGAAATTTGAAATAAACTAGCTGACAAAGTTAATTTTCTCTAGGAAGGAATGTAACCCCTTATGGTTGAAAGGTAGCGGCAATTCCATTATAGCCTTCACCTTTTCGGGGTTTATGGCTATTCCTTCTTTCAAAACCACAAAGTCAAGAAAATTTCCTTATGGTACAATAAACGCATTTTTTTTGGGATTTAAGGAAATCCTAAATAGTAGATACTTTTGGAAGACCATTTCTAGATGATCAAAATGATCATCATTTGATTTGGAGAAAATAGTCAAGTCATCTAGATATATTAGAATGATCTCATTGATCAATCCTTTGAAGGTGATGTCTATCGCTCGATGAAAAGTGGAAACCACATTGCAGATTCCAAAGGGCATCTTTGCGTATGTGAACGTCCCCCACTTAGTTGTGAATATAATTTTGTGTTGGTCCTCCTCCTTTACATAGAACTGGTTATACCCTGAAAAACCATTGAGTAGCGAGAACATCTCTGATCTAGCCAAGGTCTACAAAATTTGCCACATTGAGGGAAAAGCATAGTGGTATTTTAATGAGGCCTTATTTAAATCCTAAAAGTCCATGTAGAGCCATATATTGCCATTCTTCTTTTAGATTAGGACCATATTGGATACCCAAGTGGAATTTTTGATCAGGTATATGATCTTTGACTCAATCAGCTTAGTAAGATCATATGCCATCAATGCTTCTACTTTTGGATTAACTAACCTTTGTTTATGTCAGATACTTTTTGAGCCTTTGGCTAATTTGATAGTATGTTGGATGATTCTAGGATCATATCCCTTGAGGTCATTGTAGGTCTAGGCCATGACTTTGTCGTATTTAGCACATAAGCCTTTCAACCTTTCCTTGCCCGCTTGCAGGATGTTCTTTCTGAATTTTAGTTTCCTACCTCCTCTGATGTAGAGACCTTCATAGTCCCCTTCATTTGTGGTGAATATTTTCTTACTATTTCTTTCATCCTTGTAGTCGAAGAAATTCTAAAGATAAATCAAGCCTCATGGGAGCTTATTGCTTTTTAATTGAATTACTTATTCCTTGATAACCTTTTTGGCTTCAGACTATGAATGATTGAAATATTTCATTGAATTTTTTAGGAATGTGGTGATCTAAGCATCATCTTCAATGACCTACAAATTTTGGCCATTGTTGGGTATAGATGGTCAGATGATGGTATGCACTGCATGCTGATTTCCGATTGATCTTGGGGCTGGTTCAAATTGTGAGCTTATCGAAGCCATCTAATCCATAATGGAATTTTGAGTTTGTGGGATAACCTATATGTTAACAACTTCAAAACCTCTGATCAAGTCCCATATTTTTTGTCGGTAATATCTCAACCTCACATTTCTGGCAACCTCCTGTCTGTGGACTTGGTTTACGACCATTTCTAATTCGCCGAGCACCTATATTCTCTTTACGCTCATCTTCTCTGGGAGAGTCAAACCACAAACCAAAGCCTAATATTCGACATCATTATTTGATCATGAGAACTAGAAGTGGAAAGCTTTGAGGGTCTTTGATCCAGTTGGAGACAATAGTCAAATGTTGGCTTTAGAACCAATTTTGCATTTGGCACCATCGAAATGCAATGTCTATAAACTATTGTCACTTGGTCCATTAGGTGTCTCTTGTTCCTTCACCAATTTTAGGAGGATTGAGTCCTCACCGAAAATCACATAGGTGCCTAAATTGATAACATGGAAATTCCTGAATGGTTCGAAGTTGATGAACTAAATGAGAAAGAACTCCTCCTCAAGGGTCTAATCACTTGTGTCATCCTCATCTTCAAATATTTTTATGCAATACATCTTCTTTTTTGAGGAGGTATGTACTTCTTCAAAACTTAGTACCGTGTCTTCTGCTATATGTTCAGGGTGCAAATACTCAAACAAGATCTTCATCTTTGCCCCGTGCTTTGTACATAGTATCAAATGAGACCAATCAAGCACCAAATATCCACCAAGCTATGTCATGAATTCTTATGAAAGACACATTTTGAAAACAAGGGTAATGTAAATTATGACCACTTCATATGTGATGGTTTGGATCAAACATGAGAATAGGGTCAAATAAAGATCCTTGATGCAGATGACAGTCGGGAATTTATTCCCATCTAATTGAATGATCCCTTTCTTGAGAGGCTTGTACTTAAGATTTAGGGCATCAGCCACTTGTTTAGGTTTGACCATGGTACTATCTCCTAAATAAATCATATTATTGTGAAAAATCTTATATCCCACAATAAGCATTAAAAAGAAGGGGGTGGGATTTGGTTTGCTTACCTCTTTTAAATTTGTATTTTCTGTGGCATTCATGTATTCCATAGCTCCTGAGGGTTGGGGTTCTGATGTAGGCCTTGTTCCTCTATCTTGATAGCATGGTGGGATCATATCCGCCTGTGATAACTATTCTTCCTTTTTTAATGCCTCTTGGAGAAAGATCTTCTACTCTGGTATTGATATAACATCCCACAAAGACATGTTATAAGGTTCCTTATTTAGTTTCTCCACCACATTAAATATTTTGACTGGCAAGACCTTAGGCTTAAATGGTAGTATTTATATTTCCTTAAAAAGAAAGGTCGGTCTGATGTAGATGGGATCAAGGACCTGTCCATATATTTCCCTAGAAATGGTGGAGCCAATGACTGTTGAGTGGGTCACATCTCTAAAGCTTGTTGTACTTGTGGTTGTGATTATTGTGGAGTTTTTTGTACGTACTTTTCAGTGAGTCTTCTCCTAGATCATGTATTTTAATCTGACTATACCTATGGAGGATTGGTTGTCAAAACATAATTTGCAAATAATGCATCTTACTCCTCCATCCAAGAAAACAGTGCTTGGTCCAATGAGATATCTAGTTCTTGTTGTTAGGACATCTGTTGTGTTTGTGCTCTAAACCGAGAATTCTCTATTTTGAGAAACTAATAATCTTCCATGTTTGAAAACACACACTATCCTCTCTATTTCACTATTTTTTGTTGAAGATTCCCCTCAGAAAATTTTGGGGCATATGACTATCATTACATGGGAAGCACCATGCATTCTCATCTTCTACCATGTTGTTATGACTTGGGACCAAATCCTTGTTTGATCTATTCTTGATAGTATAAAGTGTCATGGTGAGTAGGACTATCTGATTCATAGATGCCTATTGCTGATTACCTCCTTTTGGAGCTCCTTGGTATGTGTTATATTGGTAAAGCGATCTTCCTCCTTGATAATTTTGTGTGGGAGGCTTCAAAGGTGCCACCTATTGATGCCAAATAAGAACTAGGTCATTTATAAAGGACCGCATGAGGCTCTTCATATCATTGACATATGTTGCTAGTGAAGAGGAGCTTGATGTGCTAGGTTGTGTGCTTGGGTATACATACATGGATGGTGGTGGTACAACCAATGTGTTGGGGAGTAGGGAAAAGGTAATGGGAGTTCCTTCCTCCTAGGATCCACTAGATATTTTTGTGAACATGGTCATTAGTGGTCATGGTAGAAGCTTCTCTACATTAATTAGACTATTCTCTACATGCATAGCTAGATCATACACATTGGGAAAGGTATCTCCTCCCATTGACTATACTAGAATTGCTATGTATGAATTAAAAGAATTTAGATACAACATGAATGCCATAGTTGTTAGAGGCCTGGCTATCACAAGAATCCTCTACTAGGTTTTATGAAACCTAGTGTTGAAGTTTAACATGGCCTCTTGTGGGGCTCTCTTGATAGTGATCAAATGTTGTAGCAAGGAAGAGCATTCTCATTTATCTAAGAATTGGTCAAATAGTTTCTCTCTGATTGGATCCCAAGAGTGGATGGAACTAGAGGTTAGGGATCTATACCAGTCCTAAGCCTTCCCTTTGAAAGACACAACCAACAATCTAAGGGCCACATTTTCTTTCGTAATGTTGTGGATTCTGCAAACCTTCGCTATGCCTTAGATATATTCAAAAGGGGTTTTAAAATCCTCCCCAATAAACCTCAAAATTACTTTGAGAGCATTGGCAGGTATGGCGGGCTGCACATTTGGGGGCTAGGTGGAAGTAGTGGGTTGCCACTATCCCAGGTTATGGAATTTCTAGGAGGGGGAGCACCTAAGTGAGCCATTAAAAATAGATTTCTATGGATGTCGTAGACAAATATTCTAATTTGGAAGGTTTGGTCTCCTAGGGGAGTGGATAAATATCTAGATTTTGGGCTAACACTTCTCACTCTATTGCTCCTAATAGGTGATACAAAACCTGTAACTCATCATTTTCTAGTGGCCAATGTGAGTAGCTGGGAGTAATTGAAATTGCCTCTAGAATATGCTTTGGTTTGAACTTGAGAAATGAGATTTCCAACCTCTCTAATTAGTCTAATTTATAAAATATTTCTAAAAAAAGGTCTAATCAGACGTTTGTGAAAAACTTAGGTCCCATCGAGCATGCCAGAAAAATAACTATTGTTCATAAAATCTTGCACCTCTCCAAATAGCCTTATGGGAAATTCAGTGAGTGGAGGACCAAATTGCACCTCACTGAATAATCTCCAAGATTTTTATAGAAGCTGACTCTTCTTTATACTTTAGGAAAAGGGGAAAGGATAAATGTAGAAAAAACAAAAGATGGTGATGTGCTAAAGATTTTACAACATTTTAAAGTTTAAGAATTCCTTACTCCAGATGAAATGGACACAAAATGCCACACACTCTTCATTGTTTAGAAGAGAATGAATGGCTAAGGATAGAGAAAGAAAAAAACAATCATTCAAATCACCCCATGGGAAGTATCAATTAAGGTTCGACCAAAATAAGAAACCCTAAAATTAACAGGAAGGTTTAGATCCTTACAAAACCCCCTTGCTCTTACAACATAATATGTACTTTAGCACAATATTTATAGGAAAGGAAAGAGTATAATGAATATGATCCAATGTTTGAAAGATAACATTAAACATAAAAGCTAATGACATATAAAAAAATTATCTAGACTATCTATGTAAGACTTGACATAGAGCATTTAATATAAACAATATAATAAAAAGAAATTCATGATAAAAGAATGCACAATCTCAAAAGTCTCTCCTTAATAATATTTTTTCTTGTAATAAATCAACTAAAATAAAAGGTTAGATGCCAATCCGATTAATAGTCTTGAAAAATAAAACATGCCATAGAGCGTAAATTGTGCTCTATAAAAAACTTCCTATTCCTAAGGAATATATCTCTCTATTCTAAACCTATGATTCTTGATTTTTTATTTTTCTAACTCTCTTTCCCTCTACTTAAAACTCATTTAAATAGACAAAAGGAGGAGCCATCACCACAACCAATAGAGAGGAAAAATACTAGGTGTCTATGTGTGATAGACCAAAATCTGATCTAGGGTCAGATTAGATCATAACAATCTTTGCTAATAAGTATTGAGTTGCTTCATTAATGGCTCCACATATATTGTCAAAGTTCGATCAAATCCTAGCACAACTAGTAAAAACATGATCCGATTAGCTATGAGGAATGATGATGCCACCCCAAAATTCCAAACTCGAAGGTAATAACTTTGTCATGCTATCTAACAAACTCCACTAAAAGAGACATTTGTGGAAGACATAACCTGCCCGAAAAAATGGCTAACGTGGTATGCTGACGGGTGATCTCTGAATTTGTGAGAGTAGCTTTGGGGAAAATCCCCACTAGGTAGAAAAATTTCCTAGTTCGAGGCCGAAAGGAAGACGATATGAAGAAAAGTTGTGTAGCCACCAGGTGGTGCATTGCACGCTTTTATGCAAGAGTAACCTTAACTTCCTTACAAGTGGTATCAGAGCCTAATCACCTTTAGTTTCAGTTGTTGGTTGTTGGGTTTTTTGAACTAATCTAGATTTGAGTTGGAGCTTGTGTAGAAGATACTTCGCGATCTTGTTGCAAGAATTTTTAGATGGAAAGTTCACTAGAGAGAATAGAGGTGGATAAATTTTATGGAAGCTAAAGATTAAGGATCTAATGATAGATCAAGATTTGGAGGGTCTAACACGATTGTGCTTATTAAACTCTATTTTAATTAATGTACATAAAGAGACCTCTACACAAAAACTATGGAACAAACTTGGTGAGATGTATTAGGCCAAATATTTATTGAACAAGATTTTCTTGAGGAAGAAGTTGTATTCATTGAGAATGGAAGAGCGTGGATGAATCACAAACCATGTAGAAGCATTCAATATTTTGGTGTCTCAGTTGGCATTAATTGGCATGTGAAAATGGATGAGTAGGAGAAATGTCAAATATTACTTTGTTCTTTGCTTGATTGATGGGAATCTCTTGTTATGGCTATTGGGAGTACTTATGTTATATTGAAGACTAAAGATGTGGTGGTTCTTTTATTTTTGAAGAGATGAGGAGGAAGGTATCCATCATTGCCAAGGAGGCCCCAAATGTTCGTGGAAGACCTAAGGAGAAAGGGAAGAATAATAAGAAGCATGACAAATCCAAGTCCAAGGGGAGATCTAAGTCTCTTGAAAGTCTAAAGTTATTTTCTAGAACTGTGGTAAGCTTGGACATGTTCGTAAGGAATGTGAAGAGGAAAAGAAGAAGAAAAATAAGAGACTTGGTTTTGATTCTAAGTTTGAGAAGGAAGATGGCGATGCATTCATTGTAGATTTGGAAACCCATGGAGGTAATGATGCATGGTTAAATGACTCAGGTGCATCTTTCCATATAACCTTTAATAGAGATTGGTTTTCTGAATATGAAGAATTTCATGGAGGTAAATTGTACTTGGATGACGATTACTATTTAAAAATTGTTGGCTTTGGAAAAGTTAAAATTAGGTTCCTTGATGGTAGAATGAAAAGGATTAATGGTGTGTTGCATATCCCTAGATTAGCTCGAAATATGTTATCTATAAGAAAACTAATAAATGTAGGTGTGTAGGTAGTATTTTTTGATGCAGGATGCAAGATGGTTAGAGGTGCTATGGTGATTGCTAGTGGTGTTAGATATGGCACATTATATAAGCTTGATGCATGTACTATTGTGTGCAATAGTACTATGAAAATAAAGTCTGTGGAGGAAGTGAGGGTTTCACCTTCAACAGATGGTCATGGCTTTTGGGTATCCAAGGGTCTCTTTCTTCTGAATCAATGTTACCTATAGAGAAAACTATGTTATGGCACCAAAAAATTGGACATATTGGATAAAAGTGTCTAAGGACCTCAAAAAATAAAAATCTTGTTGAAGGTTTGTCTAAATGTAATCTTGATCAATTTGATTTCTGTGAGCATTGTATTTATGGAAAAAAAATCACATTCAGTTTTACTCAAGTTCTCATAAATCTTTTGGTGTATTTGATCTTATTCATTCTAATGTGTGTGGTCCTATAGATGTTCCTTCAATTGGTAAATCCTCATAAAACTAGGACATGGGTATACTTTTTAAAGAGTAAATCTAAAGTTTTTAGTCGATTTAAAGAATTTAAAGAAATGGTTGAGGTTCAGACTAGAAAGAAAATAAAATGTTTGCGAATTGATAATGGTGGTGAATTTTTCTCT
Source organism: Sequoiadendron giganteum (assembly GCA_007115665.2). Classification (NCBI taxonomy): domain Eukaryota; kingdom Viridiplantae; phylum Streptophyta; class Pinopsida; order Cupressales; family Cupressaceae; genus Sequoiadendron; species Sequoiadendron giganteum. The sequence goes on from CM021109.1 coordinate 99,866,832, forward strand.
AAATATTTTCATAGATTGTATAAAGATTTTGGTATTCATAAATAAAGGACAACTCCATATTCTCCACAATAGAATGGAGTTGCAAAAAGAATGAACAAGACATTGATGGATAAGGCTAGGAGTATGTTAAGTGGTGTTGGCCTAGAACAATTTTTTTGGGATAAAGCTATTGCCACTACCTATTACCTGATTAACAGGTGTCCTAAATCACATTTTTTTGATAACACGCCTATAGAAGCATGGTTAGGTCAGAAGCCTTCATTAAGACATCTTAGTGTTATTGGTTGTGAGGCATATGCACATGTGCCAAAGGAGAATCGAAAAAAGTTGGAGAAAAAGGTTGTGAAATGTATCTTCATCAGATACAATTATGGTGTGAAAGGATACAAGCTTTGTGATCCTATTGAACAAAAGGTAATACATAGTAGAAGTGTTATTTTAAAGAAACTAAGCCTTCTTTCCTTACATTGCAACTAGAACAAAGTAAATAGGAAGACATGATTCAATTTCCTTATACACCTAAAAAATCTGAATTGAGGCCCATGGATAGACCAATAGGTGTAATATACAATTGTAGCAAGGAGAGGAGTGGAATGCATGAATTTTTTTTTGTTAAATTTCTTTAAAAAACTCATAAAATGATCGACATACATTAAATAAATGATACATTGTAAATTTAGACCATTAAATATTAGGTTTGAGATCTAATGGTGGATATTTTGTTGGCCTGTCTTGCCCTAGAAGGTGACCCTATTTTATGAGGGTGTTGTACTAAAATTGTAGATGGTGATTGTTATGCCTTGCATAACCACCCCATCTTTTGCCTTGGCCAAAATGAGCCCCCCTTTCTATGTTTTTATCCTTTGTTGTTTTTCAAATAAAGTTTGGAGTCTTTTTGTTTCAAACACTTTGTTTTTCTTTGTTGAGTCTGTCGGAACCAGAGCCAAGACCAAATCGGGTTGTGAAACTTCCTTTAAAACTTGTTCCTATCCCTGTCCCGACAGTCTTTCTTTTTTTTTAGCCTTTTTGTTTTGTCTTTGTCAGAGCCGGAGCCGGAATGGACGTTAATTCGGTATTTATTCAAAATTGCAAAATCAAAATCCATCCCGCCTCCAACTCCGCTTTTTGAACTTTTGTTTTAGATTAAGTTTTTATGTTGTGATTTCTTGTGTTGGTCTTTTTGTTTTTTTTTCGTGTTTGGTTATGTTTTATGCTTTTTTGGCAGAACCGGAACCGGGACGGGAACGGAGTTGGGAAATTACTCAATTTCCCAAATCCGTTATCATTCTGATTCCGCTCCCGCCGTTTCTTGGTCATTGAATTTTTACTGAAGTCGCACTGCAGTAATGGGTTAGTTTGTCTCTAGTTTTGACTCTGCTCTACTGCATTTAATGCATTAATGAAAGCTGCCATTCATAGGTAGAAACTTTGAGTTTTACCTTAACTAAGGAGTAAACAAGGTTATTACTATCATTATTGAGAAATAAAAGAACGATGCAGAGCAGCAGTGGAGCTTTTTGGAGTGAATCGATTGAAAGAAGAGAAGATAATTTCTTGCGGATTTCTTCAGAAGGTTTTCCAAGTTTTGCGTTCAAGGTAGGGTTCCTATTCTCAGTTTTTCTTTTATTTTGTTTTAGTCATTTCTTGTTTTTGTTAGATTATTTTTCTTTGGGAAAGTTTGCCATCTTTGTGGGTTTGGCATGATTTGTTTTTCTTTCTTTGTTTGTTACTGTTCCTGATTTCGTTTTGTTTTTTCTTTTGTTTCTCGTTTTTAGTGAGTTAGAGCATGGTCGTTCTCACATTTTCTCATGATCGCGTCGTGCTATGTTAGTTTTTAAATGTGCAAATTTAATTAGGGTTCATCAGTAAGATAGATTAAGTTTGAGTTTTACAGTGAGTTAGTTTTTATTAAATCTGGTTTTACTTAGGCTTTTGTTGCACATTCAATCTGGTTAAATTAGGAGGGGTTAAATTTGTGCCCTGGTTTTTATATCGCGTTTTTAGATTAGGGTTTTGATATTTTTGTATTCACATTTTCAAATGATAAAATATGATTCCCTAAAAGTACGTTCGCCTCCATGGTCATGTGGGCATGGTACTTTCGTGTCATATTTAGGCCTCATTTTTATTTTAAATATGACCTTAGTCTTTAATCAGGAAGTTATGCCTCGAACTGTGAAAATCATTGATGATGTCATGGTCAACATAGTCAGAAGCGGGATCAGAATGGAGTTAGATTTTTAGATATGTTTTATAAAAAGTGTCAATACCATTTTTTATCCTGTCTCCGACCCCACTAATAGTAAGAAGCTTTATTTCAAAATAGCAATAACCATGGCAGAAGCGGGAGCGGAACCGAAACAAAATATGAAAACAAAAAATCTGGAGGAAACCAAATTAGTTTCCATTCTGGTTCTAGTTTCGATCACTATTCCACTTCTGACTCCGAGCCCGCTTCTTGTTAGTGAAATATCAATAGCAGTTTTTGCTTTGAGCCCGACAATATGTTAAAAGAGGATTGTTTACGATGTTGTCTACCTGGTTCCACCTCTGATGTAAGTATGAAAGGTATGATTTTAAGACATATTTTTTGATTTTTATTCAAATATCTAACTAGAGGTTTTTGTTACAGAAAATCTAAAGAATGTCGGGAACATTAGGAGAAGCCTCGCAAAGGAACCGGCCTATAGGAACATCAAAAGCAGTAGCTAAGCCAAAGAAGATGAAGCCATAACAGTTACTATATACCTTAAGGTATTATAATAGGAGTCCTATTGTCACAGTAAGCAAAGTGGAATCGGAATGGTCAGACATCACAACACAAATTTGGGCCAGTAAAATTTTGAGGAGTTGTATTCAGAAACATTCAATGAGGATGTGACACCTAGAACTAAGAGAATAGTGGATTCTGGTTTGGTGAATATTACCTTGTTTCCTCTATCAATCTAGTACCCAGAGCTAATCTTGACAGCTACAAGTGCTTACAATCCAGCAACCCGAGAATGCATGGATTCACAAGAGAATGTAATCATTGATCTCACTCTTCAAGCGTTTCAAAGTATATTTAGTGTCTCGGATCCGAACAACTTGGTGCACTTGAAGGAAGTAGAAGCTTTAGAGAAATACAACAAATATAAGGAATCCAACAAGTCTCATTTGAACAAAAAGTGGTTAAAAATAGAGAAGAAGTCTCTAACCAAGCTTGTAGACCAACCAAAGAGGGCAGATTTTTATAAAGAAATATCAGATTTAATAATGATGTTGTCTAGGGCTTTTGGGAAGAGAGATGCCTTTCATTTCAAGGAGTGGATGTTTCACTTTATCCAGACAATCTTAAATGGCACCCATCAATTTTATTGCCCTATGATTGTATCAGATGCCATTCATGATCAATTGACCAGCATTAGGTAGACTAAATGTTTTTTTATGACTTCTTACATTGTGTATGCAGAAACAAGAGTAGGTATCTTCCTAGGTTTGAATAGAGTGGTGATAATGGGAGTGTTAGATGGACAAAAGAAGGTGTGGGAGCATTATGACCAGCTGTCTCTACAGGTTGCTGAGACTCAATTCAGAAGGGTTAATGATGCATTCATATATGTGATCATTAGCCAACTCAATGGATATGCAAGGTAAAGACTGAGCCAAGAGGCCATGGCATTTATCACTAAATGGGGATGTTGGTATATTCAATACCCGAGGTTTACATACTTTAGGCTAGTTGGTTTTGAACGACATCCACATTTGCTGCGAAGATGTTGCAGTAACAGGATAGTATTGAGGGAATTTGTATATCAGGCTTTTGGAGTTAATGCCCAGTTGGGATTGAAACATAAAATAGGATGGCATAAGTTCCCCATGAAGTTGGGTTAGTACAGTTCTCAACATCTAGTAGGGGCAAAGGTGGTCTACAGGGAGCTAATACAGTTAAAACTAGGTTTATATACAACTCGGAAGCACTTTGACCCGAAGGGTAAGATGAATGCCTTGTTGCCTTCTGTGTTTGATAAGCATTTCAATTTATTAGAAGATTTCTCGAGTGACCGACAGGATGAGTATGACTCGAGGAAAAAGAATTATGAAAGGTTATCTATTTCGCTCATGGCAGAGCTTGGTATTAAAAATGACATTCTTGACACATTGGTGGATGATGGAGTTGTATTGGATCCATCTTATGAAGCTTTAAACATTGGGACTAAGAGCCTGGATCCGATTGACTGGGACAGTGAGGAAACCATTGACATTAAGCAGATAGGGTGAATAGTCTTCGATAGAAGTGTTCAATGGCTAGTTCTAAGAAGCAAAGATCCCCAAGGACCAGCTCCTAAAAAGGGGAAAGGATATAAAAGGCTCAAAAGAAAGACACCTCCCAAGGAGCCTTTGGAGTTCCTTCCTCTAGACATTGAAGAAATAGAGCTTGAAGCAATAGATGTTGAACCAAAGGTACAAGAAGGAGATGCTCAAATAGGATCTATTGTTTCAATGCCTACATTAGGTGAATCTTCTACCCAAATCCCACTTGCAAAACAACAAGGTGAAGAAGTGCCAAAACGGACTCTTCATAATATTGTTGAAACTATGAAAGGAAAAGAAGTGGAAGTAGAGATTGATGATGTTGGAACAGATTCAGATGAGACTTTATCAAATAAAGGAATACAAGAAAATATGCCTCTAGAGGAGGATACAGAGTAGGTAATGACACAGGAGGATCAATGGAAGTTGTTTGAAGAAGTCAAGAAGGCTGCTGATGAGTAAGCTGTAACAATAGAGAAACAAGAGTCAATTGATGCCAAGACACAAGCTGATGCCATACTACAACAACAAAAAATTGAGGCTAAGTCAAAAGCTAATGAAGTAGAGAGGCAGGAGAGGCAAAAAGAGCATGAGCTCAAGGTTAAGGAGGAAAATGATAAGTTAGAATTGATACAGAAGATTCATGACCTTGAGGAAGAGAAGGCAAGACATCGAAGGGAGAAAGAAGTCCAGGTGGCTAAGTTGAAACTTGCTGAGGAAGCTCACAAAAAGGAAGAAGAAGCAGAGTGGTTACAAAAGGAGAAAAAGGTCGAAGAGTTGATCAAAAAGCAACAACAACAAGAAGAAAATTTAGAAAAGCTTAAAAATTTAGAGACAGAAAGACTAGAGAAAGAAAAATTGGAGAAAGAAAGGCTGGAAAAGGAAAGACTAGAGAAAGAAAGACTGGAAAAAGAAAGATTGGAAAAAGAGAGATTTAAGAAGATTGAAGAGGATAAAAGAGTACAAGAGCAAAAAGATAAGGAGGAAGCTGAAAATCTAGTACAAATGAATGTGGAACAAGAGAAGCAACAAAAAGAGAAGGTTGATTCTTAGCCTCAGGTAAATGTGCAACCTCCCTTAGCTACTACCTCTTCTTCTTCAACCATGATGACTGTTACTCTAGGAGCTCCTGCTTGGTTAAAATTGGACCTTCAAAAGAGAACATCGACATCTCCTCAACCTCTCAATTGGGAGGATATGATGAAGGAAATTGAAAGAGAAAGGCCTAAAAAGAAGGCCAAGATCCAACACTCTACTAGATTGACTGACAAGGGGGAAATTGTGGCTGAGTGTGCCATACCTATGGTAGACAAGGAGGCAGGGGATATGCAATTTATGGATTATCAGCTAAGTACTTTGAATTTGGGAAGACCTACCAGGGATCAACAAATGAATCTAATTGATGTGGTAGCCTCTTCAACCAAATCAAGGATGTTGAAGGATAAACAAAGAAAGGATGAGCTTAAAGCTCAACTAGATCAATTGCATATTTTTCTCAAGAACATTTATGCTCCAAGATCACAATAGGTTATTGCAATTGAGACCCCAGTTTTGCTGAGCAAGAAGGAAGTTGATGATTTGGAATAGGTGAAAGGCAAAGTAGAAATGTTGGATTGGTGGGTTAATAAATTGAATCAAGAAATGAGCGAGGTACTAGAAGATAGTTTTAAAGTTTACAAAGCGACTGAGTTGCTGATAGAAGAAATGAACCAATATGTTAAAAATTTGGAAGCACAAGAGGATGAATACAAGGTATACAGCTAGAAACTGAATGAAGTCAAAAAGTTCTCTAAGGCTACCCTCCTAGAATAGTCGATATTGGAAGAAGATAGTAAATATTTTTTGGAAAAGACCTCTTGTATACTCCGATTTAGAACATATTTTCTATACAAACATAGAAATGAGGTTCAAGATTCTATTAAGGATCTAACTGAATAATTTGAGGAGTTGGAGGTTGTCATTGCTATCATTGTGAATGTAGATACACCAACAAAGGGTGTATCTTCAAGCCAAATAAAGGAGAGATGGAATGACAGGTTCAAAGAGGTTATGCAGAGAGGAGATGTTGGTGAAGATCTATTGATAGATTGATTGATTGATATCAAAGAAGAAATAAAAGAAGCTAGGAAATAGTTGATGAAACTGAAAGACATGAGAGGGTTTGCTGCAACGGAGTTGGAGAGAATTAAGTTTGAAGACAACTAGGTGGATGGGCCTGAATTAGACACATTATAACAAGTGTTCTCCAGCTATGACGAATACATGGTGGAACAAACTTTGCATGCATAAATCTCATGCATGGATAGCTTTTTTTTCTTCTTTGCATGCTGCATGCAGAACTGGAAATTTTTTGGAGTGCATGGCTTTCTCTTCCATTCTATTTTCTTTTCTTCAGTTTAGTTGAATATATTAATGTGAGGAACTCGAGATCAAATTGATCTAAGTTTCCAAGAAAGCTTTAATTCCTGAAAAGGTGGATTCAGCGTAAGATAGAGGGGACTTCCAAATTTTGTACATCTATAAATACCCATGTGGTATCATATTGTAAGGGTCATCTAATAGAGAATAGAATTGGCCACATGATATTAGGAGATAGAAATTTCATAGTTGTTACAAAGATACATTGTTACTTGATTTTTACAGTTAAATAAAATTAGATGTTTACGCAATATGGTGTTAGAGTCAAATTGTTTTGTTTGATAATGTTAATAAGTTATAATCTATTTGTATGGCAGTGATTGTGTTGAAGCAGAAGAGTCTCTTTTGCGATGAAAATCCTTAGAAGAAACCATATTTAAGGATTATTTTGTTAGATTATCATTGAATGAAATTTATTGAAGTCTGTTGATCTATGATCTTGGTGATGAATGAATGTGTGTTCTTTAAAAGAATCTTTGCAGTATTTGTGATGTGTGACTGTGACGTTAATTAAGCACCTAAAATGTATGCAATGGTATAGATTATTCTGTAGATTGTGTCATCTTATTATTTTATTGATCTATTGGAAAACATTCATTATTGAAGATATATGTTGGAATGTTAGATAAGTTTGATTCATATTTACTAGTTTACCCTTTGATCTATCTTTTTCTTTTATTTAAAAAACTCATTTCTTTGTGAAGAATAGCTCGATGAACAAGTCATTGCTTATATTCTTTGTTACTAGCACAAGCCCCTTGAACATTATAGTTACATAGACTGATTGAGTGACATCAGACAGTTGAGAACCAACTACTAGGACCTTGGGAGTTAGGCTACTATATGTTGTCTTTCTTTTTCAAGAGAAATAGAGTAGAAATATTCTATTTTAACATTGTTTGTGTCTTTTTCACCATCAACAAATCTGGCGCTAGAAGGAGGGGTTGAAAGAACAAGCTGGCTCGCATTGGATCTTTCTCACCGGAGAGATATAGGAGGATTCTTAGATCCTCTACTAATCCTGAACCATTACAAGAACTTCAAACCTCGGTTAGACCTAGACCCCATGCTCGTAGGGTAGAAATACCTACATTACCACCACCGCTTACTCCACCTAGATTTCCTCCAAATCCATCCACACCACCACCAATTCGTCCTGCATCACCACCACCTGCTCAACCAATTTTACCCATGGATTATTTTGTGAATAACCCCTCCCCATTAGGGACTATTCCAAGAGGAATCCATGACTTACCAAAGAACCCAAAAAAGTTTTGTCCTAAGTATATGCATGGCGAATCAAGAAGTGTTGAGGAGAAAATACAAGCATTCAAAGATGCTTGCACACGAGCTCAAGTTTCTCATCAGGATGTGGTATGTAGATTGTTTCCTTATTGTTTGGGTGATATGGCATATAACTGGTATTTAAATCTGCCCCAAGGATCTATTTTGGGTTGGATAGATTTAGAAAATGAATTTATTAATCAATTTCAGGTTTATGTGAACCCTGCCATCTTGTATGACCAGTTTTCCACCATAAGAAAGGAACATCATGAGCCACTACCTCTATTCAATACTAGATTCCAAAGGATGTATCGTAGGCTTCAAGATCCTTATTTAGTGGCTGAAAATATGGCTATTCAGGCATATTTAAGAGCAGTCGATCCTTTAATTGGCCTATTTTTGTAGAGGACTTATGCTGCCAATGAAATAGACTCTTTGTCTAAAGTGTATCACTTAGCCATCAAATTGCAACAACATATAAGTCTGTAATCAAGAGGTTTAGAAACAACTCTTCCTCCTATGAATTATCCAATGCCTAACCCACCATTGTACAACACTGTCCCAGGGATGTATTATTCCCAATACGGACCTGTATCTGAGTTACAAGCTCCATCCACTGTGCCTTTTTTCGGCAATGGAATGCAAGATCCTTCCCAACAACCTCAAAGTCAACAACAACAAGTGAGAGGATCAACCCATGTTCATTCCCCAACCATAGTACAAAATGTACAAAATGAACAAATTGTTCAACTAACTAGTGAGCTAAAGACTCTCAAGAAGACCCTATCTCAAATGTCCAATGACATGACACAACTTAGGAAAAACCCTCCCCACAACCAAAATCAGAATTATCAAAATCAAGGAGGTTACAACAATCAAGGAAATTACTCCAATCAGAATGGGAGTCAGAACACCAACCACAACTTTCAGAATAAAAATTCCTCTAACAAATTACCAAAATCAAAACAGAGGATATAACCAGAGGTATAACAACAACAACAATAGGCAGTGGAATATTGGACCTAACAATGGGGGAGTTCCCCATAACTATCAGTCAGGTGAGGAGAGATCACACACTGCTAATGTAGATGACCTCAATTTCATGACTAATTGGTGTAGGCTACACGATACTGCAGCACATTCTGGGGTTAACTGCCCCGAAATGGAGAAGATTGTCAAGATCGTGCAAGCTAATTCCCATCCTCCAGTAAGAAATTCCAATCAGGATAATGGGCCAGTCAGTACTGCTATGACTTATGAGACAATTGAAGAGAAATACCAGTTTCCTATGCAAGGAGATAATGGGCTAGAGGAGGACGTATATGATGCCCAAGCTTTTTAGTCTAAAGGTGGTCACTCTATGAGAAATTAGAATAAGGGCCCATTTACTACATCTGCACTTCCCAACAACATGGTCCCACCTAATCAGAATGCAGATAATAATCCACCACCTCCAAAGGGACCTTCTGATTCTCAGAATAGAGGTAATCTGCCTCCTTTTCCTAAATATCAAGGAATGATTCAGAATTTGACTTTATTGTAGAAATGTAGAGACAAAAGATACCCTTGTCATTCTTTGACATCATGAAGTGGTGCCCAGCTCAATGTGAGGTGGTATTGAGAGCCTTGAAAGAATCAGATAGCTTAAAAGGAAAGGGTAAAGTGACTCCTACAAAGGAGACAAATGTAGCTATCTATAAAGGTAAGACCAGTACCCCACCTTTTATGTTAAGTTTAAGAATTTTTGGAAAGAATTTGCATAATTGTTTATTGGATTCTGGAGCATTGAGAAATGTCATGCCTTTTTCGATATGTAAGAAGTTAGGATTAAGTCCTATCCCAACCAATAAGAATGTGATTCAGTTGGATAAAACTGAATTCAATGTTGTAGGTGAATTAAGGAACATGCATGTGCAGGTTGGATCAAATCCAAGGATCTAGACCTACATAGATATCTAAGTAGCTGATATCCCAGAAACATATGGTATGCTCCTAAGTCGAGAGCTAATGAAAAACATAGGGGGATATTTGTCTTTGGATTTCTCTCACATGTGGTTACCATGGAAAGGAGTTGCAACAAAAATAAGGATTGAAAGTGAACCCAGACTCAAGCACATGATCACTGAATATGATGCTTCAAATGAAGTAGCATATTTTGAAATTGAGATAGGAGTTTACAAAGAAGAGGAATTCCTTACTTTCTCTATGCTTAATCCTGGGGATACATTGCCCCTAGAAAATAGTGACCCAATGATAGGCATCAACCAACAAGTTCTGATAAGGAAGTTGCAACAAGACAAGCTAGTTTTAGGAAAAGAAACTGATTTGACTAGTTTGTTACTGCCTAATTGGTGTAGGATTCATTATCATAATCATTCGGAGTTAACATGCCAATCATGCCTAGATATCCTAAGTCACGTAGATCAACCTCAACAAATATGTCAAGAGAAACCTCAGATCCCTATCAACGAGTTTCCTTTTCAAGTCAAAGATGCTACCATTCTTACTCAGGCTAGTCTTTCTCAAGAGGAAATTTCCTCACTAGTAGAACAAACTGAGGTTTTATGTTCTAAAATCCAAGAAGAACCTGAGAGGTCCCAATTCTTATTCAATACACCTACCCCAAATACTTTGCCAATACCCAAGGCATTGATGAGAAATGAGTTGGATTGCAGTATAACCCAAGACGTTGTTCAGGAAGTGATTTTTGAGTAGGCTGAAAACATAGAAAAATCTTCAAATGAGCTTTGCCTCAAGCCAATTTCTAATGACTAGCAAAACTCCGAGCTGCCACACATTTCAAGCAAGTTGTCCCCTGTTGTCCCTAAGAAGAAAGAGCTCCTGGCCAAAGACCAATTATGGACTCTTAAATTTGATGGTTCAAAGTCTAAAGCAGGAAGTGGAGTAGGGATTGAACTAACCAACCCAAAAGGGAAGACTTACTTTGCTTCTTATAGATTGCAGTTTGGTTGCACAAACAATGTGGCTGAGTATGAAGCACTTGCTCGAGGTCTTATGTTTTCCCATAAAAAGAAGGTTACTACTCTTGTAGTTATGGGAGATTTTGAGGTGATTATAAAGTAGGTACGTAGCCAATATACATGTTATAACAAAAGGTTGGCTGCATACAGGAACAGGGTTGGAATTTGACTGAATATTTTGATGCTTTTGGGATTAGTCTGATCCCTAGAGAAGCTAATCAAATTGCAGATGCTCTTGCTGTTGGTGCTAGCACATTAGAACCCATGCAAGATTATGATTTAAAGAGGTTTTCAGTCGAGTTGATTTCAGTATCAGCTGTTCCTGATAATGTTTGACACTTTCAGGTATTTGATGATGATCATCACATATTGGCCTTTTTGGAAAGTTCTGATGTTCTTCAAGGGTAGATAATAGATGAATCTAAAAGAGATCAGGGAGATTGGGATCCTGAGAAAGAAAGTCCAAAAGGAATATTGGATTTAAAAAGTAATAGCATTCCAAAGGGGATGGTTGCTTTGGAAAGAATATTTGACTCAAATCCATGGGCTAGACAAAGGGTGCCTACAGAGAGTGATGGAGGGAAGTATGAATCTGTTAATTTGACTCACTCAGACCCAAAAAGGAATGTTCTTATAGGTAAGACTTGTCCTTAGGAAATTAAGGACAAGATAATCCAGGTCTTGGAGCAGAACATTGAAGCTATTGCTTGGAGTTATGATGATTTAAAAATTTTTGACACTTCAGTGATTACTCACACCATGCCTCTCAAGCCAGAAGCCAAGCCTTTTTGCCAAAAGCAACGCCCGGTCAATGTTTTAATTGAACCCTTGATCCAGAAAGAGGTACAAAAACTTTTGTCTGCTAGAATAATCTTTCCGATTAGACATTCTACCTGGGTGGCTAATTTAGTTCTCGTGCGCAAAAAGAATGGTGAGATCAGATTATGTGTTGATTTTAGGAATCTAAACAAGGCCTTTGAGAAAGACAATTATCCATTGCCTTCTCTTGATGAAGTTTTACAAAAGGTTAATGGATCCCAGATGATGTCATTCCTAGATGGTTATTCTGGATACAATCAGGTCCTGGTTAGTCATGAGGATAGGATGAAGACTGCTTTCACAACTAAATGGGGCACATTTTCTTACAGGAGGACACCATTTGGTCTCATAAATGCTAGAGATACTTTCCAAAGAGCAATGGACGTAGCTTTCAAAAATCTAATAGGAATATGTATAATCATTTATGTAGATGATTTAACCATCTTCTCTAGGAATAAAGAAGATCATGCTGCTGACTTGGAAAAGGTTCTAAAGAAATGTATAAGTTATGATGTCTCTCTTAATCCAAAGAAATTGTGTTTGGAGTATCTGAAGGGAAACTCTTGGGTCACATCATATCAGAAGAAGGGATATCTATAGATCCTGACCGACTGGAGGCCATTTTGAAATTGACAAAGCCATGCAGTAAGAAAGAAATGAGGTCCTTCTTTGGAAGGATCAATTTTGTGAGGAAATTTATAACAGGGTTCACAGAGATTGTCAAACCTTTGAATGAAATGATGAAGAAGGATGCAAAGATTGAGTGGAGTGAAGAGGTTAAATCTTCTTTTATGCAGATCAAATAGTCTATATCTGAGGCACCTATTTGCCAAGCCCAGATTATCTAAAGCCTTTCTATATCTATTATTTTGCTTCTGACCATTCATGTGTAGTTGTTTTAACACAACAAAGAGAAGAGAGTGAAGAAATACCTATTGCCTTTATGAGCTCTCCATTTAAGAATGCGGAAGTAAGGTATTCACCATTAAAAAAAAAAGCCTTTGTGTTGGTACGAGCAGTGAAGAAGTTCAGGAATTACATAATTCAAAGTTCAGTGATGGCCATAGTTCCAGATCCATCTGTAAAGTCTCTTCTGACGCAAAGTGAATTGGGAGAATGAAGAGGGAAGTGGATGGCAATCTTATAGGAGTTTGATTTAGAAATACACCCCATGAAACTCATTCGAGGGTAGGGTTTGTCAAAAGCAATGGCTGATGTAGACAAAAATATTACTTGCCAACAATATACTGTCCAATCATTTACAAAGGATCCCTGGTATATAGATTTAATTTTCTTCCTCCTTAATAATAAATGTCCAAAAGGAATGAATGCTACTCAAAGGAGGGCATTAAGGATGAAGAGCGCTCATTACATGCTGAAAGGGGGATCCATTTATAGAAAGAATTTTCAAGGAATTTACCTACGTTGTTTGGATCAGCAAGAGGCTAAGCATGCTATTTCTGAGTTTCATGGAAGGCATGGAACAGGGCATGGGTCTGCTGATGCTTTGGCTCATCAGATTTTAAGATCATGCTATTATTGGCCTTATGTATTTAGAGATGCACATCAGCACTGCAGAACTTGTCATGTATGTCAAACTTTTGCACGTCAACACTGTAGGATTTTATTGCACGATATTTAAAGGACTCAACCTATGTAGCTTGAATCTTAGGTATAGTTGTTCACGAATAGAGAAAGTATCTACAAAGAATGATGCACAATATAGGCACAAACTCCGATTCAGAAATAACTCATGAGCACATATATCCGAGATTCTATCTCAAGCTTATCCTACATATATCTGTTCTTGTTCAAGTTAGTATGCTTCATAAACCAAGTAGTTTTAGGGTGGGGTATGTGGAGGATCATCATGGAAAAAATAGGCCCTTAAGTGGCAATAAAAAGACAAAAAATCAGAGTTAGACAACTTGACGTAAAAAATTGAATAAGTTATCTATATTATTTCAAAAAAATGTAAAAATAGAATCTGTAGAAAATTGAATGTAGTTTCTAAAATACTAGACCTTTATTTAAAAAAAAAAATCTATTTGTTGAAAATTTGAAATTTCAATGTAGTAGTATTTAAATTTCAGGGTAAAAATAAGAAGTAGGTGTCCATCTAACCACTCTAACCATAATAAAATGATAATATTTTTTTATAAGCTTTTAGATATAAGTAGAGGACTCATGTCCTAATGTGATGCATATTTTTTTATAATTTTTTTCCATGTAAATAATTAATTATGAATTTTTTATTACAACTTTAAAAAAATATAAAAGCTCATCTATCTAATCACCTTAACTTGGTCAAAAATTCATGAAATTCAAATTTATTTATTTTAATCCTATAGTATGTAAAACATGAATGTGATGCATGTTTTGGATTCAAAAACTGTGATACCATTTGAAAGTTATAGATATTTTTTTAATCAACCTATCAATTAGGACTTTATTCGTAATTCTAATAGAAAATGAATAATAATTATTTATTAAATTCAAAGTGAATCATAATTTATATTGGTGGAAAGCTGAGAATCTCCTCTAAAAACCTTTTTCGTTTCATCAATTTTGGGTAAAAAAAAAGCCGTCAGCCACATGGGCCATCATATGGATTACATATCGCCATTTTTTGGCCCATCATGATCTGCACATACCCAGTGACTGAAATTTTCTTTGGGTATCTTGAAAATGGGTAAACCATTTTTCCAGCCAAGTCACCATTTGTTATGCCTTGCATAACCACCCCATCTTTTTCCTTGGTCAAAATGCGTCCCCCTTTCTATGTTTTTATCCTTTGTTGTTTTTCAAACAAAGTTTGGAGTCTTTTTGTTTCAAACACTTTGTTTTTCTTTGTCGAGTCTGTCGGAACCAGAGCCAGGACCAAATCGGGTTGTGAAACTTCCTTTAAAACTCGTTCCTATCCCTATCTCGATAGTCTTTCTTTTTTTTAGCCTTTTTATTTTGTCTTTGTCGGAGCCGGAGCCAGAGCCAGAGTGGACATTAAGTCGGTATTTATTCAAAATTGCAAAATCAAAATCCATCCTGCCTCCGACTCTGCTTTTTGAACTTTTGTTTTAGATTAAGTTTTTATGTTGTGATTTCTTGTGTTGGTCTTTTTGTTTTGTTTTCATGTTTGGTTATGTCTTATGCTTTGTTGGAAGAACCGGACCCAGAACGGGAATGGAGTTGGGAAATTACTCAATTTTCCAAATCCATTTTTGTTCTGATTCCACTCTCGCCATTTCTTGGTCGTTGAATTTTTACTGATGTCACACTACATTAATGGGTTAGTTCATCTCCAGTTCTAACTCCACTCTACTGCATTTAATGCATTAATGACAGTTGCCATGCGTAGGTAGAAACTTTGAGTTTTACTTTAACTAAGGAGTAAACAAGGTTATTATTATCATTGTTAAGAAATCAAAGAGCAAAGTAGAGCAGCAGTGGAGCTTTTTGGAGCGAATCAATTGAAAGAAGAGAAGATAATTTCTTGCGGATTTCATCAAAATGTTTGCCAAGTTCTGCATTCGAGGTAGGGTTCCTATTCTCGGTTTTTCTTTTATTTTGTTTTCATCTTTTCTTGTTTCTGTTAGATTTTTTTTCTTTGGGAAAGTTTGCCATCTCTGTGGGTTTTAGATGATTTGTTTTTCTTTCTTTGTTTGTTATTGTTCTTGATTTTGTTTTGTTTTTTCTTTTGTTTCTCGTTTTTAGTGAGTTAGAGCACGGTCGTTTTCATGTTTTGTCATGATCGCGTCATGCTGTGTTAGTTTTTAAACGTGCATATTTAATTAGGGTTCGTCAGTAAGATAGATTAAGTTTGAGTTTTACAGTGAGTTAGTTTTGATTAAATCTGGTTTTACTTAGGCTTCTATTGCGCATTCAATCTAGTTAAATTAGGAGGGGTTAAATTTGTGCCCTAGTTTTTATATCACGTTTTTAGATTAGGGTTTTGATATTTTTGTATTCACATTTTCGAATGATAAAATATGATGCCCTAAAAGTACGGTTGCCCCCATGGTCATGTGGGCATGGTCCTTTCGTGTCATATTTAGAACTCATTTTTATTTTAAATATGACCTTAGTCTTTAATTAGGAAGTTATGCCTCAAACTGTTAAAATCATTGATGATGTCATGGTCAACATAGTCGAAAGCAGGATCAGAATGGAGTTAGATTTTCGAATATGTTTTATAAAAAGTGTCAATTCCATTTTTTATCCTGTCTCTGACCCTGATAATAGTAAGAAGCGTTATTTCAAAATAGCAATAACCCTGGCGGAAGCGAGAGCGGAACCAAAACAAAATATGAAAACAAAAAATCTGAAGGAAACCGAATCAGTTTCCATTCCGGTTTCGGTTCCGATCACTATTCCACTTCCGACTCCAAGCCCGCTTCTTGTTCGTGAAATATCAATAGCAATTTTTGCTCCGAGCCCGACAGTATGTTAAAAGAGGATTGTTTAGGATGTTGTTTGCCTGGTTCTGCCTCCGATGTATGTATGTAAGGTTTTATTTTAAGACATATTTTGTGATGTTTATTCAAAGATCTAACTATAGGATTTTTTTACAGGAAATCTAAAGAATTTCGAGAATATCAGGAGAAGCCTCCCAAAGGAACGGGCCTACAGGAACATCAAAGGCAGCAGCTAAGCCAAAGAAGATGAAGCCAGAACAGTTACCATATACCTTAAGGTATAATCATAGGAGTCCTATTGTCACAGTAAGCAAAGTGGAATCGGGCTGGTAAGACATCATGACACAAATTTGGGCCAATACAATTTTGAGGAGTTGTATTTAGAAACATTCAATGAGGATGTGACACCTAGAACTAAGAGAATAGTGGATTCTGGTTTGGCTCATATCACCTTGTTTCCTCTATCAATCCAGTGCCTAGAGCTAATCTTGACAACTATAAGTGCTTACAATGCATGGATTCACAAGAGAATGTAATCATTTATCTCACTCTTCAAGCGTTTCAAAGTATATTTAGTGTCCCAAATCCCAAGAACTTGGTGCAGTTGAAGGAAGCAGAAGCTTTGGAGAAATACAACAAATATAAGGAATCCAACGAGTCTCACTTGAACAAAAAGTGGTTAAAAATAGAGAAGAAGTCTCTAACCAAAGCTTGCAGACCAACCAAAGAGGGCAAATTTCTATAAAGAAGTATCAGATTTAATAATGATGTTGTCTAGGGATTTTGGGAATAGAGATGCCATTCATTTCAAGGAGTGGATGTTTCCCTTTATCCAAACAATCTTAAATGACACCCATCAATTTTATTGGCCTATGATTGTATCAGATGCCATTCATGATCAATTGACTAGCATTAGGGAGACTAAATGTTTTTCTATGACTTCTTACATTGTGTATGCAGCAACAAGAGTAGGTATCTTCCCAGGTCTGAATAGAGTGGGAATAATGGGAGTGTTGGTTGGACAGAAGAATGTGTGGGACCATTATGACCAGCTGTCCCTATAGGTTGCTGAGACTCAATTTAGAAGGGTTAATGATGCATTCATATATGTGATCATTAACCAAATCAATGGAGATTCAGGGTATAGACTGAGCCAAGAGGCCATGGCATTTATCACTGAATGGGGATTTTGGTATATTCAATACTTCAGGCTAGCTGGTTTTGAAGGGCATCCACATTTATTGCCAAGATGTTGCAATAATAGGATATTATTGATGGAATTTGTATATCAGGCTCTTGGAGTTAATGCCCGGTTGGGATTGAAACATAAAACAGGATGCCATAATTTCCCAATGAAGTTGGGTGAGTACAGTTGTCAACATCTGGTAGGGACAAAGGTGGTCTGTAGGGAGCTGATACAGTTAAAACTAGTTTTTATATAGCTCAAAAGCACTTTGACCCGAAGGGTAAGATGAATGCCTTGTTGCCTTCTTTGTTTGATAAGAATTTCAATTTATTAGAAGATTTCTAGAGTGACCAACAGGATGAGTATGACTTGAGGAAAAATAATTATGAAAGGTTATCTGTTTCGCTCATGGTAGAGCTTGCTATTAAAAATGACATTCCTGACACATTGGTGGATGTTGGAGTTGTATTGGATACATCTTATGAAGCTTTAAACATTGGGACTAAGAGCCTAGATTCGTTTGATTGGGACAGTGAGGAAACCATTGACATTAAGCAGATAGGGCGAATAGTCTTCGATAGAAGTGTTCAATGGTTGGTTCTAAGAAGCAAAGCTCCCTAAGGACCAGCTCCTAAAAAGGGGAAAGGATATAAAAGGCTCAAAAGAAAGATACCTCCCAAGGAGCCTTTGGAGTTCCTTCCTCCAGACATTGAAGAAATAGAGCTTGAAGCAGCAGATGATAAACAAGAGGTACAAGAAGGAGATGCACAAATAGGATTTGTTGTTTCAATGCCTACATTAGGTGAATCTTCTACCCAGATCCCCCTTGCAAAACAATGAGGTGAAGAAGTGCCAAAAGGGAATCTTCATAATATTGTTAAAACTATGAAAGTAAAAGAAGTGTATGTAGAGATTGATGATGTTGGAACAGATTCGGATGAGACTTTGTCAGATAAAGGAATACAAGAAAATATGCCTCTAGAGGAGGATACAGAGCAGGTAATGACATAGGAGGATCAATGGAAGTTGTTTGAAGAAGTCAAGAAGGCTATTGATGAGCAAGCTGTAACAATAGAGAAACAAGAGTCAATTGATTCCATGACACAAGTTGATGCCATACTACAACAACAACAAATTGAGGCTAAGTCAAAAGCTAATGAACTAGAGAGGCAGGAGAGGCAAAAAGAGCACGAGCTCAAGGTTAAGGAGGAAAATGATAAGTTAGAATTGATACAAAAGATTCATGACCTTGAGGAAGAGAAGGCACGACACCGAAGGGAGAAAGAAGTCCTGGTGGCTAAGTTGAAGCTTGCTGAGGAAGCTCACAGAAAGGAAGAAGAAGCAGAGCAGTTATAAAAGGAGAAAAGGGTCGAAGAGTTCATCAAAAGGAAACAAGAAGAAGAAGAAAATGCAGAAAATCTTAAAGCTTTAGAGACAGAAAGAATAGAGAAAGAAAAATTGGAGAAAGAAAGGCTGGAAAAGGAAAGACTAGACAAAGAAAGACCGGAAAAAGAAAGATTAGAAAAAGAGAGATTGAAGAAGATTGAAGAGGATAAAAGAGTAGAAGAGCAAAAAGCTAAGGAGGAAGCTGAAAAGCTGGCACAAATGAATGTGGAACAAGAGCAGCAACAAAAACAGAAGGTTGATTCTCAGCCTCAGGTAAATGTGTAACCTCCCTTAGCTACTGCCTCTTCTTCTTCAACCATGATGACTATTACTACAGGAGCTCCTGCTTGGTTAAAATTAGACCTTCAAAAGAGAACACCAACACCTCCTCAACCTCTCAATTGGGAGGATATGATGAAGGAAATTGAAATTGAAAGGCCTAAAAAGAAGGCCAAGATCCTGCACTCTACTAGATTGACTGACAAGGGGGAAATTGTGGCTGAGTGTGCCATACCTATGGTAGACAAGGAGATAGGGGATATGCAATTTATGGATTATCAACTAGGTACTATGAATTTGGGAAGACCTACTAGGGATCAGCAAATGAATCTAACTGATGTGGTAGCCTCTTCAACCAAATCAAGGATATTGAAGGATAAACAAAGAAAGGATGAGCTTAAAGCTCAACTAGATCAATTGCATATTTTTCTCAAGAACATTTCTGCTCCAAGATCACAACAGGTTGCTGCAATTAAGACCCCAGTTTTGTTGAGCAAGAAGGAAGTTGATGATTTGGAGCAGGTGAAAGGCAAAGCAGAAATGTTGGATTGGTGGGTTAATAAATTGAATTAAGAAATGAGCGAGGTACTAGAAGATAGTTTTAAAGTTTACAAATTGACTGAGCTGCTGATAGAAGAAATGAACCAATATGTTAAAACTTTGGAAGCACAAGAGGAGGAATACAAGGGATACAGCTAGAAACTAAAAGAAGTCAACAAGTTCTCTAAGGCTACCCTCCTCGAACTGTCGATATTGGAAGAAGATAGTAAAGATTTTTTGGAAAAGACCTCTTGTATACTCCGATTTAGAATAGATTTTCTATACAAACATAGAAATAAGGTTCAAGATTCTGTTAAGGATCTAATTGAAAAATTTGAGGAGTTGGAGGCTGTCATTGCTATCATTATGAATGTAGATACACCAACAAAGGATGGTCTATCTTCAAGCCAAATAAAGGAGAGATGAAATGATAGGTTCAAAGAGGTTATGCAGAGAGGAGATGTTGGTGAAGATCTATTGATAGATCGATTGATGGATATCAAAGAAGAAATAAAAGCAGCTAGGAAAGAGTTGATGAAACTGAAAGACATGAGAGGGTTTGCTGCAGCAGAGTTAGAGAGAATTAAGTTTGAAGATAGTTGGGTGGATGGGCCTGAGTTAGACACATTACAACAAGTCTTCTCTAGCTATGACGAATACATGGTGGAACAAACTTCGCATGCATAAATATCATGCATGCACGGCTTTTTTTTCTTCTTTGCATGTTGCATCAGAACTGGCAATTTTTGCAGTGCATGTCTTTCTCTTCCATTCTATTTTCTTTTCTTCAGTTTAGATGAATATGTTAATGTAAGGAACTTGAGACCAAATTGATCTGAGTTTCCAAGAAAGCTTTAATTCCTGAAAAGGTGGATTCAGCATAAGATAGAGGGGACTTCCAAATTTTGTACATCTATAAATACCCATGTGGTATCATATTGTAAGGGTCGGCCAATAGAGAATAGAATTGGCCACCTGATTTTAGGAGATAGAATTTTCATAGTTGTTATAGAGATACATTGTTACTTGATTTTTACAGTTAAATAAAATTACATGTTTACGCAATATGGTGTTAGAGTCAAATTGTTTTGTTTGGTAAGGTTAATAAGTTATAATCTATCTGTATGGCAATGATTGTGCTGAAGCATAAGAGTTTCTTTTGTGATGAAAATCCTTAGAAGAAACCAGATTTAAGGATTATCTTGTTAGGTTATCATTGAATGAAATTTATTGAAGTCTGTTGATCTATGATATTGGTGATGAATGAATGTGTGTTCTTTAAAAGAATCTTTGGAGTATTTGTGATGTGTGACTGTGATGTTAATTAAGCACCTAAAATGTATGCAATGGTATAGATTATTCTATAGATTGTGTCATCTTATAGTTTTATTGATCTATTGGGAAATATTCATTATTGAAGATATATGTCCGGATGCTAGATAAGTTTGATTCATGTTTACTGGTTTAACCTTTGATCTATCTTTTTCTTTTATTTAAAAACCTCATTTCTTTGTGAAGAATAGCTCGGTGAACAAGTCATTGCTTTTATTCTTTGTTACTAGCACAGGCCCCTTGAACATTACCACTACATAGATTGATTGAGTGACATCAGATAGTTGAGAACCAACTACTAGGACCTTGGGAGTTAGGCTACTATATGTTGTCTTTCTTTTTCAGAAGAAATAGAGTAGAAATATTTTGTTTTAACATTGTTTGTGTCATTTTCACCATCAATAGTGATGTATTCTAAGAGTTTGATAGTAGTCATGTTGTCTTTAGATCTGTCATGGTGATACTCTTATCAAAATATTTCTTTGCAAGTATATTGTAATCTTTGTGATTTCTAAATAATATATTTGGTGGATTTTGGAGTTTGGGTTTTTTCTCCTGAAAAGGTTTTCTCCACAAAAATCATTGTGTTGTGGTATGCATTATATTTATGTTTGTTTCTGTTTAAGGTTTTTGTAACTATCAAAGATTTGTAATTCTTGTATTATTCTCCTCTCAAGGTTAGTGTAGGAAGTTGTTACACTACATTAACTTCCTTACAAGTGGTATTAGAGATTGATCGCCTTTGGTTTCAGTTGTGGGTTGTTGGGTTTTTTGAACTAATCCAAATTTGAGTGGGAGCTTATGTAGAAGATACTTTATAATCTTGTTGCAATAATTTTCAAATGGAAAGTTCATTAGGGAGAATAGAGGTGGATAAATTTTCTAGAAATTATTTTGAGATGTTGAAGCTGAAGATGGAGGATCTTTTGATAGATCCAGATCTGCGGGATGCTATTGATGAGAATGTTTCACGACCTGCAAATCCTACTCAGGCTGCTCAATATGATATTATAGATCATAAAACCAAGGCTCTAATTAGATTGTTCTTGGTAGACTCTATTTTAATTAATGTCAATGAAGAGACCTCTACACAAAACTTTGGAAGAAACTTGGTGAGATGTCTCAGGCCAAATCTTTAGTGAATAATATTTTTTTTAGGAAAAATTTGTATTCGTTGAGAATGGAAGAGGGTGGATAAATCGTATACCAACTAGAATAATTCAATATTTTGGTGGCTAAGTAGGCATCAGTTGGTGTCAAAATAGATAAGGAGGATAAATGTCAGATCTTTCTTTGTTCTTTTCCTTATTCGTGGGATTCTCTTGTTATGGATATTGAGATTACTTTTTTTATATTGAAGACTGAAGATGTGGTGGATTATTTTCATTCTGAAGAGATGAGGAGGAAGGTATCCATCATTTACAAGGAGGCCCTAAATGTTCATGGAAGACCTATGGAAAAAGGAAAGAAGAACGAGAAGCATGACAAATCCAAGTCCAAGGAGAGATATAAATCTCTTGTAAAGTCTAAAGTTATTTGCTAGAACTGCAGTAAGCTTGGACATGTTCATAAGGAATGCAAAGAAGAAAGGAAGAAGAAAAAGAAGAGATTTGATTATGATTCTAAATCCAAGAAGGAAGATGGTGACACATTCATTACAACTTTGGAAACTCATGCAGGTAATGATGCGTGGTTAATTGACTCGATTGCATCTTTCCATATGACCTTTAATAGAGATTAGTTTTTTGAATATATGAAGAATTTCATAGAGGTAAGGTGTACTTGGGTTATTATTCCTATTTAACCATTGTTGGCCATGGTAAATTTAAAATCATGTTTCCTGATGGTAGAATAAAAAGGATTAATGGTGTGTTGCATATGCCTAGATTAGCACGAAATCTATTCTTTATAAGAAAACTAATAGATGTGGGTGTGTAGGTAGTATTTTTTGATGTAGGATGCAAGATGGTTAGAGGTGCTATGCTAATTGCTAGAGGTGTTAGATATGGAATATTGTATAAGCTCGATGCATGCATTGTTGAGTGCAATAGTACTTTGAGAAGAAATTTTGTGGAAGAAGTGAGGGTTTCACCTTCATTAGATGGTCATGGATTTTGGGTACCCAAGGGTTCTCTTTCTTCTGAATCAAAGTTAACTACAAATAAAACTATGTTATGGCACCAGAGACTTGGCCACATTAGAGAAAAGGGGTCTAAGGACCTTGAAAAATAAAAACCTTGTTGAAGGTTTTTCTTATTGTAATCTTGAATTTGATTTTTGTGAGCATTGTATCTATGGAAAACAAAACCATGTTCAGTTTTACTCAAGTTCTCATAAATTTTGTGGTGTATTAGATCTTATTCATTCTGATATGTGTGGTCTTGTAAATGTTCCTTCGATTGGTAAATCCTTGTATTATGTTTCATTTGTTGATGATTATAGTAGAAGGACATAGGTATATTTTTTAAAGTGTAAATATGAAGTTTTTAGTTGATTTAAAGAACTTAAAGCAATGGGTGAGTTGCAAATTGGAAAGAAAATAAAATGTAACTTGAGGAATGATAACAGTGGTGATTTTTTCTCTAATGATTTTGATAGATTTTGTAAATATTGTGGTATTCATAGACAAAATAAAACTTCATATTCTCCACAACAGAATGGAGTTGTAGAGAGAATGAATAGGAAACTGGTGGATAAGGCTAGGATTATGTTAAGTGGTGCTAGGCTAGAACAAAGGCTTTAGGATAAAGCTATTGCCACTGCCTAGTAATTGATTAATAGGTCTCCGACATTATATCTTGTTGATAAGACACATATAGAGGCATGGTTGGGTCACAAGCCTTCATTAAGACATCTTAGATTTTTTGGTTGCAAGGAATATGCACATGTGCCAAAGGACAAACAAACAATGTTGGAGAATAAGGCTTTGAAATGTATCTTCATCAGATATAGTTATGGTGTGAAAGGATACAAGATTTGGGATCCTATTACACAAAAGGTAATACATAGTAGAAGAGTTATTTTCAAAGAAACTAATCCTTCTTTTGTTACATTGCAGCCAAAACAAAGTAAATAGGAAATTTTTATTCAATTTCCTTCTACACCTAAGAAATTTGAATCGAGGCCCATAGATAGACAAGAAGTTGAGGAGAGCTAATCTACCTCTAAATCTTTAAAAGAGGGGGAAGAACCTCCAACTCAACTTACTCATATGTTGACAAGCCATAGACAACCACCTAAAAGGTATACACCTAATGATTGGAGATGTATTTTTTCTTTGAACACTAACATGGATGAACCCAAATTTATAGAAGAGGCATTAGGTATGAATGATGTATAATCCTAGAAGATTGCTATGGATGAAGAAATGTCATGTTTTGAAAAAGAATGATACATGGGATCTTGTACCATTGCCTGAAGAATGGAAACATGTTGGTTGCAGATGGGTATTCAAGAAAAAGATTGGTTCAGATGGAGGTATTGAGAAGTACAAAGCAAGGTTGTTTGTGAAAGGTTACTCTCAAGTTGAGGGTCTTGATTATGGTGATATATTCTCTCCTATTGAAAAAATTAAATCCATTAGAGTTTTCCTTGCTATTTCTATTTCTTATGATGTATAGGTTGAGCAAATAGATGTGAAAACTGCTTTCCTTCATGGTGACTTGGAGGAGGATATTTATATGCCATAACTAGAGCACTACATGGTGAAAGGTAAAAATAAATTGGTTCTAAAATTGATGAAATATTTGTATGGTTGAAAATTGAGTCCTAGGATGTGGTATTAAAAATTTGATACATATGTGTTGAGTTTGGGATTTTAGCTTTCTAAATTAGATCATTTTTTTTGTTATAAAATTGATGGTGATCATTTCTTGTTTATTTCATTATCTGTTGATGATATGTTATTTATTTAAAAAGGGAAAGGTATGATTTCATAATTGAAATCTCAACTTGCTACTAAATTTGAAATGAAAGACCTTGGTGCATCTAGATACATTCTTGGGATGAAAATTAAAAGAGATAGAGTAAACAAAAAGCTATGGCCTAGAAAAAGTATGTATGTCAATTCAATTTTACAGAGATTTAACATGTGGGATTGCAAACCATTATGTGTTCCCCTTTCTATTGGAACAAAGTTATCTATTTCAAATTATCCAGCATCTTCATCAATGATGGAAGACATGAGAAGATTTCCTTACTAGAGTGCAGTTGGAAGTTTGATGTATGTTATGGTTTGTACTAGACTAGACATTGCCCAAGCAGTGGGAGTTATTTCTAGATATATGTCTAATCTTGGTAGAGTTTATTGGGATGCAGTTAAAAGCATCTTCAGATATTTGTGGAGTACCTTAGATTATTCCTTGTGTTATCATAGTAATATGATTGAAGATGAGATTTCCCTTGATATTCATGGTTATGTGGATTTAGACTAGATAGGTGATATTGATAGTAGATGATCCACTAGTGCTTATGTGTTTACTTTAATTTGTGGTGCAATCAATTGGATGAGTAAGCATCAAGTTGTGGTTACTTTGTCCACTACAGAAGTAAAGTATATGGAAGATAATTATTCTTGTAAAGAATCCATTTGGATTAAGAGACTATGTTCAGATATTCAAATAAAACAAGGTGCAATGACCATTTATTGTAACAGTTAGAGTGCAATATGTCTAGCCAAGAACTCAACATTTCATGCCAGGACTAAGCACATTGATATACAATATCATTTTGTTTGTGATATGGTCGAAGATGATAAGGTGAAACTAGTTAAGGTAGATACTTTGATGAATGTTGTTGATTCCTTAACTAAGCTAATTCCTTTACTAAGCCTGTGAGCACAAATAATTTTAGATGGTGTTCAAAGACTATGGGCCTTTTGGTCCCTAGCAATTAAGAGACAATGTTTACTTCCTCTCATTGCTCTTGCAAGGTGTTTCACAAGTGGGATATTTGTTGGGAAAATGTGTCTCAACCTTGCAATTATATAAAGATTATTGTCGATAGGATATATATATATTTCCTAGTTACATTGATAGGTGTAATATACAATGGTAGCAAGGGGAGGAGTGGGATGCGTATAAAGATTTATTTGTTAACTTTTCTAAAAAACTACTAAAATGGCTAACACACATTAAATAAATGATACATTATAATTCTAAACCATTAATTATTAGGTTTTAGATCTAATGGATATTTTATTGTCCCATCTTGCCCTAGAAGGTAACCCTATTTTATGAGGGAATTGTACTATGATTGTAGACAGTGATGTATTCTAAGAGTCTGATAGAAATTTGGTTGTCTTTGAATCTTTGGTAGTGATACTCCTATGAGAAGCTTCCTCTGTAAGTATATTTTAATCTTTGTGATTTCTAAACAATATATTGGATGGCTTTTGGAGTGTGGGGTTTTCTCCCGAAAGGGTTTTCCCCCATGTAAATCATTGTATTGTGGTATGCATGATATTTATGCCTTTTTCTATTTAAGTTTATGTAAGTGTTAAAGATCTCTAAGAGTTTTGCATTATTCTCATCTCATGATTAGTGTAGGAAGTTGTTCCACTACCTTAGCTTCCTTACACCCCATAGCTTCTTGACCCTAAGGTCTTTATAATTAGGTATAACTTTTGAGGAACCAAAGAATTTTGAGTTCAGTTTTTTCATTAATTTTTATTTTATTAAATAAAAATCCTCTCCATATATTCTCTACTTCTACTTTAAAATTCTATTGTAACTCTTTCCATAGGTTATAGGAAAAAAAGGGGGGAACTTGCAGCCATAATTCGTTAATGATAAGATGAAATAAAGGGACATAACCCCATTAAATCATGAGATATTTTAGATTACTTGGAAACACCCAATCAGACAAAAGATTCTAAAGGGCTAAAGACCATACATATTTAGCAAAAGGATAGTGGATAAGTAGATGACAAATTGATTCTTTAATAGATAGATAGAGGGATCATTTGTTAAAAAAATGAAATCCTTTCTTATTAAGGACATCAATAGTTATAATCCTCACATGCATCGTTTCCCATGATTTTTTTCCTTTTAGGAATTAATTTGGAATTCCATATCAAAATTCTAATTGAAATTCTAATTGTTAGAAGAAGCTTCATCCAATTTGTTATAACTAGATTTTACAAAGAAAGCTCTTGGTGGGTTAGAACCCCATATCGAATCATCATCATCACCTTGAAAATCCAAACAATAGTCTCAAATCAATAAGCGAAGAGTGGAAAACAACTTAGAACAAGTTAGCACATTGCTACATCTCCTATTTCTTAGGTCTAAGGCATTATGTTCAAAGTTTCTCCATCTTCAAGTCTCTTCAAACAAGTTAACATACCCATAGAGAGTGGTTCCATATAATCTTATGAGATCTTTCCTTAGAGGAATTAAATGGGCCAGCGAAGACAAATTGGGACCTTTTCCCTATTCCTCATCCCAAAAGTTGATGGACCTCTCATTCCTTGCTTTCCTTCTCACTCCTTGCTACACTATATTTCTTGTTTTAAGGATATTATTCCAAAAAAAGAAGTTTCATTGGGTAGGCCTTGAGAGGACAAGCTACTAGAGGGGTCATTCCCCATATATTTAGCACTAAGGATACTAGTCCAGTCTTTCTTTCCTTGAAATGTGTACCAAACCATTTTAGTTAGAAATGCCTTATTAAACATCTTTAATCTTCTAATCCCCAACACCCAACCGTTTTAGGGAACACACTTTCTCCTAGTTGACAAAAGCAATCCTTGATCTTTCTTTTGTCTTGGTCCAAAGGAAGGTCCTTTGGATTTGTTCAATCTTCCTAAAACTGAAAGTTGGCATCTTGATGAAGGATAAGTAATAGTTAGAAACATTTTGGAGAAAAGACTTCAAAAGCAATAGCTTACCAACTTGATTGGGCAATTTTATTTTTCAGCCAATGAGCTTCCTTTTGATTCTCTCAATGATGCCATTCCAAAAGGAATTATGTTGTTTCTTTGAACTAAGTGGGAGACCTAGATAAACATTGAGAATATTCACTTCTTGAAATTCCAAGATTCTTCGAATCCTATCCTTCACTTGCTAAGTGGTTTTAAGTAAATATAGCTTACTCTTGTTATAATTTATGAACTGGCCTAAAGCTTCAACATACCTGTTAAGAAAATCCTTTCATATTTCTTCTTCCACAATGAAGGAAAACCCAAATAGAATCATGTCATCAAAAAATTATTGGTGAGATGTTGGAGCCAAGGAAGAAGTAGTAGAAATCCCTTGCAGGGAGCCACAATCAAGATTTTTTTAGATATTTTGACCCAAAACTTCGGAAACAACTATAAAAAGATAAGGAAATAGGGGGTCACCTTGTCTCAAACCATTTCCACAAGAAAAATGACTATAGGGACACCATTAAGAACATAATAATTACTGGTCGAAACATAGTCCTTGATTAATCTAAAAAATTTCTCACTAATTCTTTTTTTTTTTTAAATAGCAAATAATTTTTTTCAAAGAAACCCTATCATAAGCTTTTGAAATATCACAATTAAGCACCCTACCAGAATTCTTAGAATGATCAATAGAACGAATTAGTTCATGGGAAACTATATCCGCATCAAGAATCTATCTTCTAGCCACAAAGCCTTTTTGAATTCCAAAGATCAATTTATCTAGTAGGGGCTTTAGCCTATTAACCATGATTTATGAAAAAAAATTGTAAACTATGTTATAAGACTGATAGGGTCTTAGTCAGACATGGAGGTGTTATCATCCTTCTTAGGAAGAAGAACAATGCAAGTAGAATTAAGTTGACGAATAAGTAGATACCAAATCTAAAGAAGTCCCTGGTACCTAGAAGGA
Source organism: Sequoiadendron giganteum (assembly GCA_007115665.2). Lineage (NCBI taxonomy): Eukaryota > Viridiplantae > Streptophyta > Pinopsida > Cupressales > Cupressaceae > Sequoiadendron > Sequoiadendron giganteum. The sequence continues at coordinate 99,895,600 of CM021109.1, forward strand.
GATCATTGGAGATGATATCCCAAAAATCTTGAAAGAAGGTCAAGGGAAGCCGTCTAGACCAGGGGATTTAAAGGCACCAAGGGAGAAAACAATTGTTTTAACCTCTTGCATATAAAACTTGTTTTTCAGAGACTTAAGATCATCTTGGTGAACCACCCTTGGGATAACCTCTAGAAGGGAATCTAGATCATGAGGAGAGGGCTCCTAATGTCTTCCATCATTTTTGAAGAAGGAGATAGCCTCAACTTCCAAATCCCCATCTTTGGTGAGAAGATCCCAATTCTCTCTTACTAGAGAACAAATGATGTTTCTTCTTCTATGCTTTAGTGTCGATTGATGGAAGAATTTCGTATTTTTGTCCCCTTCATTCAACCATTACACTCTAGGCTTTTGCACATCCTATTATTGTTATGAGCACATATGATTTCCTTGAATTATGATGAATAACTCATATGATTGACAATAGTAACTCAATGAAAGGACACATAGGACTAGCTCAAGGGAATTCATATGCAAACTTAAAAGACTTACTCCTCATAATAAACCTATTAATTGATCCACTACTAGTAACCCCTCTTTTAAGTGAAGAGGAATGGTTGTCAACCATAGCTAGTCACCAAGCTAACAATAATAGTAGTGATGGGCGTCTACCTAAGTCCACTAGTAAAAAATATTAGAAAGCAATGTTTGCATGCGTATTTAGATTAGCATAATTAGTATGTGTAATAAAATGGAGTTATGTAAGTTAATGTTAAGTTATTAAAAAATAACTTAATATTATTGTGGGCCTAATTGTATAAGTGAGTTGTTAACACACATCAAGTAGATATTTAGGAGTGAAACTAGGAGGGAGAGAGTTAAGGTGGTTGAACAACCCACCTAGATTTAGTATGAGAAGCTAGTGGATTTTTTATACGAATTATAATACTCATCCTATATTAATTTGTAATATCTTATTGAAAAAGGGTGGTGTGGAATAGAATAAAAATATCATCATGTTTTATATTTTATATTTTAGTTTACACAAATTACTGACAATAATGGCTAGTAGTACAAACTTGAGGTACGTTTCACATCCTTGGGACCTTATAAAATCTATTGTTCATTCTCATAGGGAGATGTCAATGGAGGTAAACAAGTCAAAAGTCATGAGAGCATTGGTGATAACATTAATTAATCTTGTCAATTAGATACCATTAGGTACCACCCTTCACAACACCTAATGACTTAATAGAGGTCCAACAAGCCACTTGGGCATTTGGAAGAAGATAAATATGTGCTTAGAAAATGGTATTCTAACCAAATTTTTATTTGGATAAGAAATTTTAATTGAAAGGATATTTAATAGGATACCTATGGGGATGTCACAATAGTGTTTTCTACCTTTTGGTCAAATAGAGACATTGAAATCAACATTTTAAACCAAATTTTCATCTTATACCACCTATAGAAGCTAAACCATTATGAATTTGAAGATAATGCAAAATAATGATTTTTAAGATTTCATATACAAATTCTAAATATTTTAAATTTAAAAAATAATTTATGATTTTTATAAGATATTTTTTCATAAATTATTTTTATAGTTAACAACATTCAAGTTCACGGGTTTGACCTATTAAAGCTCACAATGTTTCAAGTCGACAACGAGGAAAAAGCCTTTTGGTAAATCTACACCACGTTACCATCGTGATGTTCTGTGATGGAATCGAAAACTCCAAAGTCTAAAGGGATTATTAAATTGTTTGATATTTAAGATTAAAAATTGAAGGGAAATTAACCTACCGTGTTGAACGCAAATGATGGTTTGAATTTTTCGAATGTTCTACTTTCACACTGGAAAATAATTTATTTGTATAAAAAATACAGCCCATTTGAGGGCAATTGCTATATAAATGACAAAAGGATAATGCCCAGACTCACTTACTCTTACCTTCTATTCCCAGTCCCTTTGTGCCTCCTGAACATCTCTAATCATTATGAAAATGGCTTCCAAATCTTCAGTTCTGTTAGTCTTTACGTTGATTTCTGTCTTCGGTCGTGGTGAATTAGCAGCTGCGCGGAAAAAGAACATAGTGTTTTACGCACATGAAATCACCAATGGCGCGAATCGTACAACGGTGACAGTTGCAGGATTGAACGGAACGTCTTCAGCTCTGGCAGCCTTTGGAACTGTAAACGTCATAACCCATGCTGTCACGGAAGGACCTAATGCCACTTCCAAGGCTTTGGGAAAATTCCAAGGACTGGAGGCCAGTACAAATTTCGCTGGAACCAATTTTCATTTGATTTTTTCTGTGGTATTTGAAAATGGGAAATACAATGGAAGCTCGCTGGAGATGCATGGCACTATTAGGTCCCTTGAGCCCCACTTGGAGCTCTCTGTATCTGGCGGTACTGGGCATTTCAGATTTGTTACTGGGTATCTGGTCCTTGAAATTGTATCAGCCGTCACAGGTTTTATTGATTATAAGTGCAATGTTACACTTCGATCATATTAAAATTAGAATAAGTCTTAGTAGTGACGAATAAAGACTGTCAATTCGTCCCCACAGCCAACGCTGTATGCATTCGATAGCTAATTAGTAATGAGTACTCCTTTATTTCTTTCCTTCTAAATCTAAGACGAATTGGGCATATTTCCTGCACTGGATCCTACACACTGTTTTGTTCGACTCGTTTTGTTGTAATTGTGATCTGGGTTTGCTAATGATCATGAATGGTTAGATTTTTCTCAGATTATACTAGACCTTTCTAGAACAATAATCCCAATATAAAAATTACTATTGATGTTGATTGCTGTACTGGTCTTATAGTTTACAGATGTGTGCTGATTATGGGATATCAATCCACACAAATACAAGCACAAATATACTGTGCGCAAAGTCCCTGTGCTCCTGTAAAATGATAAACGTCGTTTATAAATAATTGTTTGACAATTAGCCCCAAAGCCCTCTGGTCAAGAATGGTAGGCGGAGATTCTAGGCAGGTCAATTACATATACTATTCATCTTTCGAATTGTTACTCGGATGCATATATTTTATTAAAATTACTAAGAAAACTGTAAAACGTAATTCGAGATACACATAAGTCAAGTGTAATACGAATAAAATATCTAACACAAAAGTCTGATGAAAGCTGCATGATTGAGATCTACGTAAGATACATCTCAAAGTAATCCCAATAAAAATATTGACATAACAAGAGATTGGTTGGAAATAATTTGTAAATTTGACCGTTGAAATAATGGTATTTTGGGCTTTGCTCGGGTTTGGTGATTCTTGTTCTTGTCTTTCTTTTGGTTAGTTCTTTGCGATTTCAATCTTCATATTCTTTGGTTTTACCATTAATGGTCCTATTTGGAGGGTGGGGAGGTGGTAAGGAAAGCAGGTCTAAACCTCTCTTATTTGTTTAGAGATATAGTAGGTGGATCTAGATCCAGATCATTAATTCATGAGAAAAAGTTGATACAAATATAGTGGCGATTAGAAGGAAGAAGATGGATCTTCGTGCTTCATGCATATTTATCTTAGATCATTCTCAGGTTATCAGTTATAATGTGTCGGACTTGAGAAGAAAATATTTTCACATTTAAATGTAGAAATCAGATATGTAGGTTTTTGTGTTCCCAATTTTCTATTGATTAGTTCATTTCTTTAGTTTAGAGGAATTGGAAGACTGGAGGAGAATAAAAAATATGATCATGCATTAAAAGAATATTTTATCACACTTCCAACAAATGAGTTAGATAGAGACATACTATTTTGATGAGGTTTGAATTTCTTTAGGAGTTCAATTTTTTAAATTTGGGATGTGGATTTAATAATTCAAAGAAAATTCTTATGACAACATTAATTTGGATATATGTATGTTTTCTTTCGAGTTTTGGTTTTCTTGTTTTTTTGAAATTTTTTTTAGTTTCTTAGGAGTTTCTATTGATATTTTTATTAAAAAGGTCAATTTGTTTATGCAAAAAATTGTGTTGGATTATAACATTCTCCTTTCTTCAAAAATATATCATTTTGGGTGCGATTAATTGTTAGTGCACTTGGACTTTAGATTATGTAAGTAGAAAGTTAAGATGTAGAGATTATCACAAATACAACCATTTCATTTTCTATTTTTCTACTATTTAAAAATTTCTTTGATTGAAAAGAAGAAACTATAAGAAAAGACGGGTGCTAAATTATTTATTTCACCAAAGGAAGAGAAACAATATGAAATAAAAAAATCCACAATATTGAACCAATTCAAAGAAGAATGGTCATTTTGGTAACTCTAGCAAAAATTTAATTTCTAAGGAATCTATGTTTAACTTAACCAGGGAACCAAATAATGAATAAATGCTAGAGAACTATTAAAACAAAGAAAAAGAGAACCCTAGGCTTAATGTGATAAACTTAGGATTCAAATTTTGTGTGGGTGTGTGTCTTTTTCTAGTATTTCATTAAGATGGAGATCAACAAGGTGATTAGATTGAATTTCAACCATGGGGGTGAGCCAATCAGACCTAGCTCTACATCTTTTTCAGTCTTTGTGTAGTGTAGGAAAATGCATACCCTTGCATTTTGACACTTGTTTGGGCCCAATTTTCTTTATTTATCCTTATTTATGTCTTAAATGGTCCTATTTTTCATCCACGAGCCTAATGAACTATATATTTTTATGGTTGATCCTGACAAACATCAATGGATAAATGATACTTTAATGATTATGGCTATGTGTCCCTAATTTTTTGGTTAGGACTAAGATGCCACCTAGAGCATATTTGTCCTCCAAAGGTCTTGGGACCCTGATTTCAAGTTTGCCTTAAATGGGGCCTTTTTTGGATTATGTGCCTTGAGTTTCATGCCTCGGGACTAAGACACCGCCTAGGGCATCTTAGCCCCCCTTAGCTGATTTTTCGGATTTAATTTCAAATCTTGGCGATATTTAGCCTCCTTTAATTAATGAATTCCTATGTCAGCTTGTTGTGGTATAATTTTAGGATATTAAGCATGTATATGTATAAATACAAGATTCTTTCACTCATTTCATCCAAAAAGACTAATACTTTTTTGAGAGAATTCATCATAGAAAATTGGAGTTCACAAGAGCATTCAAGAGTCATTTGTCAAGAATTTGGATCCATCATCAAGATTCAATCATTACATCAAGGATATTATTGCATCATGCATGTTATTGTGCTAACATTTGTGATGAAGAGTTTATGATTCAAGAAAGTGTTTCATTCAAGATCAACATCATTCAAGCAAGAGTCAAGAACCACATCCATTGTAGCCATTTCAAGCATATTTGCAACACATCATTACAAGGGTTTGGTGAGTTGCAACATAGCATTTTGTTCAGTCATAATTTTCTTCCATTTCATTCTATTTTAAGGTTTAATTACCAATAAAGGGGTTTGACCAAGGTAAACCCCCATTTACTAACAATCAATAAGTTTTTCCTCTCTTGCATGTTTCTGTTTGCATATTTAGGTTGAAGACTTGAGGACCATTTGAAGTTCAAAGTTGTAAATTTGTAAAGTTGCATTACAAAGTTATCATCTTCATGAAAACTCACCTATAGGTTAGATCTGAAAGTTTCAAAACTTGAGGTCAGAGAAGAAGTAAGAGAAGATATTGAGCCTCATGATCACATTTGAAGATTTTATAAATTTAGATCAAGACTATGATGGTAGTAAGGATCTCTTAGTCCTCCAAGTAGAATTTTGCAGAGATTCTTTCAGATTCTATTTTGATATCCGAAGATTCTATATTTCCCCTGAAAAATAGCACGGGACTAATAAGACAGTAAGGGTGTTTTAGTCCTCCCTAGCACATTTTGATAGTTTCTTAACATTTATAGAATTCACCATCATCATTTAGCTTGTATTACTAGGTTTTGTAAGTTGAATGTTAAATTGTCTTTTCCAAGCTTTTGCTTGGTGGTGAACCCCTCAAAGCCTAAAAGAACCCCTCCTAGGTCTTATTTATTGAGAATTAACTCACCCTTTGGGTTGATAGTAAATCCAATTTGGGATCCTAAGATATTATTGAATGACCTAAAGAGAATAGTGATCTAACCACCTCCTATTTTCTTTTTGATTCATTTTGGTGAACCCAATGTGAAATCCTAAAGAAATGAAAAAGATTTATGGAAAAGGTTACAAACTTATTAAACAACTGGGATATGGTGGAAAAGGATGTGGTGCTAGAGAACAAAGTATTTGTGTCCCTAAAGATCCTTACACACAAGAAATAACTCATGGTCTTGGTTATTGTCCTTTCATATAAATCATTTCATCAAACAAGCCTTCGCTCAATATCAACAACCTCACAAAGGATTCCTCTAAGATAGCTTTGATAATAGTGCATCCTAAATTGATAGATACTAGTCATCTTTATTGTTATCATTTGCAAGAAACAAATAAATCTTCACTTAATGTTAATGTCATCACACAAAACACTAACAATTTGAATTTGATAAATTAATACCCTCCGATAAAGGAGAGAACAAAATCTCACATTATAAAGAGTCTTTGTAGGTATGACATCTTATACTAAGCAAGAGATATCTTTTTCAAAAAATAACAAAACATCCTCTACTTTTTATCAAGAAAGTATCTTGTTTATACTCCTCTATGATTGTTCTATATCCCTCTCCCCAAGAACAAAAAATAAATTTTACTATAGGAGTTAATTTTATGCATATCATATATTTCATGGTCATTATACTGATGAGTGTATGACTTTGAGTACTAAATCCAACATATTAAGGAGTTTGGTGCTCTTCCTTATGTGGGGGCACCTAATTCCTCTAATTGATACTAATTTTTCACTCTAGCATATTTCTCATCAATCATCTCGACTCACCCTTGTCCTACATTAAGTGGGGGAAAGGGGTTAGGTAGCCTTGTCCTCAAATGTCATTTGTCGTTGTCTCTTCAGGCTAGTTGACTACCTTCCATGTATATGTAAGAGCAAGCTTGGGATGTGGATGACATTCCTCATTGTATTTTTGGGAGCAACCCTTCCATCCTATTGCATGACGTAGCTTATTGGAAACATATGACTTGGCATAGGGCTTCCCAAGCGATCTCACATGTCTTCTTCTACTTTAAAGAAATTGCTCACAACAATGCTGTTAGCAACTACTTTAAACTAGGGGTATACATCGACACTCATGTTTCATTGTGTGATTTAATTTCTTGTGATGTGTTCCTTTCTTGGTGGTGTCATTGGGTTTGATTTCCTCCAAGAGTGTGATATTTCCTTGCGCTTGTCCTCTCTTGGAAAAAATAAGTACAATGTTCCCTAGGATGAGACCTTGTAATTGTCCTCTCTTGGAGACATTAAGCATGATGTCCCCTAACATTAAGACCTTGCATGAACTAAGTAAAATCCCTTTGAAAATCCCTCTCTCTTGTTGCATTTTTAATTTTTGTACATTTTTAAAGTCATGGAGGTATGGCTTTAATATGGTCCCTTGGGGCTCACCTAGTGAACAACTTGCTTCACTAGACCTTGTGAGCATGCATTTTTTATTTTTTCCTTATTAAATTCATGGAGGTATGGCTTTGATATGGACCTCTTGGGGGTCACCTAGTGGATAACTAGCTTCACTATCCCTTGTGAGCATGCATTTTGTTTGCATAGTGCACAACACATTCCACTTGTAAATCTCTCTTGGACAAACAACCTAGACCTGGTCCACAATGTTTTGGACATCCAATTGAAGCTTCATCTATTTCATTTTTCTTTTTCCTTTTTCTATCTTTGATGGTGTATGTTTGTGATCTGGTTATGGCTTCATATATTATCTGCAAGTTTGTTCCTTTGTGCCTATGTTGGTCTACCATAGGATCTTGATATTGGGGGCTTGGCCACCTTCTTGGTTATTGTCATCCTATCTTACTAGCATTTGTACATTTGAACCCCTCTTCATTGCATGGTTGGCTACTTCAATGTGAGTTTGAAGCAAGTTCATCCTCTCACTAAAGTGGGGTCTAAATATAGTGTAGGAAAATGCATACCCTTGCATTTTCACAGTTGTTTGGTTCATAATTACTTTATTTATCCCTATTTATGTCTTAAATGGTCCTATTTTGCATCCACCAGCCTAATGAACTATATCTTTTTATGGCTAATCCCAACAAACATCAATGGATAAATGATAATTTAATTATTTTATTTGTGTATCCCTAATTTTTGAGTCAATACAAAGATGCCACCTAGGGTGTCTTTATCCCCCAAAGGTCTTGAAACCCTGATTTAAAGTGTGCCTTAAATGTGTCCCTTTTTTGGAGTCTGTGCCTAAGTTTCATGCCTCGGGACTAAGATGCCACCTAGGGTGTGTTAGTTCCCCTTAGCTTATTTTTAGGATTCAATTTTAAATCTTGGTAGGATTTAGCCACCCTTAATTAATGAATTCCTATGTTGGCTTGTTGTGGTGTAATTCCAAGATATTAAGAATTGATAAGTATAAATACAAGGTTCTTTCACTCATTTTTCATCCAACAAGACTAAGACTTTTGCGAGAGCATTCATCATAGAAAATTAGAGTTCACTAGAGAATTTAAGAGTCATTCATTTAGAATTTGGAGCCATGATCAAGATTCAAGAATCACATCAAGGATATTATTGCATGTTTGTTATTGTGCTAACAATTGTGATGTAGAGTTTATGATTCAAGAAAGTGTTTCATTCAAGATCAACAACATTCAAGAAAGAGTCAAGAACCACATCCATTGTAGCCATTTCAAGCATATTTGCAACACCTCATTACAAGGGTTTGGTGAGTTGCAACATAGAATTTTGTGCAATAATATTTTCTCTCCATTTCATTCTATTTCAAGGTCTAATTAACAACAAAGGGTTTGACCAATGCAAACCCCCATTTACTAAGAATCAACAAGTTTTTCCTCTCTTTCATGTTTCTGTTTGCAGATTTAGGTTGAAGACTTGAAGATCATTTGATGTGCAAAGTTACAAAGTTGCATTGTAAACTTTTCATCTTCATGGAAACTCACCTATAGGTTAGATCTAGAAGTTTTAGAACTTGATGTTATAGAAGAAGGAAGTGAAAAAATTGAGCCTCAGGATCACATTCAGAGATTTCAGAAATTCAAATTGGGACTAAGATGGTAGTAAGGGAATCTTAGTCCTGCAATTGGTATTTTAAAGAGATTTTTTCATATTTTATTCTGACATTTGAAGATTCTGCATTTCCCCTAAAAAATAGTAGTAGGACTAATAAGACAATAAGGGTGTCTTACTCCTCCCTAACACATTTTGACAACTTCTTTGCATTTCCAAAAATTTCATTGCATTTCCAGACTTCCTAGGTACACACATCCTAACTTGTTGCATAATTTCATCATTTGCATTCATCATTTAGCTTGTATTACTAGGTTTTGTAATTTTAATATTAAATTGTCTTTTCCAAGCTTTTGCTTGGTGGTGAACCCATCAAAGCCTAAACAAACCCCTCCAAGGTCTTCCTTGTTGAGAATTGACTCACACTTTGGGTTGATAGTCAATCCAATTTGGGATCCTAGGATATTATTGAATGACCTAAAGAGAATAGTGATCCAACCACCTATTTTCTTTTTGGTTCACTTATAATGTATTGGAATTGATTTGCTTTGATTAACCTAATTAGACTATGTGACCTAATATGAAAATTGCAAGCTTTTGACAATTTACATGACTATAAGAAAGATTTATAGATAGATCTAGGAATTGAAAAGTGTTGTGTACCTATCTTGAAAATTGAGTGTTGATCTGAATAGGAGGAAAAAGTCACCCAAGGTCATCTGGGTCTTTGTATGCCTTTTTTGAAACTATTTTTTTAGTCATCTGATGTCATATATGAGATCCCCAATTTCTCTTGCAAACTTTTCAAATAAGTTTAAGATAATTATCTAGGCGAGTTTTTGTGAGTTGACAAGATGTAGGGATTTGAATGCAACAATGAATAAATTATCTTTAATAACCTTCCTTCAATCCTCTTCAAACCTAAAACCTACACATTCAAAGAGAGGGAAAGGGTTGTGCCATTTAAGGCCACTATTCAATGGTTTCCTTGAAGGACTAAAGTCATGCACATAACTCCAAGCTCTTGGATCTTGTTATCTTGATTGTTTGAATTTCTTGGAGACCTACAATAAGGGTCAGCCTTCATAAAAAATGATACCATAAACACACATGAACTCACATAAGATTTCACATGTCTTAGGATTTTTAATTACTACAATAAAGCTTTGAAATGTTTCTCTTGACTTGCTTGATAGTTATCTTGATTAAAAAATTCACCAATAGTTTCTAGATAGCTCTTGTTAGATTTAAAATGATGTAATAACTAGATATTTATATACAAATATTTTAATTTTACCATGATTGTCGATATTTATAATTTAAATTTTAAATGTTAAAATATGAACACAAAAATATTCAATTTGGATCCCAAAAAAATAGGGGGACTCAGATGCCCAAGGGCATCCTAGTCCTTTCCCTATTTCTCAAGATTTTAGGTGTCAAAAGAAATACTTTATATAAATGCATTTGTTCAATGCTTGCAATTTCTTGGAAAAAGTATTAATAGGCCTCATAATGCATAATGTATGAAATTAAGGGGTCAATTAGGCTCAATAATTTAGGGGGGGGAAACATAATGTGAAAATATCAAGGGTGACAATTTATGATGCTACATTTATCCCCCACTATAGTGAGAGTATGAAATTACACTCAGACTCACAGTAAAGCAGAAAATTTATGTCAAGAGCAGTTAGATTGTCCAAATGTTGAAGAGATAAGATGAATAAGGATCTAGGGTGAATGCACAAGCCTCCAAGATACAAGATCCCATGGAAAACCAACATAAGAACAAAGGAACACACACATATATAAAATGTATCAAGAGAACATACAACAACATACATGATATAAAAATAAAATGAAAAAATGAGGGGATGGATAACCATAGGATAGCAATCTATGTTATATTATGATCCATGCCAAAGTCATTCATGAATCACACCATAGAAAAGTCTAGTATTTTCTATGTGAATCACAAATCGAAAGGCAACACAGGATAGTGAAGTTTGATATTCACTAGGTGAGCCTCGAACACAAGGTAGAAATATGAGAAAAACACTAGGTATAGTGGAGTCCAATATTCATTAGGTGTGTACCCATGAAAAAATAGAAAAATGAGAAACAAAATAGGTATAGTGAAGTCCAATATTTACTGGGTGTGATCCCATTAACAACCATACCAATATTTATACTCACTGATAATTCTAATAAGGCTCCACAAAATGATCAAAATTATATGCCAATGCAACACTAAGTTCAACACATGTGAACAAAGTGAAGAAAAAATGCTAATTTCAGTTCACCACTAAGTGCAACACATGTGAACAAAGTGAAGAAAAATAATGCTAGTGTATGCTCCCACATTAAAGAAATTGAAAAACATCATGTTGTGAGAAATTTCTTTAAGGTAGAAAAATTATAGATGCCATGTGATAATTTAAGGTCATGAGAGTTTATCTGAAAATCCTTGTGCCAATGAAATATTTCCAAATAAATTTTCTCATGATAATGGGTTTCCACCAAATTTAATGCTACAAATAAAATAAAGGATGAACACATAAGGGAACCACAGATCTAGGGTCAGTATACATTTTTTCTATAGTGATATAATAGAGCTAAGAACTGACATGATTCCCTAAATAATAATGGAACAATGAACACAATTGAATAATGACATATAGAGAGAAAAATAACAAAATTTTGGGTCAACATAGAAGAGACCTAAATGTCTCAACACCTTGCATCACCCCCAAAAATAAAAAATAAGACATAAAAGTTTACAAAATACAGAAGAATAGAGATACACATAGAAGAATATCACAACAGGTTCATTTTGTTTGTATCCTTGTGTCAATGGAGCTCAACAAGGTTCATCTAAATAAAAATAACAAATAAAAATAACAAATAAAAAGGGCATGACAAGAAGAATAACACAAGAGATCACTTCACATCAAAGAAAAACATAAAAAAACACATAAAATAAACATAAAAGAGTATTGCACATGCGAGCTAACCTAAAGCAGGTTGTTTGCATCCGAATCTTGCTCATCATGTAGGTAAGCTGAAAAACTAGCTAAAAGGACTACAAAAAGTGTCATACGAGGATCATCTCCAAGTTCAACACGTGATGTGTCACTCTCTTTAGGAGGATCATCATGGTTACCCCCATCTACATTCATTTTATTTGAAAATAGCACATTTAGCTCATTATGGACTTGTTCATCAATCTAGAAATTTCATCTTCATCATCCAAGTTAATGACAATAGGAGGCTTAATAACAGTGGCAATTGTATGTTCCTGTTTCACTTCTTTTTTAGGTTCATGTTTGGTGAAAGTTGTAATTCTTCTTGAGTTTCTTGCATAGGTGTATGATTATCATGTACCATTTTATTTGTTTCTTCCAAATGACAAGCAATAGCATGCTTATGCCTATTTTCATTAGCATTTTAGTTTCTTCTTGCACAATTTTCAATTTGTGATAAGGTAGTAGCAGGTTTTTAAACCATTGGTCTCTTTTATTCCCTTAAGGAAGTAACTAAAGGAACCACTGGGGGTTGGGAACCACTATCTCTTTAGGTCTATATAATTGTTTTACCTTTGGAGGCACAAAAGGAATAATTTGATTGTCTCTTGTTCCTTTATATGATATGGGTGGAGGAATTAAAACTAATTTACCTTGCTTACTTGGAAGGATCTTTGTTTTGGGAATGGGTTCATCCATAACTAGTGGAGGAGGAGGAACAATCATAGTCTTATAATTTTCTGGAATATTTCAGTAAGCTATAACTTTGTTATGTACTTTGCCTTGAACTTTTCGTATGACCTGAAAAATAAATCCTCATGAAGCTTAATGGGTTCCATAGGTTGAGGCCAAAATAAATCCAATGAAAGGTTCCCATGAGAGGAAAAATGATTAAATATATTATGATGCATTGTAAAACATTGGTTTTCAAAATGGGAACTTTATGCACTTGTGAGTAATCGATCGGATGACATTCATGGAGCGTAGCCATGGGTATCCTAGCGTCACAAGAATTGGTCTGATGTTAGGATGATGGAGAATGATACATCTAATCATTTCGGTCCAACTTTAAGAAGAAGAATGATCGAACCTATCGTAGGGTGAGAAAAACCATCATGAGTTTTCAACCATTCTTTTCAGTGTTCATAAGAATATTGATAAAGTTCATAAAAAAATGAGAATTCCTATGTGATCACATTATCTACACACATAGGATCAATGAGTATGTCATTTGTAGGCTTTTCATTAATATGTTTGGTGATATAGAGAGGACCATCGAGTGCATGTATGGATGCATCAACATGGGTGAAATCAATGTTGGGTAACAAAGTGGTTTGGCCCTTATGAGTTTGAGCATATATGAGATTGACCATGTCTTGTAAACAATCATCACCATCACTCTTATCATCATCCTTATCATTATTCATTTCATCAGTCTTATCAACATTCATCTCATGATTCTTAACATCACAAGCTTGCACAAAGTTGGATGAATGGTTTGGAATTGGATTGGTAAAATTTTGCAAGTTTTGGTTAGGTAGGTTAATAGACTTATTGACTTGATCATTAACATCGCACAACTATATGTGATTAGAATCAATGAGGTCTTGCACTTGATGTTTAAGACACATGCATCATTTTGTATCATGTCCACTTGTGTGATGATATTGAAAAAATGCATTTAGATTGTAACTTAGAGACCTGTAGAGGATTGGTTGTGTCCATAGGTCTAGTTGGCTACGACTAGATTAAGTTCTTGTTCAAAATTTGCAACATGATCAAATGGAGGGAGTCGTGTAACTAGGTACATTGCTATCTCGCGATCTAAATTGTTATGGGGTTGAACTTATGGAAAAAAATTGAGTTTCAATGGGGTTGGTTTTTTGATGTGTATGTAACTTGATAGATTTATTGCTTTGTGTATTCAATGGTTGATAGCTGTTTAGAGGTACTGTTGAGGGAGTATGTGTAGGATCATCATGGAAAAAAAAGGCCCTTAAGTGGCAATAAAATTTAGAAAATTAGAGTTAGGCAACTTGACGTAAAAATTTGAATAAGTTATCTATATTATTTCAAAAATATGTAAGAATAGAATATGTAGAAAATTGAATGTAGTTTCTAAACTACTAGGTTTATTTTTTATTTTTAAAATCTATTTGGTGAAAATTTGAAATTTCAATGCAGTAGTACTTAAATTTTAGGGAAAAAATAAGAAGTAGGTGTCTGTTTGACCAACCTAACCATAATAAAAATGATAATATTTTTTTTATAAGATTTTAGATACAAGTAGGGGACTCATGTCCTGATGTGATGCATATTTTTCTGTAATTTTTTTCCAAGTAAATAATTAATTATGATTTTTTTATTACAAATTTTAAAAAATATAAAAACGCTTATGTCTAACCACCTTAACTTAGTCAAAACTTCATGAAATCAATTTTTTTTTTAATCCTATAGTATGCGATGCATAGAATGTGATGCATATTTTGGATTCAAAAAATGTGATTTCATTTGAAAGCTATAGATTTTTTTCAATCAGTCTATCAATTACTACTTTAGTCATAATTCAAATAGAAAATGAATAATAATTATTTATTAAATTCAAAGTAAAGCATAATTTATATTGGTGGAAAGTTGAGAATCTCCTTTAAAAACCCTTTTCATTTCATCAATTTTGGGTTGAAAAAAAGTCGTCAGCCACATGGGCCATCATATCACTTAGATATCGCCAGTTTTTGGCCCATCATGATCTTGCACATACCCAAGGGTTTTATTAGCACATCGAACTTGTTAAGAAATAAAGGGTTATTGCTTCTCTTGAAAAGTAGTAAAACTACTCCAAGGTTCCTTTATAGCTAATTCTTGACCATATGGGCTAATATAGTGATCATTATCAACGTGTTTTACAAGGGATCTAGATTGTTAGATTTACTATAAATTATCTCAAAGACATGCAATAACAAAAAATAACAAATTTTATATGCAAAAAGAAAATTGCATGTTTAGATCTACAACAAATTCATATTAATAGAGTGATCTTTCAAATGATTTCAAACTAATTTTAAAGAAAATAAAAAAGATAAAAGGGGAAAAAGAAGGAATTTAAATTAACTCTAAATCTAAATGGATAATGATAAGAACTATTTCATAAATCAATTTTGAAAGTTTAAACAAAATCTTTCCAATCACTATTAATGAAATTAATCATTCACACATTTACTATTATCAATGATGCAATATTAGAAGGAAATGTAACTAAACATAATATTTTCAGACTTTACCTAATGAGAACACCATCAAACATGCATAGATCTAAGAAAAAATCCTACTTAATTCTGAAATAATATATAATATTTCATTAACTTATCAACTCAGATAAAATAAAATAGCCATATCATTACCAATATACTATATTGAGACACATACAAAATAGACATAATCCTTTGATTTATCAAAATCAGATCTTCACAAAGTAAGCAAGAAAACCCATGCTAAGAATGAATAATTTTATTTTATAATAATATGTAAAAATTGAATCCTTTGAAATGATACAAAACAAAAATTATATAGAAAATAGAGTACCTAAAATTGTGGATCTAAAAAAAAAAAGAAAATTGGAACTAACTCTAGTGCTCCAAATCTAAGTCAAACTGAAAATACAACTTAAGTCTAACTAGGCTCCCCAGTTTCAGTTTTAGTTTAACTAAGCTTAATTTTAAAAAATAAGAAGAAAACTAAAAATTAATTATTTATTCCAATGCCAATTCAAAACTTCACAATCCAAGCATTGCACTTTTATAGTAGTTTATTTAAAATAAAACATGACACAACAAAATCTGAAAATTATTATCTTGAGTTAACTGGAGAAGGTGTTAGTGAATGTTGATATTACTTCATTCATCTTTTCCATGGATGGGCCTCGATGATATTGAATGTTTATTTTTTGATTGAAAGGAAAATTCTCCATTTTCTTTTGTAAGTCGCTAAAGGTAGTCAACTCTTTCTGAAAGGATTGGAGTTTTTCCTTTTTATCTATTATTTTATCTATTCCTACATCTGATTCTTTAATTCTTCTACCAACTTGTTGGGATATCTACCTAGAACATGTGTCTCCTAGAATGTGCAGTCTAAATCTTCTACTGAATAGTGGATTTTGGGTGTGCACAAGAAGTTGAGTCCACTTTTTGACCAAAAAGTGGAAGTGTTTTCCTTGATTTTTAGAATTTTTCAAAATTGACCTAAAAATTTGAAGCACTTAAAGATTGAATCTTAAAAAAATCAGTAATATGAAATGTAGTACTCAGAGTCTAGCTCCAAATATGCAATTTATTTTAATACCCAGATGACACAAAATAATTTTCAATAGGCATGTCTAAACACCACTATTTAAAAGTCACCTTTTTTTACCATACCATTCATGTGTACATAATCCATACTTTTTTGATGAATAGGAAACTATCTATATTAATAATAAAAATATAGTTACATATTCTCAAGAAAAGGATGGGTGGTAAAAAGACACACCCCGAGAATCACATAGGCCGAGCATAGAAAACCAAAAGAAGATTCACTTGGGCCTAGCCCAAAAAACAATAGACATTACAAACAAATTTTAAAAAAAGGCCATTAAGTGGCCAGAGTAGTGCCAGAAGAGCCAGGAGGGTCTTTGTCATCCATCTTTTTATCCCATACATTAGTGGGGTCTAGAGTGACATAAGGAGGTTCCTAGCCATCATCATATTATTTATATTTATCTTCTTCTTTATCCTCGTGTCGAGGAAAGATTTCTAGAGCTAGATGTGGGATACATTTTGTAGTGTCTAGCCAACTAGAGTCGCTACCAAGAACATTATCAGAGAGCCATCCAGATGTGCCACCACTACTCCCTTCCACCCCCCAAAGGGACACCCTAGGTAAGACCATGGAGGAGGAGAAGACAATCACCAAAGAGAGCGAGAGCCACAATGAGGAGGATCTTGAGAGCGGAAGCGAGCATAACCACTTCATTGTCAACCTCGTGAAGGTGACTGGACATGAGAGAAGGTGGGAAAAGAGGGCACCCGAGCCATAGTACATAGGGCATTACCCCAATGCTCTAAAATAACTTGGAGGTGAGACACCTCAAGTGCAACTTTGTTTGCTTTTACTTGAATCTGCAAAAGCACAATAAAGAAAATAATAGCTTTAGAACACAAAGAATTTTTTTTATCAATCTGGTTGTGAGAAAATATGTAGGAATTTCTATCTTTCCAAATACTAAAGAGGATTTCCACCCTGAAAGTGTGCAAAAGTTGGGTATACTTAGCGGGAAGCCTGGGTGAGTCACCTAGTAGAACCATGTGCCAAGAGAATGGTTCTAGCCAAAATAGCTGAAAGAAGTCATGAATCCAATTCCAAAACTGTTGGGCTCTAGTATAAAACTAGAAAAGATGCTTAAAAGACTCAGGTTGCCCACAAAATGAGCATTGAGAGTCCTTGACCCCAAGTGAGCAAGCCAAGACATTACTGGTAAGCCTTGGAAAAGAATACACCAAGCAAACTGGGTGAGCTTAGGCTCAACACTTTCAGACCAAGTGATAGAGAATCATTTTCACCAAACAAACACAAAAGACTAACCGCTGGTTTAAACTATCAATCATAAGAAATTGAAGAAAAATCCACAAATAACCAAGCCTAGGCTTGTAATTTATGAAAGGGGTGTTTGGGTACCACTTCCAGTCCTTCCACCAGGGATTGGTGCCACAAATTTCCACCTTATGAAGTATATTTTCTAGAATAGCATTCACTATACCATCATAAGTATCATGGTCCTAGTTTTTAATTCTGTAATGAGCATGAAAATCTTCTCATGGCATAATACACATCATGGGTCTATGAAAGACGTGTTGAAAGGTCTGAATACCTTTCTTGTGGTATCTTAAAGCCTTAAGCCAAGGTGATTTGGCTAGCGACTGATCATTAATAGAGAAAAGGGGTGACCACCACACATTTTGTTGATTGAGTGAAAGCCCATCATGGAAACCAGAGCCAACTCAATGAAGCCAAGGTTTAATGGCTTCTCAGGCTCTCCAAATGATTTTGGCTACAAAATTTCCCACAATTTGGATTGGTTCGTTCACAACTGGAATGGTTTGAAAGCCATTCCCCTTGCAAGGTAGTCTGTGAATAGGAAAGTCAAACTGAATGTAATGCTTGAGGAGAATGTTTTAGGCTTCATCACCATTAAGAGCATATATTATCTATTTCACACATATGGAAATCCGTTACCATTGAATGGAGAGTAGGCCAAGCCCTCCAGAGTCTCTGGGAAAGCAACAAAACTCCCAAGATATGCAGTGAAACCCTCGATGAGTCTTAGAAGAGGCCCAAAGAAAGTCACGCAAAAAAAAATGAAGCTTAGCGTAGGCGGCCTTCAAAGGAGCCCAACATGAAGAGTAATAGACATGTGTAGTAGCTAATTTTTTTAAAATATACCTCAAATTTAGTAGCCAAAGAAAGAGGCTTGGTAATCTAGTAAGCCAAATTTTTCTCAATCCAAGAGAGAACTACTTGCCACAACTCCATGGGGGAAGCCTAGAAGGCAAAGGGAATGCCCAAAAATTGAAATACTTTCCTTGGTCCAATGCACTTCTAGCCATACTATTGAAACCATTGAGGAGTAGGAAGAATAGAATACCTATAGCATAAGGTTTTATGCCATTGAATGAGAGAACCAAAAGTAAGGCATAAAGTCCCAAGGCAATCCAAAGTTTCTTTGATATTTTTTTCCTCTTCCACAAAGGAGTGAGAAAAGAGTCATCAACAAAATGGCCATTAAAATGTTGAGCCTACGAATTGGGAAAAAAAATGCCTCTAACGCATTGCTGGGACACAACATTAGCTAGTAAATAACCAAACCCTTCAACAACAAGCACATAGAGAGAGGGGGTAAGTAGGCAAGCCTGCTTGATGGAGTGGAACAAGTTGAAGGCAAGGGAATTCTGACCATTAATGGTGATGCAAGTAGAGGTGTCTGTAAAAAGAATTTGGACAACTTGAATGAAATTAGGGCCAAACCACAAGCCAACCAACATGGCAAGAATAAAAGGCCATTCAATGTGGTCATAGCCTTTAGTAAAGTCAATTTTAAGGAAAATGGATTTCTGGTTAGAGTGCCTGGGCCATTCCATTGCTTCCCACATGGTAATAATATTATCTAGAATAAATCTTGATTTGATGAAACCAATTTTTTTTGGGCGCACAATCTGAGGCAAGAGATGATGGATTTTGAAGGCAAGAGATTTGCCAATAATATTTTAGGAAACATTGAGGAGCATAATAGGATGCCAATTGCAGATATCATCAAGATCACCAGACTTAGGTATGAACTTAATATTCTCTTTATTGATTATGTTTCCAAGGGCTTTAGAATGAAAAGGTTCAAGATAAAATTTATGCAAATCATGCCCAACATAGTCCCAAAGGTCTTTGTAAAATTCACATGGGAAGTCGATAATTCTCAAGGATTTTTCATCCGTTATGGTGTGGAAAACCTCCTTTAGGTCTTCAACTATGAGCAATTTCTCACAAAAGACTTTCTGGGTGGAAGATAGCTTGTTTAGCAGAATAGCAAGACAATCGTGGAGAGCTTGATGATGCTCCAGTGTGTACTCTTGAGTAATGAAAACTTGTTCATAATTCCTAATAAAGGCCTAGAGAATGTTAGGTAGCTCAGAAAGCACCTGGGTGCCCTCTTTGATTTTTTTGATACTAGGAAATGAGTGCCTAACACAAAAGACCATAAAATATTCATTGGAGGCATGATCGTTAATTTTAATCTAGTGTAGTTTGGCCTTGATTTGCACACCTCTGGTAGCATAATTATCTGCAACTTTCTTATTATGCCTTAATTCTACCACCCTGACTTCAATGAAGGGGAAAAAGGGCTAGCCACTAGAGCCTCAATGGCTAAGCAGAGGTAAGTTGTGGTCGCCTCATAAGACCTACAAAAAAATATGGCCAACTGGCACCCATAAATGCAAAGAGACCTTGTGTGAGTGATGGCATCAATCCACCAAGCAATCCAACCTATTTTATGAGGTGGCCTACACTCCAAATTCCAAATCGTATGAATGTGCACCAACATGGGATGATGATGTAGTAAATACGTGTTTAGGAAGAACTAGGTCTTACTAGAATGAGGCTATCTTAACTCCCATTTAATTCAAAAAGAGATGGGGAAATGATCTGATAGCGTCACATCCACTAATAGCTTAACTGAAAGTGAAGAGCTATTAAAGGAGAAAAAATATTGAGCTAAGAACAAGGTACAATTGAGGAACTTAAATATCCTATCAGAACCAACTTGGTAATTACACCAAGTGTTCCAGAGAGAATGAGAATGGCGAAAACCAATATTGGGATAAAAAAGCCCCAATTTATTATGCATGTAAAACCATGCCTCACATTTTCCAGCTGCCCATGTGAATGACAAAGTACCATATTTTTCATATGCCATCTCAACCATATTGAAATCCCCACACAAAAGCTAGGTAACAACTGCTAATGAATCAACAATCTAGTGCCAAAGAAGAGATCTTTCAACAACATCATTTGAGGCATAAACATTAATAAACCCAAAAGAATGATTATCATTGTTAAGAAGAATCTAGATGATCCGATGTGTGGGGTCAAACCCATGATCAACCACACAAGCATGCCACCATGGGGACAAAAGGGTGACTGCTTCATCATTTCTAGACTCATGTTTAGTACAAAACATTTTACTGGCTAGCCAAATAGACTGACAAGCCAACATGAGAAAAAAACTGACTTTCACTTCTTCAAAAGAAAGCACTTCAATACCACTATAATTCTATAGAGTATCCCTAATAGAATACTTCCTAAAGAGTTATGTTAGACCTCAAACATTCCATGAGAGGAAATTCATGAGTGAAACTCCTCCAAACCATTGGATTCCAGCTCTTCAACCAAAGTAGAGAATAAATTTTGCAAAATTTCTGGTGGAACCGAGCCAATTTGAATGTTTGAAGAAGAAAATATCACTTTCTCTCGAACATATTATCCTTCTTCCAAAGGAATTGAAGGGCTATGAGATTGTCTTTGAGCTCCCAAAACAAGATAATATTTAGTCATATGTACTATCATGATGGTAGCATGCTGAGGCATAGCCTTAGGCCTTGACCACACTAAAGTAGTGGCAGACCCAACCTGGGCCTCTTTCCCCTTCACTGAAGGGTTTGAAACTTCTTTGGCTAGCTCAGGGACTTTGGAAACTATTCCAGAGCCATTGGAATTATTTTTATGGTTTGTAACCATTATCCATTTCTCCTCTGATTTGGCAACAAAACTATCTACCTGACGAGGATTTTCAAAATCCCACAACAGAGAAGGAGTAAGAGGAACTACCAGAGGGAAATCCTTAAATCTTGTGGTCTGTGGACTGACACTTATAACACATTTTTTTTATATTAAAATAAGTTACTTTATGGGTATTCCAAAGAGCTCCAATTTGGATTTGAATGGACTCCAAATCTTGTGAAAGGTCCACTTCAACACAGACCCGTTTCTAGATTCGAGCCTGAAAGAACCTATCTAGTTCAATACAAATGACCTTCCATAAAGAGGATGCAATATGTTGCAAAACAGACACACAAGGTAAAGGAAAACTCAAAAGCTCAATCCAAACCAAGACCCACAACTTGGTGTCATCTGAGATAGAAATGTCTTAGGTCCATGATTGGAAGACTAAAAAATATGCCCAAACATACCAAGGACCATGATTTAGGATTTCTTGAGCATGACTTACCTCTACAAAGTGGGAAAAGAAAAAAAAAACATTGGTTAAATTTTGGACCATATCAAGGCGAACCCCATGAGGGACTTAGGCCTTGTGGACCCATTATTTATGCACACTTTCAAATGGAGTCCTCCCACAAAAGTAACCAACAAGAGTATGTTGTTCAAGCCATTGACATGTAGAATCAAAATCTGACAAGGGTAAAACCACATCAGTTGGGGAGTCAAAAGAATTACCTCATGAAACACTTTCAAAAAAAAAATTCCAGGGTCACTTGTTCGGAGGGGGAGCCATTCAAAAGAGTTGTTGAACCACCAACACTAGCAAGAATTGTTCGGCTAGAGCCAGTTGAAGGCATAATAAAACCAATAAGTCCACATTAAATGCAGACATACACATTGTAAATGAGAAAATATTGTGCCTATGGTGAAATATGATGCAACAAGGGCCAAGGATGACCACAGTCACAAGAAACCCTAGCATAGCTCATTAATCACTTTTGGCTGCTATTTTAACTCTTCTGCTGGAATAGCTCTTACATGACTTAGTTTTATCATTCACATAGTTCAATCAATTTGATGAAATGTCATCCATATTTTGACTTAAATAATTATCTTTTTCTAAATTCTTTTGGGAAATTATCTCTAAAACTTTGGAGAATTTTCATGATATTTTTTGTAATTGTTTTGAATATATATATTTTTTGTTAATTTTTTATTGGTCACAATTGCTATTTTGAAAATCCCACGTGTACATCATGCATAAGATGACCTAAACTTAACATTTTTTATTTTTTTATTTTTTTCAAATTTAAAAGAATTGTTTGAATATTGTTCACGTACAATTTGTTTTTCAATCTCATCTAAAATGGGTTTTAAATTCATAGAATAATCTGGAAAAAAAATTTGTCAACCATATTGACATAGTTATATTTTTCTATCGATATTGTCATGACCTTATACTTGTAGGTCCAAGGCTGAGGGTTAGGTTACCATGCCTTTTCTAAGCCTAGATCCAAATGAGAAACACTAATTTTGATTTTTAAATCCTTTGGAATGAGTACCCACTTTAAAAAGGGTACCTATTCTAAAAAATGAATGGGTACCTATTTTAAAGCTAAAAACTGACACTTCCACTAGAAGTGGACTGAACTTCTTACACTTACCTTTTTGATTATGATTTTCTCTTCCAAATTTTTGTCTTTTCTCAACTTATACTTATTCAAAATCTTAACTCTAAAATTTGATGCTCTCAGCCACTCAAGGAACTTATCTTGATCTTCTTTTTCAATTACAATAGCTTTAAAAAGATCCTTCATTATGGTGCCTTTATTTTTTCAAAATTGGGATGTAATCCTACCAAACCAAGATTTCCTCATCAATATCCATTAGTCCAATCAAATTATTAATGTAGGCCATTAATTCAGAAAATTGAGCTTCTAGCTCTTCTTTTGTATTCTCATCCTTCTACATCCTTTTCAGGATAGTAAAAATATATATATGGAGAGATTGTTGCTCTCCTTCCCTTTACTGTATTCCAAAATCAACTTGTCTAATTTGGTAGTCCTTGAGCTTCATCTCAGATTCAATCTTTTCAACCAATGGCATGACTATTTTCATAGTTTTATTTGCTTTCTCATCCATGGTGATGGTTGATATTCTTCTAGCCTATTTTCTTCTCCTTACTAGAGACTGGAAGGCTTATGAAAAAATTCTTATACTTTTCTCAAATCTACCTTCTACATACGTCCTTTTTTTCCTTGGAATTTTATGATTTAACTAAATAGGAATGGAAATGTATGTTTCTCATATAGGGGAAGATATGATTTTAGTGAACATTATGGGAGCCTTCTTTTGAACCATCCTTCTCATTCTCCCATTGTTCGGTCTCAGCTCTAATTTGTTTTTCTCTCGAGACTTGTTCATGATGAGTCTCTCCAACTTGTTCCACTTCTTTATATTTATGATCTTTACATATGCTATCTCTATCTAGGACATCTCTTTGCACTTCCTCTTATGCAGGTACTTCTACTCGTATTTCCCCTTCTTCTAACACTACTTGTTCTTCTATAGCATTAATAGGAATTTCTTTCTCCCTAGTCGATGGATCATTTTTTGGTGTAGTCCAGGGGGAGAAGGAAGTGGAGGAGTTGTGGAGAAGGAGGTAGATCATTTGGTGATTATGGAGATGGATGAGGTGAAGGCATAGGGGATTCATGTTGAGTGGAGGAGGAGTAGGTTTGTTGAGATTCTCACTGAGCAAATCTTTCTCAAATGGTTAATCTAGTCCCCTTCTTTCTAACTATAGTTTCTTCTTCCTCTAGATTTTCTTCACTTGAAAAAACATATATTGGTTCATTTTCTTTCTTTTTCTTCCTTGCCACTTTAGGGGATGCACTCTTTTAAGAAGTTGAGGATCCTTCACTTGTTTTTAGTTTTTCTACAACTTTTTCCTTCTCTATTGCTTTGGTGAGCTTTGATAGCTTCACCATGGGGACGGGTGTCTCAACCAATTGAGAGAATGAGATATGAAACCAACTGACCTTGCTTGAATATCATAATTTTTATCTATTGAACAATTTTCATAGAAGATTGGTTGTTTGCAGATGTGTTGTCTATTGCAAATGGGATCTAACATCTTCCCATTTTCTATAGCATTTTTAGAGACTCAAGCCTATATGCAAGATTTGATCATATGTATTGTCAACCAATAGTAATATTTTATTCATACCTTAAACTCTTCTTCATAGTTTAGCAAATGGTCTTATATCTTCAACTCATGAATGAAGACAAATCCTATCACTTTTCCATTTTTTCTAATTAGGTCAAATTTGTCTTGAGTATCACTATACATCACTAATACACATTTTTCCTATTCTACTTCTGCACTCTTGGAATTTTTCATATTTTCACATGAATATACTCCCAATTCGATTGGGAAAATGTATCTATATTTGTGGTTTCCTGCTATTAATTGGTGAACCACACTAACCTATTTGCACACTTCCAAAAATATCATCTTATCTAATGGGTACCTTGGAAGTTTGTAGGGAGTCTTGTGAAAGCCAACCACTCTAATTGAGGTAAATGTTTTGAACTAGATATACCAGTTTCCATAGCTCTTAACTTCTTGCATGTCTTCAATGGATATACTTTTGGAGAAATATCCCTCCAATCCTCTAATCATATTGTATACAAAGTTATCATTGACAACGTAGAAATGGTTATAGCTATCCTCCAATTTCAGTTGAGGATTATGTCAATAAATGGTTACCTCCCCAAGCTAGAAGGAACCTACTCTATCTAAAATAGGGAAAGAGGCTTTAGAAACCAAAAAGTACACCAAGTATGATGTCATGTAGAACTTGGATGTTTGTAAGATAGTCTTTAGTTGCTCATGGGTTGTTTCACTGATAAGAGTGGCCCAATCAATTTTTTTCTTTTTGTTGTCATTGATGGTTATGATGAACTTAACCATCCAAGGGTATAGATTCCTTGCATTTGCATATCCAAATACCATATTGAGTAGTGCAATCAAATCCTTGGTTTCTTTTTTGAATTTGATCCAGTGTTGCACACCTTAGCCACTTTGAGGGAAAATTTCGTAGGCGTGAGCAAAATTTGATAGTTTATTTGATTTATAGGCTATTTGCCTCATTCTCTTCAAAATATTTTATTACCTTCTTCATTTCAATTGTCTCATATTGGTGAGAGGCGAGAATTCTAAATACCTTCTCAATCATATCTGAACTGATGGCCAATAAAACTTCTCTTAAAAACCCCATTATTTTTTTCTCGTATGGTGATAGTAGTGGTCGCATGTCAATACTAACTCTAGGCATTGAATAGTGACTAGGAAAGTAGCTTCCTACACTAGTCTAGAATTTTATAATTCTGTGGCATCACATGTTTTAGTTTCCTTATCATATATCCTTCTCTTGAATTCATCCATATTGACATGACCAAGGGCAGTGTCTCCAAGCTTTGTGTATGTAGAGAACATCTTGGACAATGAATGGCATCCATTGTATTAGTGCTTCATCTTTGTGGCATCCTTAGGTGAAATATATCCTACATATAAAAATGCCATGTGTTACAATTCATCCATAGAAGAAAAACACATCTTGAATAAAGCCATAATAGTTAAGGTATACCCCATGATATAAATTAATAACTTATTCAGAGAATTCTTCGAAACAGAACAAACATTTTGGGGATTGGGCCTCGATCCTACCCCTTAGACCCTACCCAATGGTTTAACATCCTTAATTAAAAAAGGTAAAATCCCTACCTTCAGAATTTTAGGATTTGAGACAACCACATGCTTCTTATTTATAACAATGATATAGTCGTTTGAGAAAAAATACCTACTAGCAATGTCCAAAAAATTGTTTTCAATATTCTCAAGAGTCAAGAGTCAAATTTCGTATATAGCCGATAGTATATACCATACATACTACAAGTATTTTTATTATAGACGGTAGTATATACAATACATATTATCCAATCCACTATGAATTTTTCCCTAAATTATATTTAAATTTTGAAATTATAGAGGGATGATATTTCTACAATTCTAGAACCTCAATTACATTTCTTGGTGGATGAACATATATTTGAGATCCTTAATAACTTGTTCATGAATTTTAATACGTAGTACTACACAATAATAATTATTTTAGGTGAAATTTCCAATATTGAGATTATATAATTGTTAGCCATGTAATTTCTCCTTACTACTTTGATAGGTTTAAATTCTAGACATGATTTAGCTCTCTTATACTATTGTAGTGCTCTAGACCTTCTAATGATGATGTCAAGGAGTGAAAACTATCAAAACTATGATGTCATGATATGAGGACTATTTTTGTACTAAAATGGTTGTGTATCTCATGGGACATTAGATGAATCTATCAATGGCATCTTTTTGATAGTTCATGTTCTCCTTTATGATATATTTCTCCTTCACTTTTTATGTTTCATTAGCTTTAGCCTGAGATTGCTATATTGTCTTGATTAATTAATAAATTTTCTTAAATGAAAAAATAAATGGGACCTAATACTACTTATACAAGGAAAATTTTACCTTAATAATATATCTCAAGCATTGTCACATGTCAAGGCATTTAAAAAAAACCTTTTCTACATATTTTGAAGAAGTCTTGTGAGTTATTAGATTAGATCTAACCTAGAGAATCAAATGTCATGCATTCATTAGGACATAGAAGATTATTATAATTAAATTCCAACATCAAAATGAGAAAAAATAGAAGAAAGTGTAGAGGCCAGAGGATGTATTAAGTCAATCTTATTGGAAACACATCAAAACAAGATTGATTTTTTATCTTGCACTAAATCATTCACTATAGGAACCTATGTGCATGGTTATTAGTGTGAATATGGTTTTTAATCTAACTAGTTCACCTAGTGGGTCCTATTCATATGATAAGTTTACTTAGGTCCTAGGAATATATCTCAAAGTTTTAGTTGGTATTGTATCTTATCTTATTTTATGTCATAATTTACTTCTTATGTTCTAGGTCATTTAATTTTTTATTTCATGAGAATGGATTAAGACACTTGTAATAATATTTTTGAATCCTATGTCTCACCTTTGCTATATAACTAGGGGGTTCTCATTTTTGAATCAATCAGTTGTAATATATAATTTTCATCCTTCTATAGAATATCATTATTCTCTCATAGTTGATCTCTCTTATACTTTCATAGAAGTTCATAGATCTTAGGTGGCTACAATCTTTGGCCAAATATTGCATGGAATAGAGAATTCTATACCAACTCTAACATGATATCTAAGCATGTGTGATTTATTTTTATTACAATTAATTGAGAGATTTCAGTTATGGATCTTGGTGGATCTTTAAATTTAGAGTACTTTCTTCTCTTGCATTGAATGGTGGGCTAGAGAATAAGATTTATTTTTAAATATCATATTTGGGGGTTTCCTCTTTCTGGATTTGTATTGTAGATTAATTCTAGATATTGTTTGTGTATATTTGAGTTGACCATTGAGTTTAGAGAGTCCAATAAAGTCAAAATTTCCTTTTGTTTCATCTAAATCAGACATCTAAGACAAGATCTATGAGGTTTTGAAGTGGGAGACTCTTTGCCATATCAAGCAAGGAGGCATCAATTTGAAGAATTTTGCATCAAATATGACCCTTCCATTGTTGTTAGAAGCCCCAAATACCCTTATTTTCATATATAATAATTCATTTTTTGTTATAAAAAATTTTAGGAGATTTTTTATTTTCATGTGACTATCTTAAATTTGATGGCAAAATGACTATCATCAAGAACTATTTTACATTTGATGGTCAATTTTTTTTTTGGAAAATTTCTACTAGAGAGGGTAGCACTCTATTACATCCCTCATATCCCTCCCTCTCTCTTTCCCTCTCTACCTACCTCTCCCTCCACTACCTACCACTCTCTCTACCTCTTTGTCCCCCCTCCCTCTTTCTATCTTTATCTCTCCTTCTCTCTCCAATCTCTATCTCTCCCCCCTTCCCTCTCTACTCTCTTTCTCTCTCCCCCCTCACTTTCTCTCCTCTCACTCTCTCTCCCTCTCACAAACACTCACCTCTAACTCCTTCTTTCCTCTCCATCCATCCCTCCACTCTCTACTTCTCTCTATCTATGATCTCTCTCTACATCTCCTTCCCTCTCAATTTATCTTTATCTCCCCTTCCCTCTCTTTACCCATCTCTCCCTCCATCACTCTATATCTAAACTATGTATCCTCCCTACCGCTTTCCCTCTCTACTCTCTATCTCTCCTCTCCCTCCCTCTCTCTCTCTCTCTCACACACACACCTCTATCTCCTCCATACCTATCCCTCCCTCCCCTCTCTACTTCTCCCTATCTCTATTATCTCTACATCTCCTTCCCTCTCTGCCTATATTTATCTCCCCTCCCCCTCTCTTTACCTACCTTTCCCTTCATCACTCTATATCTCACCTATGTCTCCCTACCTACCTCTTTCCATATGTACTCTCTATCTCTTCTCTCCCTCCCTATACATGTCTCTCTATATCTCTCTCTCTCTCTTCCTCCCTCCCACCCACCTTCCCTCTCTACTTATCTCTATCTAATCTATCCATCTATACCTATTTCTCTCTCACTTCATCCTTTCTTACCTCTCTCAATTTCTCCACCTTTCTCCTAACCTCTCTAATTTTATCTCTATCACATCTCTCCCTCTCCCTCCTTCCCTCCACCCCTCTCTCTTTCTTCCTTCACTTCTCTCTCTCTCTCACCTCTCTCTCCCTCTCTCTCCCTCTCTCACCTCTCTCTCCCTCTCTCCACTCTCCCTCCTTCCCTGCCCCCCTCTCTCTTGCTTCCTTCACTTCTCTCTCTCTCACCTCTCTCTCCCTCTCCCTCCCCCTATTTCTCTCTCACTCTCTCCTCCCATCTCTCTCTCCCCTTCCTTCACTACTCTCTCTATCTCACCTCTCTCCCTATCTATCTCCCTCTCCCTCCACCTATTTATCTCTCACTCTTTCCCCCCTCTCTCTCCCTCCCTCCCTCCCCCTCTTTGTCTCTCACTCTCCTTCCCTCTCTACTTCTCTCTATCTCTCTCTATTTCTCTCTATATCTGCATTTTATCTCTATCTCTCTCTACTTATCTCTATCTTACCTCTCTCTCCTCCTCAATCCCTTCTTCTATGTCTAATTTTATCTATCTCCACCTATCTCTCTATCTCTATCTATGTCTTTGTATCTCTCTTCCTTCCTCCCATTGACCTTTCCTCTTTACTTATCTCTATCTAACCTATCCCTCTATACCTCTTTCTCTCTCCCTCCCTCCCTCCTCACCTCTTTAGTTCTCTCTATCACATATCTCTATCATCTCTCTCCTTCCCTATCTACTCTCTTTGTCTCACCTCTTTCTCTCCCTACCTCTTTGTCCCTCCCTTCTCTCTCTCCCTCCCCGTCTTTCTCTCTCTCTCCCTCTCTCTCCCCTCTTTCTCTCTCATTTCCTCTCTAATTCTCTTTATCTCACCATTATCTCTCTCCCTCCCAGCTGTCCCTCCACCCTCTCTCTCCCTCTTTACCTGTCTAATTATTTGTATCACATGTCTCTATCACCTCTATCTCACTCACTTCTCCCTCCTCTCTTTCTCCTTCCCTCTCTACTCTCTACATATCTATCCATACCTCTCCCTACCTCCCTCCTCTCTATCTTTACCTCCCCCTCTCTCTCACTCTCTCTCCCCCCTCTTTATCTCTCACTATCTCCTTCCCTCTCTATTTATCTTTATCTCACCATTCGCTCTCTAGATATATCTCTCCCCTCCAATTCTCTTTATCATACCTCTCTATCACCTCTATCTCTCTCTTAATTCTCACTCCTCCCCTCTTTCTCTCACTACTTCCCTCTCTACTCTCTCTATTTAACCTCTCTCTCTCCTCCTCTTTCTATTTAAATCTCTCTCCTCTTTCTTTCTCACCCTCTCCTTCTCTACTTCTGCCTCCCTCCTTCCATATTTATGTAAATCTCCCAACCTTTCTCCACTTTTTGTATCACATCTCATTTACATTTAATAGAGAAAAAAATAAAGAGACAAAGAGAGAGAGGAGGGAGGGTGGGAAAGAGAGGAGAGAGTGGTACAAAGAGAAAGGTGACTAAGGGAGAGGTAAAAAGGTATAGGTGAGATACATAGGTAGGTAGAGAGAGGGAGAGAGGAGATATAAGTTGAGAGGTAGGTAGCGAGATGGAGAGGGGAGATAGAGATAAGTAGAGAGGTAAGAGAGGGAGAGAGATGTGAGATAGAGGTGAGATAGAGAGAGAGAGATGGAGGAAGAGAGGGGAGGGAAGGATAGGTAAAGAGGGATAGTTGAGAAGATTATAGAGAGGGAGAGATAGCTAGATGTTTGAGATAGAGATTAGAGAGAGAGGTAGAGGAGGGAAGGAGGGATAGCTATGAAGATAGATGTGAGATAGAGGGAGAGAGGTGAGATAGAGAGAGGAGGGAGGGATATGTAGGGAAAAGAAGGTGAGATAGAGAAAAAGAGAGTAGAGAGGGAAGGTGGAGAGAGAGAGAGAGGGAGGGATAGATAGGTAGGGAGAGATGTGAGATAGAGAGAAAGAGAGTAGAGAGAGAGAGAAGTGATAGGGAGAAGTAGAGAGGTAAGGTGGAAGGTAGATAGATTGAGAGAGGGAAGGAGTGAGGGAGAGAGAGAGAAAGAGGTATACAGGTATAGGTTATATGGAGATAAGTGGAGAGTGAAGGTTGGTGTAAGAGAGAGAGAGATAGGGTGGGAGAGAGCGGGGATGAAGGGAGAGGTAAAGAGGGATAGTTGAGATATATAGGAGAGAGAAAATTAGGTAGAGAGATGATGTGGAGATATAGAAAGAGGGAAGACAAGATGGAGGGATAGGCAGGGATAAAGGGAGAGAGTGATGGAGAGAGAAAGGTGAGAGACAGAGCGATAGAGAGAGGTAGGTAGAGAGAGGTAGTTTAGGGCCCCCTATCCCTCTCTTTACCTATCTATCCCTCCATCATTATGTATCTCACCTATGTATCCCTCCCTACCTCTTTCCCTCTCTACTCTCTATCTCTCTTCTCCCCCACTCTACCTATCTCTCTTTACCTCTCTCTTCTTCCCTCCCTCCCACCTTCCCTCTCTACCTATATCTAATCTATCCCTCTATACCTCTTTCTCTCTCCGTCCATCCCTTCTTACCTCTCTCAATATCTCCACCTTCCTTACATCTCCACTTATCTCTTTGTCGCATCTCTCTATCACCTCTCTCTCCCCCTCTCTCCCTCTCCCTCCCTCCCTCCCTCCCTCTTCCCTTCCCTCTTTACTCTCTCTATCTCACTTCTTTCTCCATTTCTATATCTCTCCCCTTCTCCCCCTATTTATCTCACTCTCTCCTCTCTCTCTCCCCCCTCCCTCCCCCTCTTTTTCTCTCACTCTCTCTTTCCCTCTATACTTCTCTCTATCTCTCTCTACTTTTCTCTATCTCTCCATTCTCTCTCTATATCTCTTTGCTTCTCTCTATCTCACCTCTCCCCCTCCATCCCTTCTTCCATTTCTAATTTTCTTTGTCTCTATCTCTATCTCTATCTCTATCTCTCTCTTCCTTCCTCCCACCCACATTCCCTCTCTACTTCTCTCTATCTAACCTATCCCTCAATGCCTATTTCTCTCTCCCTCCCTCCTCGCTCTAGTCTCTATCACATATCTCTATCACCTGTCTCTCTCACTTCTCCCTTCCTTTCACTCTCTCCTTCCCTATCTACTATCTTTATCTAACCTCTCTCTCACTTCTCCCTTACTTTCTCTCTCTCATTCCCTATCTACTCTCTTTATCTAACCTCTCTCTCACCCTACCTCCCCTCCCTCCTTCCTCTCTCTCCCTACCCCTATTTCATTCTCACTCTCTTCCTCTCACTCTCCCCTCTTTCTCTCTCCCATTTCCTCTCTACTTCTCTTTATCTCATTATTCTATCTCTCTCTCCCTGCTCTCTCTCCTCCCTCTCTCATCTCTCTCTCCCTTTACCTCTCTACTTATCTCTATCACCTCTATGTATCTCAATTCTCCCTCCTCTCTCTCCTTCCCTCCCTACTATATCTCAAATCTCCACATATATATCCCTACCTCTCCCTCCATCCACTCTCTTTCTCTCCCCCTCTTTCTCTTTCTCTCTCACTCTCTCCCTCTCTCTCACTAGATCTCCTTCCCTCTTTACTTATCTTTATCTTTTCATTATCTCTCTATCTCTCCCTATGTCCCCTCCAATTCTATTTATCACATATCTCTGTCACCTCTATCTCTCTCACCTCTTTGGAAGTTGGGAGAGGTAAAGAGGGATAGTTAAGATAGATTGTAAGGATGGAGAGATAGATAGAGGGTTGAGATAGAGAGTAGAGAGAGGGAGAGGAGAGAGATGTGAGATAGAGAAGAGGGATGGAGGGATAGGTAGGGAGAGAGAGGTGATAGAGAGAGGTGATAAAGAGATGTGATAGAGAGGGAAGAAGGTAGAGAGAGTAAGAGAGAGGAGGGAGGGGGGTTAAATAAATATGTATAGAGGGATAGGTGGGTAGAGATAAGTATAGAGGGAAGGAGAGAGAAATGAGAGAGAAACATAAAGAGGTAGGTAGAGAGAGGGAGGGGGAGATAAAGAGAAGTATAGAGGGAAGGACAGATGAGAGAGAGAGGTGACACAGAGAGATGATATAGAGATAAGTAGAGAGGGAAGAAGGTGGAGAGATTGAGAGAGGGAAGGAGGGAGGGAGGGGGAAAGAAAGATGTATATAGGGATAGATAGATAGAGAGAAGTTGAGAGAAAAGGTTGGTGGAAGGGGAGAGGGAGGGAGAGAGAATGAGGTATATAGGGGTAGGTTAGATAGAGATAAGTAGAGAGAGGAGGTTGGTGGAAGAGAGAGATGAGGGAGGGAGAGGTAAAGAGGGATAGTTGACATAAATAGGAGATATAGAGAAGTATAGAGGGAAGGAGAGAGGGAGGAAGAGGTAGGGAGGGGGAGAGAGAGGTGAGAGAGGTAAGAGAGATGAGGGAGGGATGGGTAGGAAGAGAGAGGTGAGATAAAAAGAAATATAGTAGAGAGGGAAGGGGAGAGAGAGAGAAGTGAGATAGTTCATAGAGATGTGTGATGGAGAGAGAATTAAAGAGGTAAGGAGGAAGGTGGAGAGATTGAGAGGAAAGGAGGGGGAAGAGAGAAAGAGGTATAGAGGGATAGGTTATATAGCAATAAGTAGAGAGCAAAGGTGGGTGAAAGGAAGAGGGAGAGGGAGAGAGGGAGGGGGAGAAAGAGAGGTGAGATAGAGAGAATTAGAAAGGGAAGGAGAGAGGGGGATATAGAGAAAATTAGAGAGGGAAGGAGGGAAGGAGAGAGAATGGAAAGATAGAGAGTAGAGAGGGAAGGAGAGAGTGGGAGAAAGAGGGGAGAGAGAGGGAGGGAGGGATAGGTAGGGATAGAGAGGTGATATAGAGAGTAGAGAGAGATATATTGAGATAGAAGGAGAGGGAGGGGAGATAGAGAAATGTAGAGAGGGAAGGAGGGAGGGAGGGAGGGAGATAGATATTAGAGAGGGAAGGAGAGAGAGAGAGATGGACATGTAGAGACATAGTTCTTGAGCTCAAGGGGGATAGTGTCAGATAAAGGAATGGAGATAGTGAGAAAGAGAGGTCTAGAGAATAAGAGATGAAAATGAGTGAGATAGAAAGAGAAAGATGAAATTTGATGTCGTGATTACTGAAATTTGACCTCTTGATTACTAAAATTTGACATGCTAATTACTGAAATTTGACTAAGTCTAAAATGTATTAAAATCTTCCAAAAACTAGAATTTGTACTATAACTCCTAAATATTTGAAACCAGTCTCAAACATCTTGAAACTATATACATTAAATATAACTTAAAGTATAAGAAAGTAAATTTCCATATGTAAATGTCAACTTACATATAGAAGAAGAAAGAGTTCACAAAAATTTATTGTAAAATTTAGGCTTCACATTTGGCGAGCACCAAATTTGGCGTTTGCCAAATGGGTTGCATTGGGAAATACTAACCCAATGGGCTAGATTTTTCATTAGGAATCTGACCCAAAGGTTTGGACAACCATTTCATGCAAAAGACGTCATTTTTTGAAAGGGTAACAAAATTTCACACATTTTTAGCCAAGCTCACCATCACATTTGCACGTCTTTCAATGCATATTTATAAAAAGAACATGATGATTTTAGGCTCTCTCTTAGCTATCTAAATATATATATTTTTACATTCTGATTCAGTTAAGGTTTTGATCCATAACTTGTCTTGTAAATGTCTCCATTTTTGGTCAAAAACCAACATGTGCTAGTTTTAGCATAGATATTTACTCACTCATTAAAACATGAAACAAATTAAAAAATTTAAAACTAGACTCATTCTATATGTGATGAAAAGAATCAATTTTCAATTAGTTTTCAAAATTATTAGGAGGGAGCATGCTCAAATTTCATCTTTTTTAGGATGTGTCTATTTTAAAAATTCATAAAATATTATATATTCATTAAAAAAAATTGTCCAAAAGAATGAGTATAAACTACATGGTGTTAGCTAATTTCTCACTATTCCGATTTTTGAAATTCTAAAAAAGAATTAATCAAAAAGGGGGGCCCTTAGACACTATGCTATTTTTTTGTTAAAAATAGGACCTATTTTGGGGCCCCATTTTTGTGAACCTTAATATTCATTAATTTCAAAAAGAAACAGTTTCTTAGAAACTATACTCACAACTCTTCAACTCTTATTCTTGCTGCATCTTAAAATTTTGAGCATAACTATCTTCATTTTCTCGTGCAAATCAGATTTTTCTGATTTCAGAAAAAAAAAAGTGGCATCTTAAGAGACAAAATTGTATCACAAATCCATGCACTTACCCTTATCTAGTTTTATTTTATACAATCAAACGCATGCCCCACAATTCCCACCTTTTGTGGTAGATCTTAGAAACACATGATGTTTATTGGCCAAGGGTTTCCTTTACTTATCCTAAGTCCAATCATGGTCACAATGAGAGGAATCTGGAATATCTTTCTCTACATCTACTAAGAGGTTCTCCCCCCCCCAATTCACTAGCTTTATTTTCACTATTTAGATAGCCTGAATAAGTTATATAAGTTAGAAATCATGGAGGTTTCACTTCCCTTGGAAAGAACTGTAGATGTTACAACCTTTATGTTCTCTACACTATTACCAAATGAGATCAAAGGATGATCCATAGGAGGGGGAGAAGAAGAAGGCATGTTTTCCTTGGGGGGATTGGGTGGAATGATGTAGTGTTGATATTACACCCCAATCCACCATGTCGGTTTGCTCGAGTTCAGATTCCCCAAATCATGTTGCATATGAAATTGGGAGAAGTGTTTTGTTGAGTAACATTCTTACATTTGAATGCATTTTTTTTGTATTCAATAGGTTAGCACCTACGTCTACTTCCCACCGTAAGGAAAATCTCAATAGGAAGGCCATTGGTTAAATCCATTTCAACATAGATTTGAGCACACAAAATTTTGAGTTGATAGTTTCCTTGGAAGAATAGTGATACCTTCCAAGACCATTACCAATAGCCCTCAAGTAGTCTAGTTCCCAGAAATGAATATGAAGATAAAGCAGTATTACCCATAGACATGTAGTGGTGAAATATTTTGTACATAGATCAAAATCAAGAAATCAATGTTTCATACACAAAAAATCACCTTGATAGATTCATGGGCCATTTTCTAGCACCAACCCCTTGTCCTCCTATAAATCAAACTTTAAAATGAAGAAAACCTTTGCACAAGGATAAATGCTTATTTCACCTTCCATGTATTCTTGCATTTCTCCAAAATGCATGCATGCAAATCGCATAAACTCGGCGAAATCTTTGTAAAATGGCATATCAAGGAATGATCAAAACAAAAAAACCTCTTTACCTACAACCATGCTATCCATATAGATTTCTAGAGTTTTTGAGGAGAGGTTAAAGGGAAATGTGAACTTGGTTTGATAGTGGTGCTATTAGCAGTGGTGATGGCATGTTGGAGAAGACCCCCATCACCTGTTGTGTTGGAAAATTTGTGTCGTAACCCCCAATAACTAGAGTGCCCAC
The DNA here is from genome assembly GCA_007115665.2 of Sequoiadendron giganteum. Taxonomy (NCBI): domain Eukaryota; kingdom Viridiplantae; phylum Streptophyta; class Pinopsida; order Cupressales; family Cupressaceae; genus Sequoiadendron; species Sequoiadendron giganteum. The sequence goes on from CM021109.1 coordinate 99,932,135, forward strand.
GGTTTTGGAGATGCAAGTATGGTTTAAAAAATCTCCCATCCTACAAATAATATTCCCTAAAAGAATGATCATATTCCATTCCACCTTAGGCCCTTATGCCAGAAAGTTCCTTCTCATTCCCACCCTGCTTGCTGATGAAGCCATCAAAAAATGAGCGAACATGAACCTATGTGGACCACGACATTATTACCATGGAAAATTGTTGAAACTATATTTTTTATTCAAAAACCTATATGATCAAATTTTTATTAGAATTACTATCTAGATTTGAAATTCAAATGAATATCATCTACAACTATCTTAAATTCTATTTCGAAATGAATATCAATAGGTTGCTCCAATTTTCCCTACTCTCCATTAGTAGTTTTAAATTTTTAATCCAACTTAAAATTACCATAACTCAATCATCCAACCTCTGTTTTTCAATATATATTTCTATTTATGGTATAATTTCATGGTCTTTGCAATGGTGTAATTGGTTTTTTTTATTTTGATTCTTTGTTGTTTTATAAATTTCATATTCTCATTGGTGTTCCTAGGACATTCTCATTTTGGGAACTTTTGGGGCTCCATTCTCAATCCTATGATAAAAAAATTGTGTGCATTTGTTTTGAAAAACTATAAATTTTTTGATAGTACTTTGTTGTGGTGTGATCAGATTGATCTCATTCTATGCAAAACTTATACTTTGAATTTGTGGCCAAATTTGGAATCTATAAGCCCTATGATCAAGTCTAGTTTTCTATTTTTAGCAATTCACACCTGTAATCACACTAAAAATAAAGTGCCAACAATATCTATTTCAATGGGTGTCTCATGACTGAATAATTGTTGGGTAATCTTGTGATTTTATTGGATTAAGTCACTTGAATGGTCTATTGAGTGATTGAATTTTGGCAGATTAACATTGATATCAAATGAAATCCTACTATAATCAAGTCAACTAAATAGATGAAACTTTAATTCTTGTCAATATGTAATCCTAGCACATTTTAGGTAACTTAATATTTTTCCCTATCTCTATGAACTAGCTCTTAAACCATCATCCAAATGGAAAATAGTTGTGTAGGATATATTGACTTAACATATCCTAGGATTAATAGGTTTTAATTGTGATATTGACACATAAATGACCATTAACAATATTGAGATCCATCTTGATATTATGACCAAAATATTAGAAGCTTGTGTTTTCATTGGTGCCAACAAAGTGTTGTTGCATTGATGTCAACTCTTGAGGAAGTAAGTGCTTTGGTATGTTCGTGGTATTGAATATGTGCATAGAGTGGTATGCCTGGAGTGGTTGGCATTGATGTCAACACAATATGTTGGCTTTTTCATTGATGTATTACTTTAGTATGGTTACAAAATATTTTTGAATATGTAGTTGGATATGATGCAAAGTATTGCAGATGCTTGTGAAGGTGTTGCAGATATGGTAATAGTTGGTTGCATTATGTTGTCATCAATATTGTCATAGGTATCAACCTCTAATTTATAAATGATGAGTAAATTCTTGTGGAGATCAACCTATTGTGTGGTTGAGATATTGATAATTTGTTGTATATGTTGAGAATGTGTTTGTGGTGCTTGATTTCCAAGTGCTTTTGAGAAATTTTGAACAAAAGACGAAACAGTGTGGTAAATGTGTATAGTGTGGCAGAGTGGTATTCTAGTTTTTACTTTGCATTTCTTCTGAGTTGAAAATATTCTTACATGTGGTTCATATATGTTGATCAGAGGTGTTGATATTTATTATATGAAAATTTTAATGGTTTGGATCATTTTGTAACGGAATTTGTGTTCACCAATGTGACTGTTAAAAAAATGTTGTCTGGGAGAAATGGTTTTGCTCCACATTTCACTACATTGTTGTTTATGGTGTTGTAGATTTGGGAATTTTTGTATAGTGTTCATATCTATCTTCAATATGATTTTTTTTTGTTTTTGTTCCGCACAAGGTTGGATTGATGTGTTATAGTGCATTGAAGATCAACTAGGTGTACAAAATTAGTATGTTCTTCAAGTGAAATGTTTTGTGAAGGATTTGTTAGATTTCATAGTTTTGATAGAGTATTCTAGATTGTTTTTATTTTTTGTGTATGGTCTATGATTCTTCTATGCATCAAAGGAAGTGTACTTAATTTTTTAACGGTGTCGGTGTTTACACTAATTGTGGATATGCTTCGGTGTTTTTGGAAGTATGGAATGGTGTATTTTTTGATTTAGGTCCAAGTTAAGGTATGATGTGGTCCACTTTCATTCCTCTCCACTATGAGAATATTTTGGTTTTGGCCTAGTTTGAATTTACACTACTGAGGTGCATAGTTGGCCTTGTAAATTTTTTTCAAGGTTGAAGATAGTATATATGTGTGATGAATTGATGGATGATGTGTGTAGAGAATGTGTGATACAAAGTGTTGAGATGTGAAGTGCTAAAGTGTGAAATACAATACAATATTTAATGCCTAATACTAATGGAAGTAGTGAGTAGAAGGTGTCTAAATTCTTTAGGGAGAGTGTGCATCATCTGGTGATGCAGTGGTGGATCCTTGTTGTTTCTCTGAGATGGATTTCGCATTGTAACAATCTTCTATCTTCTTCTTTCTAATCTAGCAATGAGCCCTTCTTTCTTTTGGGTAGTCAACCCTCTGATAGTGAACCTATTGTATTCATTGTTGCAATTACTTTATACTATGAGCTAATCCTCACCATAGTTTTTTTGTTCTTGCATTTTCCACATAAATCTCATGTTCTGATGTGTATGGTGTTAGTGTGTTGTTTTTTATTTACTTTAATTATAAATCGGTATAATAGATTAAGGTTTAATAAGGATATAAATGTTAATGAGGGTTTTGATGTTTTAATGAAAAATTAATTCACCCCATCATCTCATTTGTCTTGTTTATTCAATAATTTGTATCAGATCAATATTTATTAGAATAAATCTTAACCACTTGGGGTAGATCTAGATGGTGCACAAGAATGAGGCTAATTTATTTGATGGATTAGATTATGCATTCTAGAAGACCATTATGGAAGGTTTCCTTGTATCCCTAGGATTTGGATTTTTGGAAGTTAGTTGAAGTTGGATATACCATGCCTGCAAATGGTCCAAGAAATGATGATGAGATCAAGGCTTATGAGAACAATGAAAAATAAACGTATTCTCTCTTGAGTGGTCTTTCTAATTCAGAACTTCTGAAAGTTATGAATCCTAAAAATACTAGTGATATCTATAAAAATTTGGAAAGTATCTATGAAGGAGATGATAAGGTCAAGAAAGCAAATATCTAGAGCCTAAAAGATATTAGAGGATGAAGATATGGATGTTAGAGGATGAAGATATTAAAAGATACATGCATAGAGTGGATGAAGTTGCCAATTCAATAAGAGGTCTTGGTGGGAAAATTGAAAAAGATGAGGTGGTAAAGAAGGTACTAAGAACTTTTACTAAATCTTATAGACATAAAGTTTCTACTATTGAGGAAGCTCATGATTTAAATAATTATTCTAAAGATCAATTGTTTAGTTATTTAATTGCTTTTTAACTAGGAGAGTTTTGTCCAAGTGATGAAAGAAAAGAGACTGCTTTCAAAGTTGGAAAAGTAGAAAATACTAAGGAATTAGATCAAGATGATCTTGATCATGTGGAAGCAAATTTTGTGAGGATATTCAAAAAGGGCACTAGAAATATAGAGGTAAATTACCTTTCAAATGTTTCAATTGTGGAAAGATAGGTCATTATGCTTCAAGATGTCCAATCAAAGCTTCAAATGATAAACATAAGAAGAATAAAGGTAAATAAGTTAAGATAAGTTATTATGTTAAAGGAGATTCCCGTATATTTGATGGTGAATCTGATTACAGTGATGATGAAGATAATGAATGTTTTTTCATGGCTCTCAATGTTAGAACTAATTCTACTAACTTTGACAGATGTATAAAGGAAAGCTCTTTGGAAAAACGTTATAACATTAAAGGAGCAATGGTGATTACTTTAATGCTAGAGAGGAGAAGAGAAAATAGATCATTGATAGTGGATGCTCATATCATATGACAGGTGATAAGAGTATGTTTGTCAAACTTGAGAATTTTGATGGTGGTGTCGGTTTGTTTTACTGTAACCAGCTTCATCTTCTAATCTACCTATAGAATTTCCAATTCCAATCAAGGGAAGCTCGAAGGACCTAGACCAATTGATGAGGATTTTAAAGACCTCCTACACTTTGGGCTCTAAAAGACCCGGGAGGGTGATCCCTTAATGTGTTTACAACCTCTGCACCATTATCATAAACAACATTAATAATAATAGATAATCTCACTCAATAGCTCAACAAAATAGGATAAAATTGAATAGAATTGGATGTTCATCAATAATATCAACCATTTGGAGCATGAGATAATTATAACAGTACTTCACAGTAAATGATAGTCATTAATTTTCAATTTTTAGCAAGCTCCATGTGAACACAAACAAATACCAAATCACAAAGAACAAATGCAACTTAGATCAGTGCCTTACTTCCATTGGGGGAGTCAAATTCAAAAATACCTAAGGGTTTATAACAAATTCAACATGTAGCATATAAGATCTTTGATAATATTGCCTTACAATATCACCAATATGTAACCCTACCTCAATACTACTTATCAAATCCTTGTACAAAACATATCAACCTACAATCTCATTTAAGCATTTTTAAAATTCCTTGCATTAAAGCTAAAATAAGAATTGCAAACACCACAACAGTGAGATGAACAAAATAACCCTTGATCACTTTATTCAAAATTCAAATATTCTTGTACATAGCAGAGACATAAGCTCAAATTTATTATTCTAATTCAAATTCTAGTACTGTTATAAAACATTATATCCCCATGAATTCAAAACCTATTAAAAAACTATTCAGAACCTAATTTGTATTTTCTCAATAACTACAAGACCTTACAATTTGGTTTGCAACTTCACCTAGACTCAACTCAAAAATTTCTAACTTGCTAATCCCGTACTTCTGGCCTTGAAATACTTCTTATAGAAAATGAAGGAGCAAACAAGCATCGGGCTAGAAAGTATAGATTTCACTAGCCAATTGGATTGCTCTATGACATTTCAAATTTTAGTTACAATACACAGTCGCCTAGAGAATCTTCTTGTTTCTTCCCATTTTTCCCATTGAGGATGATTTGATATAGAAGCAAATTTTGAAGAGCACATGCACCTGAACTACCACCAAAAATAAAACCTAAATTTTTTATGACTGCAACAGTCAATTAATTAACTGTTAGCAGTTACTCCTTATTTTACTCCTCCTCAGCCAAATATGTATCCACCCATCATTGGTATTCTTCATCACTTGGCCAATTGAAATTGATTACCTCATCTACCCTAGGTTTGTAGGGTATATATTTAACTACCACCCAGTTTTCCTCATTTTCAAAAGACTCAAGAAATGAACCGGTGCTAATGATTTTGTCAATGTAGCTCACTAGTAGATCTGAATCCAAGTCATCACAAATTAAACCAATTTGGGCATTAATGACCCTACTAGCCCGATCCTTCCATTGTTGAAGAGACCTGATGTTACCCTACTCATCAATTATATTAGGCAACAATGTATCACTCCAATAATCAAAAATCTTCACCAATTATTCTATCTTCCTACACAAGTCATTTGGTAAGGCTTGAAAACCTTGCAGTGATTTAACCAAGACTTGAGTAGGTCTCAATGACTTTCAACTATTATTAAGATCAAATCTTGAGGCTTTATACATTATATCCAAGTCATTGGCCCTATGGATTTATTTCTCAATCAATGGTATTGCTACTTCCTAATATGTGCCTGAATTCTTTATTGCACCCATTAATAAAGAATAAGAAGAATGCACACCTAGCAATCTATTATCAACCTTTTCATTCAAATGTTGTAAAACTATGGTGACAATTTCCTTTTTCCTCAGTGTTGCTCTCTCCTTGTTATTCTTCAAATAATTTTCTATCTCTTTTTATTTTTTTGCAATAATTTCTTCTTTTTTGGATCAATAGAGCATTCTAGCTCCTCCTCAATTGGTTCTAATGTGGAGCTAAGGGCAGGAGTCTTAGTAAGAGACATTTGCGTCGAAACAATAGATGTTAATGATTTAATCATAGGGAAACTTGATGATACCTCTATCTGGTTGTACTTCATTCTTTCCACATCTATTTGCAGTTCAATATTCCATTGTTACACCTTATTGTATTCCTCAATCATAAAATTATACTTCTCCATATAACTCCTTTTTTCAGCTTCCTCTCTTTCTACTATTTTTTGTGCCAATTTGGCGACATTCACAGTTAAACATGTAGCCTTTGTTGTTGAATTTTCAGAAGCCCTTTTTATTATTAACCCTCCCCTAAGCTTAGGTTTAATAATTGTTATCCTTGGATTTCTTCCTTTCGAGGCCAATGCCCATATTGTCAGGATCTCATACTCCTCACTAAAGGTAGAGTCTTGCAACCTTGCCCTGACTTCTTCTTAAAAATTCTGGAGGGGATGCTTTGATTTCAAAACAACATTAAAATCCACTACATGAGAAATATCCCATTTAGGTAGGATCAAGATACCAGATTGATCAACCAATTTTATCCCTTCTTCTAGAGTGATTTTCTTAAATTCATTCATCACCTTAGCCATAACTTCATTATCATTTTCATCATCTGATCTATCTAGCCTCTAAGCTCTTATTTCCTTGCACTTTTTTGGTATTCTCCCAATTTCATCATCCATACCAATTGCAAGAAGGCTGGTTTTTTTACAAAAGTATCATCATCTAAGAATTCCTTGCAAGCTTCCATTCTTGCATCCTGTACACACTTGCCTATTATGTCCAGGTCTGAAAAAACCAATTCAGCTGGTCATGGAGGGGATGGAATGCCTATCTATAGGTCTTGGTCTATAACAATAATTTCATCCCCTACCTCCTCTTGGGACTGTTGAATTCTTTGCCTTTTGTGAGCTAGTGGTGATGGTGGCGATGAGGGACTCCTATCTGGTGATGAATCAACATCAATTATCTTTATAGCTCCTAGTGGCTTGAGATGTGATCTTGGTAGCTCATCTAGTTCCATTACCTTTTTTCCTTTTCTATCCTTCTCTTCCTCTTCACCACTTCATCCCTTACCCTCCTATAGATGGGATTGTCTTTTGGGGGTTGGTAGGTTGGTATTTCTTCCAATTTCTCTGAAACTTATTCTTGTTTAGAAAAATCCAACCCCAGATTGATTTTATTTGTCCTTAGAATGTCCATGATTTCCCTAAATTCTTTCATCAAAAAATCAATCTTCTTATGAAAATGGGTGAATTCCATCAATGGATCATATTTTGGATCCATCTCGTGTACAATAGCCAACAACTTATCATAGGCAACCCATTTTTCTTTTTTCAGTTCTTGCCTACTCAAATCAAAATCATTCCTAATCAAGTCCTCGGGAAAATTGAACTCATGCACAAATTTTTCTCCCTTTATTCTTTGTCTGAACAAAGCGAAGAAACCCTTAGGGTCACATTGCCTCCTAGGACTGAAACATAAATTGTACAAATCAAAGAATTTTCCAAAATGAAAACAACCTCCCTTTGGAATAACAAAATTAGACACCACTGTGTAATCAAGATAGAAATTCCCTTTGCCCTTTCTAGTGAGATTATTTTCATGAATGCAACCAATCTACCACATGACCTCAAAAAATCCAATCCTTTGTGGCACATTCTAAGGTAGGATGTGTGGAGCTCCCTGAAATCCATATACTCTCAAAATAGTGTTGAGTAGATATGGGATGATATCACCCCAATTGTGGAAAATCCTCAAATTAGGCCTCCTCTCCCTGGGACTAAGAAAATCATGCAATTCTATAGGAACCCTGGGTAAATTCACCACCAATCTTTCTTTAAGTCTTGATGCAAAACAATTATCAAACTACACATAGTTAGCACTTTCTTTGTTATATGAAAGGTTAGCAATCCAAACTTATACTTGTATAATAAGGAATGCTTGTATTATTCTACCGTAGCTTCACTAACCTTTCATGTATTTTCTGAGCTAGGAAAGAAGAAAAATCATAAACTATAAAGAAATTTGGATGTTGTATCTACACCCCCATGAACATGAATGCTATTGGAATCAGAGTGTTAGTTCTAAATCCAAATATTTGGCATAGTGAATATAAAGTAGTCAGGAAGTGTTTAGCAAAAATGTCCAGTCTAAAAGGCTTTTGATCACTAGGGTTGATATGAACTCTTGAACCTCCTGCCTTGGCCAAATGAGGTGGGAGCATCTTAACTCTAAAAAGAGGTTTAATTGTCTGATATTCCTGCTTTATCTTTTCAAGCTCAATAGGGACTAAAAATTCACTGGGTTTAGACAAATCAAAAACTTGTTGAATTTTCTCTCTGTTAATACTCAGCAAAACCCTTCCATCATTTTCCTTGACCACCCATGTGACATGATTATACCTTGCGGCCACTGTCTTGAGAAATTCCAAATCAAGGAACACATTGGGAATGACCAGTTTTCCCATGTCATACATCTAACCATTTGAGAATGGGTGGGGAAAATTTATTTGTCCAAACCATAGTTTGAACAATTCCAAACCCTTCATTGGCACCCTAGCATCAGCTACATTAAAGAAATTATACACTAACCCCTCCCCAAGGGTTTTTCCTCGTATTAAGACCTGCCCCTTTCTTCTATCATTTGTCGACAATGGAAATTGATCTAACAAATCATCATATAGGTTCCTTTTCAAATAATCAATTTGGTTGGAATAGTGCTTTGACGGTTCCATCTTTAACAAACTAGGGTTTACTTAAATAATAGACCTTAAACAAACTAGGGCTTTTAAAGGGTGCAAAATTACAAACAAGTAATTCACAATTTCAAACAAATTTTGACTCAATTAAAACCCTAATACAACTTTCAACAATTTCCCAACAATCACACAACAAATCCTCCTAAATTTAGGTTAAAATTTCATAAAGAAAAGCAAAATTCAACTTACGGTTTTTTATCTTGCAGAAACCCCAATTCCTCACTACAACATCTCACAAATTCTTCCTTGGATTTTAAAACTGCTCTACGAAATTCCTTGAAAGCTTTTGTGTCAATAAAATAGGGAAGCAATTCATTTATTCGATCAAATCAGGTAAGAATATGTCACACCCACCATTAAAGCTCTCTCACATGCTTCACCAATGACTCCAATTACATTTGATACAATTTTGTATATTACCCATTGATCTTCATCTTGGCTGGATCATCTAACAATCGTGCTTATTTAGTCTGAAATTGACTTCCACCATAGAAAATGGCCCACCACCTCTTGCATCATCAAGGAAATCCATGGGTCATCAATCCCTTGATATCACAATCACTAACCAATTTGCAACTTTTGATTGCATGATAGCAGGAAACCGTAGATCTCGATCATCAATGATCCTACTCATTTAGCTGGCTACCAAAATTCACCTTAAATTTCAAGCACCTTTTCCATTGAGATTAAAACATCTTCGCCCATTTGAAACATGTGCATTTTATACCCACTTTAGTAACTCGCCAATTAATTTATTAAAATCGGCTTAATATATCAAAACATCCCCAATGTTCCTTTGGCTTCACCAAATGTGACAACTGGTGCCTATCCGTGATATCACGATCAGTTACTACCCTGTGGTGGGGTCATCACGGGATGGCGGGGAGTGGCTGAGATCAAATGGCCCTGCATAAACGGTCAAGGTAATTTCCCCTCTACAAAATATAACACTTATTAAATTAAAAGGGAACACGACTAGGTCGACGACAAACCATGAGATAAAGTTTTTTTTAAAAGGGGCACGGGGTCACCCTAAACTTAGGAAAAATTAAAACCGACCCTAGGAAAATATAACAAAAGATCAGAAGGGGACTTAGCCTAGACGAGACAATGGGACTTAAGTTGTTTTAATTCCCCTCAAAAAGCAATGACCAAGTAGAACAAAGCTAGGGTGTTAGATAGAAAAATGGGGTTCTACATAAATACTTGGAAAGAGTGGTAAAACCATACCCCTAAACCTTTCAAAGACCATTTTATAGCAAAAACACCATGGAGAACCAAAAAAATAGGAAAAATCAATGAAATTTGTAGGGAAGATTTTTTGAAGTTCCATCAGTGGCTCTAGTTGGGGATGGTTATTCCACTGGAATGAAGCGAGAATTCAGAAACTCAGGTTGAGAAAACCAATTGCAGAGACGACCAAAAAGAGTTTGTTCGGACTAAACAACCTAACAGGAAGGAAACCTATTACTAACCTATATACAAATCTAGACTATTGTTCATGGAAAAACATACTTCAAGTGATGTATAACTTTAAGAACTGTTGATGAACTAGGAGTTCAAGAGTATCCCCTGTCATCTCTTGGAGGAAATGTGAATCTTCACCCCACTTACTGTTGATCAGAAATGGACCCAGCCAAATTGCATCAAATTTTCCATGCTTTCCCTTATCTTCTAATCTGGAATTCCACATTAGGACCAAATCTCCAACTTGGAAGCTCCTTGCAGTCGCCCATTTGTCATACAAGTTCTTTACTTGCAACTATAATTTTTCATTTTTTATTTGAGCCTCTCTCCTAGTGTCATCCAACACTATAAGAGCTTCCACTCTCAATTAAATTTCATCATGAATTTCATTGTCATATGCTTGGACAAAATTATACATCTCAATCAAATTATTTTGGGGCAACCTTTCATTTATCCCATAGACCAAGTCAAATGGGGCACAACCTATTTCTTTCTTCACAATCACCCTATTTGCCCAGACTGCTAATTTTAACTTAGAATCCCATGCTTTCTTTTTTTTATCTAGGATTCTCTTTATGATTTTCATCAAGCTCTTATTGCTTGATTCTGCTTGTCGATTTCCCTATAGGTGATATGGTGATGAGTAGGAGATTTGGATTCCATGCTTCTCACAAAAGTCTATGTACTCCTCAGATCTGAAACACATTAAAATATTTGAAATAATCCTTTCTGGACATCCAAATCTAGTCAATATATTACTCATTAAGAAATCAATTACCATCTTTCTGGTTGCCTTCTTAGTTGGAATTGCTTCTACCCACTTGTTAAAATAATTAGTGGCTACCAATATCCATGAGTGGCCTCCACTAGATTTTCATGCTATCTCTCCTATAAAATCAATACCCCATTGCTGAAATGGAGATTGCACTGTAACTGGTTTTAAAATCAAGTTACCACAAAACTTTAACTTACCAGAGAAACATTGACAAGCATCACATTTCTTTACCAACTGGTGTGCATCTCTAAAAATCATAGGCCACCAAAATCCAGCCCTCGGTATCTTATGTGCATTTTTTGGCCATGTAGTGCCCTCCACAAACTCCACTATGCATCTCAATTAGAAGTTCCTATGCTTGGTTTGATCTACACATTTTAGCATGACACCTTCCCCATTTCTCCACCAAATCTTACTAGCTATAAGAACATACTTGATAGCATGGGGTTTCAATGTCCTTTTTTCATTGTCACTTAAGTTGTTAGGACATTTCATCTTTTGCAAATAATAAATCACACCTTTATAGCATTCACAGTGTTCCATATTACATATGTGTGATCTATTCTCCTCTTCCTGCAAATTTCTTTGATTTCTTCTAAGTTAATTTGGGCCATAAGCTTGGCCAATCCTTTCCCTCTTACTATTTCAGTATTCTGGATCTCAATGTTGAATTCTTGGATCCTATTGATCCATCTACACCATCTTCCTGATACTTCCTATTGTGTGAAGATATATTTGATAGCAGCACTGGGTACATATGCAACCATGATAGCTCCCATCAAATAAGGCCTAAAATATTTTACTACCTTTACCAATGAATATTCCTATTTATCATTGATATCATACTTGAGCTCTATAGCTTGTAAGGATTTACTTAAAAAGGCTATAGGTTGTTCAAAACCTTTTGCATTCTTTTGCAACAACACAACTGCAATTGTATGGAAATAAGAAAATGAAAATATTTGTAAGGCCTTAGAAAAATTAGGGGTTTTCAATATAGGAGCCTCCTTTATTGCTTGTTTGATGGCCTGGAAGGCCTATGTAGCCTCCTCTCCCCATTCAACCTTAGCTCCCTTCTTAAGCATTTTGGAAATTGGGCGAACTATCTCAACAAATTTTGTCACAAATCTCCTTAGAAAGTTTATTTTCCCAAAGAATGATTGTATAGCTATGATCATGTGGGGCTGTGGGAATTTTTATATTGTAGAAAATCTCTCTAGATCAATTATGACTCCCTCCTTGGAAACAATATGTCCTAGCAATTTCCCCTCTCTCACCCCAAATGCACATTTATTTGGATTCAAAGAAATACCATACTCCAATGCTCTATTAAATATCTTCTCAAGATCCTCACAATTCTCCTCTTCTTTTTTGGAATATGTTGTCAAATCATCTTGGTATATCACCAAAAATATGTTAATAAAGTATGAGAATTCTACATCCATGGCTCTTTGAAAATTACCACCTGCATTTGTTAGACCAAAAGGAATTCTTACATAAACATATGTTCCCCAAGGTGTAGTGAATTTTGTCTTAAATTGTTCAGACTCCTTGACCATGACCTGGTTGTAATGAGAAAATCCATCCATCATTGACATCAATTCACAACCTGTCACCATTTGTAACATGGCTTCCATGTTCGGTAGTGGATAGTTATCTTTTAATGAAGACACATTCAAATTCCTGAAGTCTAAACATAATCTAATGTCTCCATTTTTATTTCTTACTAGTACCAATTTTGACACCTAGGATGAATGTCTAATTAGCTTAATGATCCCTACATCCCTTAGCTTCATCAACTTTTCTTGCATTTTGGGGGCTAAGGTAGGATTAATAGGTATTAGTTTTTTTCTAAATGGTTTGGCACCATCATTCAAGGGAATCTCATTTTGGAACAAATCCTCTCTGTATACCTTAAGATCATCATAAGACCATGCAAATACATGTCTCAAATTCCTCAATAGGTCAATAAGCATTCTTCTCACCTTTGGTGATAATTTCTTTCCAATGTATACCTTTTTTGGTGACACTTCCATTCCAAGATTTATTTCTTCCAAGTCATTAGGATGTGAAGAAGTATTGTTAGCCTTTTTCCTATCGTGATTGTAAAATAATCTTTCCAATACAACTAAACCCTTAGGAATTTTATTTGTTTTCAACTGAATTACCTCATTCCCAAATATAGTATCTTTACCATCAACTATTTCTACAAAATCTCCAAAGTCAATTTATTGACTTTCATACTCATCCACACATCTCGCGAATCTTAATATGTCATCATCATCATCAAAAACTTGCTAGTTTTTAATATTATCAAGAATTGATGACCTAGTTTACACTTCAACCTTTCAAATCCCTGCAAAAGTTCTTGTTTCACCTCTATGTTTGCCAATAAATTTTCCTCTGTGTTATCACCTCTCTCCATCCACTCTATGCCAAATGCATCAAAATTTTCCAACTCATCCCAAAAAACATTCCTATACTATCTCAATCTCTTATTCTTTGATGCATATTTAGCTCTAATTTGGGAAATCACAAGCTCTGAATCTCCATTTACCTTGAGATTCTTAATCCCATGCTTTTCAGCTAGTCTCAACCCTAATAGCAATGCCTCATATTTTTCCACATTATTAGTGCAAGAAAATAACAAGGTGAAAGAAAACCTAAATGTCTTTCCACTCGGTGAAACTAAGAAAATACCCGCACCTGATCCTTCTTTTGAACTTGCACCATCAAAGTACATGATCCACAAGTCATCATTATTTGATAATTGTTTTACTTATGTGTCAACTAGTGTTGTAGGCTTATCACACTTACAAGGGAACTCCTTAATTATGAACTCATTTATGCCAGTGTCAATAAGACATGTCATATTGTCAGTAGAATTATGCTCAATCATATGAGGTAATTTTGATTCTCTCTTAATATTGACATCCTTTCCATCAATGTAAAAATTGGCAAATGACAGGTCGCATAGCATGCTACCCCTCATTGATGCACTCCACTTTCTTGACAATAGCATCCCAAAATATGGTGGGATGTCTACAACTAACACACTCCTGGTTAAGTCTTTCTTAGGATACTAAGTCAGTTTATAAGGTAATGCTCTAATAGTACCAATATCCGACACTTCCTTGAATCCATTGCATAACACTTACCTTGAGTGGTATCCACTATCAGGCCCATTACCTCCATGATCTTGACTGGCATAACATTTTTTGATGCCCTTGAATCTATCATACAATTCTTCAAATTTTTCCCATTTATATTAACACTCAAGAAAAAGTAGGTTATGTTTTCAAGACAAACATTAATAGAATTCCCTAAATATACAATGGAATTTTTGACACAATTCCCTCTATTTCTTTCTCTTTTCTTTCTTCCTCATCCTTTTATTTTTTACAACTACCTTGCATAACCTTAGTAACAACAACAACTTTCATTAAGGCTACTTCCTTTTTGTTATGTTCATCTATTCTAATTATTTCTAGGAAAGGTACATAAACTTTAACTTGAGAAAGCAACTGTAACATATCTACTAGTGTATATTTTGGAAAATCAAACATTATAACTTCATCATTTTCTTGTTTCTCTTGTTGCTTGCTTCCCTTAGTTATCTTATGCTTCTTTTCCTTTGAGATAGGTTCAACAAACTTTATGATCATTTTAGTCTTCACCAATGGTGAAGCTGTATCTCCTTGGGGCTTTGGAATTTCATTATTTTTCACCCAAATCTTGTTAGTTTTAACCTCTTTAACCTTGACAACATCTTTCCTGTTATCCATTTTGACATCCTTATTTTTATCTTTTTATTCTTTGATAAATAGGCTAGCAGGCTTACCTTTTTCACCAGCAATAGTTTTGTTTCTCAACTAAAATGAGCTTTTCACTTGAACAGCCATTTATGCGGTCAATCTTGCAATCTCATTCTCTTATAGTCTCCTTAGGGACACTACATCGTCATCCTATTCCATATTTCAATTATTATGATAAAAAACACCTTCCTCATTAGAGAAAACTTGTTGATGGTATATTTCATTTCTTTGTCTCTGAGTATCCGCATCTATTCCATGTGACTCATCACTAGAAGAACATTATGCTTCATAAATATATGATCTGGTCATACAAACATCCACATCATCCTGCTCAATTTTAGGAGAGAACTCTTAAGCTTCCTGCCCTATTCCCTTAGCAGCAAGCAACTGAGAAATACCACAATGACCTTGATTATGTGGATGATCAGAAACCTCACACCATGGTCTATCTTCTACCAAATTTACTGAATGCTTTTGCAAAGGGTTTGGTGGATGTTGATCCTATTTAGGCTTCTAGTTGGGGAAAATTGGTTTCCCATCTTTCTATTTTTTATTATAAGGGTAATTTTTCAATCTAGGAGGTCTTTCATTCTTATTATACCGTTGCTTCTAATTTCCTATACCCTTTTCTTTCTTGGAAACGATATATTTTATGTCCTTCAAAGTGCTCAATACCTTATCCTATTTATCTTCATCTTTAGGCTTTGAGCCGGAAACCTTTTCAACTTTGTCCTTCAGATTCTTTAGGAGTGTAGGCTCTTCTCTTCTGCCACATTTCCCAAAAGCTCGCCTATTACTTACAATATTTATAGGAATCTTGAAAGAATCCCTCATGGTCTGAGGGTCTTTATCTCTGAGGAGATATGCCATTTTAGCATCAAAAGCATTGAAATATGTTGTTAGACAAACATTATCATCAAGCCTCAAGACCTGAAACAATTTGTACATTGCCTTTTGAAACCTTAACTTAAATTCTGTTACAGGCTCATTTAGTGACTTCTTGATATTATTGAATTCATTCAAAATGAAACTGGGATTGGTCTTATCACCATATTGTTCCTTGAATTTTTTTTAAAATTCACCCCATGAACAAATACTAGCATTACGTAGACCCTGTACCAATCCCTTGCATCTTATACCAAGGATTGGACAAACAGTTTCATCACAACATCCTCATGCTCTACTTCATAGTCATTTAACATATCCATAAAATATTTCAAATGTTCTTCTGCTGTCACAACATTATTACCAACAAATTTACTTTTATTTTCTCTCAAATCATTTGGGATGGGATTTGTTTAACCTGGAATACCATCAAATTACAATTTCCTATATCTCTCTAGTTGTATAGGTATTCTTTGAAATGGTCCCTCTATCCTCTGACAATCAATATCAACTCCTATATTATATACTTTAGGACCTCCCTGACTTGGATTAGCATGCTTAGTAGCATGGATTTTTGGGCCAGAATTGTTGTTGTTGGTATCCAAATTTGTTTTAGGACCATATTTGGAGGCATCTTGGTGATTTGATGAGGTTGTAGCTTGTGTAGCCTCATCTAAGCTTGACATCTTTAGGAAACTTATTTTCATTTTCATTTATGCATTTGCAGCTTCAATTTTTGTCCTCTCCAATTCCTCTGCAAGACCCTCACCCTCCTTTCTAACCTTTTCTAATGTAGTCTCAACTTGTGATGGTATATGTGGTGGAAAATTTGGCCTTGGAGTATGAGAACTCACCTTATCATTTATTTTGATCCCCTCAGCCTTTTTTTTTCCCTTATCTAAAACAGGTTTAAGATTTGGATCACTTGGTTGAGGCTTAACAGGGTCTAATGGTTTTGGGTATGAGGGTTTTGGTTTGGTATCAACTTGACCTACATGACCTACCTTATACATAGGCCTTATCTCCTTATCAAATATTTCACGTATGACAAGACCCTCAACACTTGGCTTAGGATTTTCTTGGCTCAAGGCTCTCATTGTTGCCAACTGTCTAGTCAACCTATCTCTTTCAATCACAACATGCATTAGTTTTATTTCTCTCTCTTTTTCTCTTTTCCTCCTAAGCTCAATTTCTTTTTGGATCTCTTTTCTTAAGAAGTCAATGTCTCCAAAAAAATCCTCAGGGTTAGACAAGGTCATTTCATAACTCGATGTATCACTTAGATCTATAAGGCTCACATCTTAATGTGCATGTCCAAGAAATAAAGGATTTCCATCATCCTTAGTAGGAGGAGGAGGCACATCACTAGTGATTTCTCTATGATGACTTGAAATTCTATTCTTTCTTCTTCTCTTTTCAGAATATTGAACATTAATAGGTCCTTTATTCTGACATGTTACATCCTCTTGGTTTGGTGTATTAAATAATGCATCAAAAAATCCATAGGTATTTGACTCTGAAATTTTAGACACCTTCAAAATTTTCAGGGATAGGATGTAAGCACTTACTTGTACCTTGATGTAGAGGGTTCTATGGCATAGGAGCAACATGAATAGGTTATGGTATTTTCTTTATCCAATCCTTCTTCTTCATTTTAGGAAGTTCGCTCTCCAATCTCTGTTCTGGATGATGCTTCATGAATGACCTAGTGTTCTTCATTCTGTGTACTTGTCCAAAATATCCTTCAAATTATATTAAATCTTCAAAATAAGATGCACACTAGTGCAGAGACTTTAGAGCTGCCACCCAATTATCTTGGGAATACCAAATGTCTAGAAATATTTGGTGGATTTCAAAAGATCTTTGGAACTTTGTATTGACAACTTAAAATGTATTTCACCAATGACTCAAAATGATTTGAATAACATAAGATATGGAAAAATTTAACACAAAACCATGGGATCGACCTTCAAATCATAGAAACACGATGAAAAATCTATCAAAATGGACAACCGACACACTGGCAAGAAAATTAATTTCCCCAATAGAGTCACCAATTTGTTGGTTTGTTTTACTGTAACCAGGTTGATCTTCTAATGTACCTATCAAATTTCCAATTCCAATCAAGGGTAGCTCAAAGGACCTGGACCAACTTTCGAGGATTTTAAAGACCTCCTACACTTTGGTCTCTGCAAGACCCAGGAGGGTGATCCATTAATGTGTTTACAACCTCTGCACCATTATCATAAACAACATTAACAATAAAATATAATCTCACTCAATAGCTCAATAGAACAGGATAAAACTGAATAGAACTGGTTGTTCATCAATAATATCAACCATTTAGAGCGTGAGATAATTACAACAATATTTCATAGTAAAATATAGTCATAAATTTTCAATTTGTAGCAAGGTCCATGTGAACACAAACAAATACCAAATCACAAAGAAAAAAATCAACTTAGATCAGTGCCTTACTTCCATTGGAGGAGTCAAATTCATAAATACCTAAGGGTTTATAATAGATTCAAGATGTAGCATATAAGATCTTTGATAATATTGCCTTATAATTTCACCACTATGTAACCCTAACTTAATACTACTTATCAGATCCTTGTACAAAAAATATCAACCTACAATCTCATTTAAGCATTCTTAATTAATTCCTTGAATTAAAGCTAAAATAATAATTGCACACACCACAACAATGAGATGGAAAAAATAACCCTTGATCACTTTATTCAAAATTCAAATATGCTTGTACACAGGAGAGACATAAGCTCAAATTTATCATTCTAACTCAAATTCTAGTACTGTTATAAAACATTATATCTCCATGAATTCAAAACCTGTAACAAAACTATTCAAAACCTAATTTGCATTTTCTTAGTAACTATTAGACTTTACAATTTTCCCTACAAATTCACCTAGACTCAACTCAAATTTAGTTAACTTGCTAAGCCTGTACTTCTGGCCTTGAAACCCTTCTTATAGAAAATGAATGAGGAAAGAAGCATCAGGCCAGAAAGTACACTTGTCACCAACCAATTGGACCACTCTGTGATATTTCAAATTCCAGTTACAACAGACATTCACCTGGAGAATCTTCTTGTTTCTTCCCATTTTTCTCGTTGAGGATGATTTGATATAGAAGCAAATTTTTAAGAGCATGCACACCTGAACTACCATGAGAAACAAAACCTAAAATTGTTATGACCACAATGGTCAATTAATTAATTGTTAGCAGTTACTCTTGCTTTTACTCTTCCTCAGCCAAATATGTATCCACCCATCATTGGTATTCTTCCCCACTTGGCCAATTGAAATTGATTAACTCATCTACCTTAGCTCTGTAGGGTGTATATTTAACTATCACCTGGTTTCCCTCATTTTCAAAAGACTCAAGAAATGAACTAGTGTTGATGATTTTATCCATGTAGCTGACTAGTAGATCTGAATCCAAGTCATCACAAATTAAAACAATTTGGGCATTAATGACCCTACTAGACTGATTTGTCCATTGGTAAAGAGACCTGATGTTACCCTGCTCATCAATTATATCAAGCAACAATGTATCACTCCAATCATCAAAACTCTTCACCAATTCTTTTATCTTCCTACTCAAGTAATCTAGTAAGGCTTGAAAACCTTACAGTGATTTAACCAACACTTGAGTAGGTTTCAATGATTGTGTCCTATTATTAACACTAAATCTTGAGGCTTTATATATTATATCCAAGTCATTGGCCCTAGGGATCCATTTCTCAATCAATGGTATTTCTACTTCTCGATCCCTATCTAAATTCTTTATTGCACCTATTAATAAAGAATAAGAAGAATGCACACCTGGCAATCTATTATCAATTTTTTCATTCAATTGCTGCAAAACTGTGGCGAAATTTTCCTTTTGCCTCAGTGCTGCCCTCTCCTCGCTATTCTTCAAAGAATTTTCTAGCTTTGTGATTTTTTGTAATAATTTCTTCTTTGTTGGGTCAATAGAGCATTCTAGCTCCTCATCAATTGGTTCTAATGTGGAGCTAATGGCAGGAGTCTCAGTAGGATACATTGGTGTGGAAACAATGGATGGTAATGATTTAATCATAGGGACACTTGATGATGCCTCTATCTGGTTGTACTTCAGTCTTTCCACCTCTATTTGCATTTCAATATTCCTTTGCTGCACCTTATTGTATTCCTCAATCATAAAATTATACTTCTCCATATAACTCCTTTTTTCAGCTTCCTCTCTTTTTGTTGTTTTCTGTGCCAATTTGGCCACATTCACAATTAAACTTGTAGCCTCTGTTGTTGAATTTTATCAAGCCCTTTTTATTATTAACCCTCTACTAAACTTAGGGTTAATATTTGTTATGCTTGGCTTTCTTCCCTCTAGGGCCAAAGCCCATATTGCTAAGGTCTCATACTCCTCACTGAAGGAAGAGTCTTGTAGCACTACCCTGACTTCTTCTTCATAATTTTGGAGGGGATGATTTGATTTCGAAACAACATTAAAATCCACTGCATCAACAATGTCCCATTCATGTAGGATCAAGACACCAACTTGATCAACCAATTTTCTCCCTTCTTCCAGAGTGATTTTCATAAATTCATTCATCACCTCAACCTTCACTTCATTATAATTTTCATCATCTGATCTCTCAGGCCTCTGAGCTCTTCTTTCCTTTCACTTTTTCTGGTATTCTCTCAATTTCATCCTCCATACCAATTACAAGAATGTTGGTGTTTTTACAAAAGTATCATCATCTAAGAATTCCTTACATGCCTCCATTCTTGCATCCTGCACAAACTTTCCCATTATGTCCAAGTCTGAAAAAAAAAAATAGTTTGTCATGGAGGGGATAGCATGCCTATCTGCAGGTCTTGGTCAGGAACAATAATTTCATCCCCACCTCCTCCTAGGACTACTCAATTCTTTTCCTTTTGGGTGCTGGCGATGATGGTGGTAGTGAGGGACTTTTATTTGGTGATGACTCAAGATCAATTATCTTTATGGCTCCTGGTGGCTTGAGATGTGATCTTGGTGGCTCATCCAGTTCCATTACCTTTTTTACTTTTCTATCCTTCTCTTCCTCTTCATCACTGTCATCTCTTACCCTCCTGTAGATGGGCTTGTGTTTTGGGGGTTGGTAGGTTGGCCTTTCTTCCAATTTCTCTATAACTTGTTCCTATTTAGAAAAATCCAACGCTAGATTTATTTTCTTTGTCCTTAGAATGTCCATGATTTACCTAAAGTCTTTCATCAAAAAATTAATCTTTTTATGAAAAGGGGTGAATTCCATCAATGGATCATATTTTGGATCCATCTTGTGTACAATAGCCAACAACTTATCATAGGCAACCCATTTTTCTTTATTCAATTCTTGCTTACTCAAATCAAAATCATTCTTGATCAAGTCCTTAGGAAAATTGAACTCATGCAAAAAAAAATCTGCCTTTATTCTTTGTTTGAATAAATTGAAGAAACCCTTAGGGTTACATTGCCTTCTAGGACTAAAACTTAAATTGTACAAATCAAAGAATTTTCCAAAATGCAACCAGCCTCCCTTTGCAATAACAAAATCAGACACCATTGTGTAATCATGATAGAAATTCCCTTTGCCCTTTCCAGTGAGATTATCTTCATGAATGTAGCCAATCAGCCACATGCCCTCAGTAAATCCAATCCTTGGTGGCACATTTTAAGGCAAGATGTGTGGAGCTCCCTGAAACCCATATACTCTCAAAATAGTGTTGACTTGATATGGGATGATATCACCCCAATTGTGGAAGATCCTCAAATCAGGCCTCCTCTCCCCGGGCCTAAGAAAATCATGCAATTCTACAGGAACCTTGGGTAAATTCACCACCAATCTTTCTCTAATACTTGATGCAAAACAGTTTTCAAACTTCACATAGTTGGAACTTTCTCTGTTATATGAAAGGTCAGCAGTTCAAGAAAAAACATATGCATATGCATAGAATACCAATAAAAAGGTGTACTTGCATTATTATTTTCTAGCTTCACTAACCCTTCATGTATTATCTAAACTAGGAAAGAAGCAATATCATAAACTACAAAAAAATTTGGATGTTGTATTTGCACCCCTGTGAACATGAATGCTATTGGCATCACAGTGTTAGGGCTAAATCCCAATATTTGGCATAGTTAATAGAAAGTAGCCTGGAAGTGTTTACCAAAAATTTCCAGTCTAAAAGGCTCCTCACTAGGGCTGAGATGAACTCTTGAACCTCCTACCCTGGCCAAATGAGGTGGGAGCATCTTAACTCTGAAATGAGGTTAAATTGTCTGATATTCCTGCTTAATATTTTCAAGCTCAATAGGGAATAAAAATTCATTAGGTTCAAACAAATCAAAAACCTGTTGAATTTCCTCTTTGTTAATACTCAGCAAAACCCTTCCATCATTGTCCCTGACCACTTGCATGATAGAATCATACCCTGCAACCACTTCTCTGTGCAAATCCACATCAAGGAACACATTGGGAATGACCAGTTTTCCCATGTCATACATCCAACCATTTGAGAATGGGTGGGGAAAATTTATTTGTCCAAACCATAGTCTAAACAATTCCAAACCCTTCATCTACACCCTAGCATCAGCTACATTAAAGCAATTATACACTAACCCCTCCCCAAGGGTTTTTCCTCACATTAAGACCTACCCCTTTCTTCTATCATTTGTCGAAAATGGAAATTGATCTAAGAAATCATCATATAGGTTCCTTTTCAAATAATCAATTTGGCCAAAATGGTGCTTTGACGGTGCCATCTTGAACAAACTAGGGTTTACTTAAATAAAAAACCTAAACAAACTAGGACTTTTAAAGGGTGCAAAATTACAAATGAGTAATTCACAATTTGAACTAAATTACAACCCTAATACAACTTTCAACAATTTCCCAACAATCACACAACAAATCCTCCTAAATTCAGGCTAAAAGTTCATAAGGAAATGTAGAATTCAACTTACAATTTTTTATCTTGTAGAAACCCTAATTCCTCACTACATCAAATCGTGAATTCTTCCTCGGTTTTTAAAACCACTCTACGAAATTC
Source organism: Sequoiadendron giganteum (assembly GCA_007115665.2). Lineage (NCBI taxonomy): Eukaryota > Viridiplantae > Streptophyta > Pinopsida > Cupressales > Cupressaceae > Sequoiadendron > Sequoiadendron giganteum. Next base: position 99,954,999 of record CM021109.1, read on the forward strand.
CTTGAATGCTTTTGTGACAATAAAATAGGGAATCAATTCATTTATTCAATCAAATTAGGTAAGAATACATCCCATTTTCCATTAAATCTCACTCAGGTGCTTCACCAATGGCTCCAATCACATTTGATGCAAGTTTGAATATTACTCATTTATCTTCATCTTGGTTGGATCATCTAACGACCCTGCTTAGTCATTCAAACATTGACTTCTACCATAGAAAATGGCCCACCAACTCCTGGATCATCAAGGAAATCCACGTGTCATCAATCCCTTGATATTGCAATCACTAACCAGCATGCAACTTCTGATCGTGTGATAGCGAAAAACCATAGATCTCGATCATCAACGATATTGCACATTCAGATGGCTACCAACGGTGACCTTAAATGTCGAGCACCTTTTCCACTGAGATTAAAACATCTTTGCCCATTAGAAACATTTTCATTTTATACCCACTTTAGTAACCCACCAATTAATGTATTAAAGCCGGCTTAATATATCAAAGAATTCCCATGTTCCTTCGGCTACACCATATGTGACAAATGGTGCCCGCCCGTGATATAATGATCAATCAATATCTTATGGTGGGGTCAGCACAGGATGGTGGGGAGTGGCAAGATCAAACGGCCCCGCATCAACTGTCAAGGTAATTTCCCCTCTACAAAATATAAAACACTTATAAAATTAAAGGGGACACAACTAGGTCGACGACAAACCATGAGATGAAGTTGTTTTTAAAAGGGGCATGGGGTCACCCTAGACTTAGGAAAAATTAAAACCGACCCCAAGAAAATATAACAAAAGATTAGAAGGGGACTTAGCCTAGATGAGATGATGGGACTTAAGTTTTTTTAAAGTCCCCTCAAAAAGTAATGATTAAATAGAACAAAGCTAGGGTGTTAGATATAAAAATGGGGTTCTACATAAATACTTGTAATGGTAAATCCCTACCCCTAGACATTTCAAAGACCATTTTATAGCAAAAACACCATGGAGAACCAGAAAAATAGGAAAAATCAATTAAATTTGCAAGGCATATTTGTTTAAGTTCCATCAGGTGGTTCAGTTAAATTCGGTGATAATACATCTACTAAATATGTGGAAAAGGTTCAATTAGTTTTGATTGCAAGAACAACATAGATGATGTTCTTTATGTTTAGGGTCTCCTGCATAACCTTCTAAGTGAAGGATATATGTGTAGCAAAGGGTATAATCTTGTATATTAGGAAAATGGTTGTGAGATGAAAAAAGGCTCTAAATATCTATTGGAACATAACAATCTATTGAGAGGGGATGAATCAATTGATCTAAAAATTAACTCTAAAAACACTTTGAGAAAATAGATTATTTGAAACCCTTTAATGTGTATATTGAGACTTTACATGTTAATAGAAAAATATGCACACACACACAATAATCACATAACACAGGATCTATGTGGAAAAACCAAGATTAGGAAAACCACGGTGATAAATGTTGCTAGGAGCTACTATCCTAATCCAACCTCACAAGCTTGAAGTTTAGTTACAATTATTTAAGGGCACCAACCCTAAGGAGTCACCAATCCTCTAGTTTTAGGATCATCCACTCTAAGGAATCACCCAATCCCCAATCTAAGAACCTACCTAGATATTTGATGGCACCCACCAATTAGATTTGCAATGCAAGATATTACAATTTTGATAACAATTTTATGTTGTAAATTATTTGAAACTATGTATACATGTATGTTGCACACTCTACAACTCTTCCTCTGCATTGGATCTCATTATCCACCTTTTATTCACTTCCTTTTCTACACCCTTGTTCTCTACATCTACTTCTTACTCAATAACACATCCCTTTTTATATAATACACCAGATTGAATGAGCGAAACCCAAACAAAAGGAACCAATACAATCAAGGGGTTTATCCTAAATGTAAATCTAGATTTGAATTCCTGATTTTTTGTTTTCTTTATCTTATTCATGCATAGAGAAATATTTTATAGTTGCAACAACATTATTTGCACTCTGCCTCTCCAAACCCCTCTATTTCCACACTTCTCTCCAATACTTGGATATCACGACTCCACACTTAGGAAACTACCTAATTATCTTTATTTTCTTCGCTAACTAGTAGACACGTCCTTGAGCCATGCACCACTAACCAATGCGACTTGAGTCTTCTATTAGGATTTTCATTATTTCATATTCAGGAAGCATACTCTTCATCAAGCCATACGCGCATTAATTTCTGTTGGAGAAAATCTTCTAAGAATGGAGATCTATAAACCCAAAATCAAAAAAAAAATTAATTTATTCCTCTTTTCATAAGATTTGAACCCGGTCTTAGTTAAATTAGCACTTCCTGCCACCATTCTACAACTCAAATGACCAACTAAATCAATTATTGGAGCACGTAGACCAATTAATTTCATTCTTCTATTCAACTTCTTGTCAGAAACCACTCACATAGAATTAACTGTTTAAAACCATCACCTTCAAATTCTGACCATTGATTTTGTCTGTACACGCCATGATCCATGGTTCTCCATTCACCTTGATGACTTTAAGACATTGTCACCAGATTGTTCTTCTTTAAATCTCTATCATTGATCTTAAGGTCCTATGATCATCATGCCTCATTACATTGAAGGGAATTATAAATTACACAATCCAAAGTCTTTCTTTCTCTTTGATAAGCCACCTTCAACCTATGTGTCCACATCAATGCCACACAATTCACAAAAATGGTGTGATTTACATTATCGAGTAATTGATCTTTGTCATTTTTCATCACACATTAAAAGTCTTTACACATCACTGTTGTAATCCTTACTATCAAGATCCAAACCGTTGGTATATTGGAGGGACTTGAAATTGACTCCCTTTGAAATGAGATGGTCTCACCAATACATGATCCTACATGTCACTCATTACATCATATTTTGATGTCACCAACTAGTCACTTTTTGCCACGTGTCACTATCTTGTCTGCCTTATCATTACTATGTGTCAGCCACATTACCATGAAGTCATTCACCTTAACATTGTATCGAAGGGAGTCATTAAAGGGTCACTTTGATATTCATACATCTTCCTGATGATGACCCATCAAAATATTGAGGAGACTCCAAAAAACCTCTCTTTTAATTGGCATTATCTCATCGATATATCTCCACTATTCTTCATATGTCACCATCATAGTGTCGAAGAGACACTAAAATGAATTCTATTTGTAGACATGGAAAATGTACATTTTCGATCTGGCACACATGATCCTGATTACTAACAAAATTTCTTCCTGAATCATAATTTCAACACTTCATCATATTTTGTCTCTTAACTTAATCCATGGCTCATTATTCATCTAATTAAGTCTTCTTCCTCTAGTGATTAAATTAATCAATTCAATTTAATTAACCTTACATTTTTGTTTAATTAAATAAATCATTTTATTTGATTAAAATCTCTAAAGTCCTCTTATTAAATTAAATAAATTAAACCTTATTTGATTTAATCTAACATATTACTCCTTAGTTAAATAAATCAAATAATTTATTTAATTAATCATTTCCTCTCAATTCTTCATTAAATTAATTGATCTATTTGAGTCAAAATTGTCAAATAATCCAATTCTTCATTAAATTAATCAAAATATTGATTAATTTAATCCCTATCACTAAAATCCTCTAGAGAATACAACTTGCACAATAAATCAATTACTTTGGTTTATTTAATTCTCTATTTTCCCTCACATGCAATCAAAAGGGAATATTCTCTCAATTTGAATTCAAAAATTCCAAGTGGACTTGTACATCCAACAAGGAATTCAATCCTCTTACATGTCCATGTGCATTGAGCCAAGAGACATTAACTCCATTTCTTTCATCCCCCCTAAACATGTCACTTCATCAAATTCAAAATTCAAACTTGCGCATTGATCAAAATGTGCTCAACCTTCAACCATTCACATCTTGACAAGTGGCACTTGGCCATTGGATGTTGAATGATCCCACATTGCTCAATTTCACTCTCTCTTCCAATTTGAAATCTATAAATGAGAGACTCTTCCTCTCATTCTATCATCCACAATTTGAGTAAACTTACTATAATCAACATCATCCTCATCAACAATTACATGCAAAGTTACTCTCTTCACATTGAAAGCTAATTTTTCCCATTATGACTCAAGCATTCATCATATTCAAAATTTGTAACTAGGTTATGCTCAAATCTCTTTGGGAGATTCGACCATGTCTAAATCACTCACATTTGCAACTTAGGAGTCGGGAAAGGGCCAATTTCAACATTCAATTGACACCAATTCCCCCATGGGATCACTATTGTATTTGCTTAATTAGGATTAACTCTCATTTTTTTAAAGTTTTGTTCTTCATTTCTTCCTAGTTTAAGTTAAATAGATGGATTTCATGGGGAATCTATCATGCTTGTATACATATTGAGCTAACAATTTGACATGTTTGTTTCTCTTGTGCATTTGCAGGTTTAGGGGTTCACATTTTGGTGCTAGAAGAAGGGCAATCTCGAGGTCTAATCACATTTTTCTTGAAAATTATGTTCTTTTTTCCTTTTTTGAAGGTCACAGGAAAACTGCGCCGCACATAGGTCTGTGACGATATATCGCACCGCTTTTAGAATAGAGGTTCAATATTGCACCGCTCAATTTCCAATCTGTATCACTCTGCTTTCTCGTCTGTTAAATTTTTAAAATCTCTAAATGTGCCGCACTCAGGTCCACGGCGCTATATTGCACCGCTCCATTTTCCAAATTGCATCGCTCTGTTACCGCCTCAGAAAAATTTAAAATTTCAAACCTGGCCACTTCACAAACTGCGCCGGTTGACCATATTGCACCGCTTTTATGGTCTTTGTGCCTGTAGAGCGTTGCTCACAATCAAACACATGACGTTATATAGCGTCGCTTTTGTCCAAACTATGCCGCTAAAAAACAGTCAAGTTTCAAATTTGACATAACTTTTTGATTTTTTGATTTTCTTATTCTTGACCTTGTTTGTTGTCTTTGTGCTCTCTGGTTTTCTGTCATTTTGTAGTTTGGAGCAAGGAAACAAGCAAGGTAGAAGGTTCATCATGGCATCATGTTCTTTATGCACAAAGTGTTTTTAAACACTAAAGTGTTGTTCAACACTCTTTAAGGGTTTTTAAAATTTAGTTTAAAGGAAATTTGTTAATTTCATTTTCCTTAGAAACAACTAAATTTCTTTTGGGTTTAAAGAGAACAAACAAAATTTCTCTTTCAAAGTTTGCAGGAACTTCTCGAGGTCATAACTTTTGACTCGGATGTGGGTTTTGGCTGAAATTTAGCAAGTGGTTTCTTTATGAGGTGGCATATAGATTCCCAACCTATCAAAGATAGGTCGATGCCAATTTTGGCATACTTTTTGTGGCTTGAAACTTTCATCTTGACCCTCAAAATGACATTTTAGTGTTTTTTCCTAGTTTTTTGAAAGTTGTTTTTGTTAATAACTCAAAACCCATGTTTCCAATTTCAAATGTTAGTTGGAAATTCATCCTATCTTAGTATTGGGTAGTTTTTGGGAAAAAATAGGACTCTCAAAGTTATGCATGCAAAATTACCAAAAATGGAAAAATCTAAAAAATTGTTGAAATCTCATTGTATCAAGTGTTTTTAAACACTTTTGGGAGAACTTATAATCCCTTTTTAAGGTTTGTTTACTTTATGCTTTAGAAAACACTAAATTTTCTTTAGGTTTTAAAAAGAACAAGCAAAATTTCTTTTCCAAAAGTTTGCAAAAGGCTAAAAAGAACCTTAGGAACAACATACTAGATTTTGTTTAAAGGTTTAAAAAATTGAACAAGACAGTTTCACATTTCCTTTGGTGCTTAAAAATAACTCATTATTGCTTTGAGGGATTTAAAATGAACATGTTTTTTCTGTGCCTTGTAATCTTTTTTGCAAAGTAGTGTCATTTAAAAAGGCGTATATGCTTCTCTCGCACTTCACGACGATCTTGAGAATCAAAAGTCTTTTTGTTGACACTAAGTTGCATAAAAGATTGCCTCCACATTTGAATTTTGGGGTTAAAATTGAGCCAAACATGCGAGTGTGAGCACGATATATTGCGAGTTTTCTCCCTTTATTTTTCAATGAAGGTTGATTGAACTATGGGATATGCCAGTTTGCTATTGTTTATCTTAGAGGGCTTGCCTTGTGGGAAAAAGTAATCACCCAGAGGAATGACCCAACCGGGAACACGCTAAAGCCAAGCGAATTCCAACTAGTATATAAGTGTGGATTCTTGAGAAAAGTTCAAGAATCATGAGGATTATTCCAACAAGAAGGGCATAAATGGTCTCTCGCAGCATGGATAGTCCCCCACAAACGGAATGCCCGAATTAAAACCTCTTGTTTAGAAAAGGCCAAATCCTATCTATTTGTTGGTGCAAAAGGTCATGTCCTTTGAAGCCACCCCATGTTATACATGCAGTTTTGTTGTAGAGATGAAAAGTATGCCATGAGAGATTCATGGGTACTGATGCTTGGTTGACTTGAGAAGTGTGTGTCGTGGAGGGGAGTTAGTGTGGTCAAGCATCTAGTCATCTGCACAAAATATGCACAACTGGATTTATCCAAGTGGGAAACCAATAAATACTATCTTTTCAACCTAGGGTTTTGCATGTTATTGAGACACCTTGCTTGGTTCTAAAACAATTGAAAAAAAAACATCCACAAAGAGATCTAAATTTCAAACCCCTTGGAGAAAACAAATATCCATTGACGAATTCAAGTGCTCTTGCTTGCCCTAGGGATTCCATCCTTAGAGGTTTCTAAGTGCTTGGATTTTATCATCATTTGTTTTCACCAAGGGTAAACACTAGGAAACCTTTGCCTTGATTTCCTTGATTTCTACATAATGCACTTTGTGGGATGAAAGAAAATTAGGATATTGGACATTTAGTTTGAAAATCATAATAAAAAAAGTGTTTGTGGTAAAAAGAACCAAATCTAAGCAAGATAAATAAATAAATGAGCCACACATGTGCTTGTTCTCTTTTGAGTCTTATGGTTTTCATGCAAACATTGTTCTTTTGGTTTGAATTACTCCTAGGGAAAAACATGTTCTTCATTACCTTGGTCTTGTAAGTAAGTCCTCATAGGGTCATCTAGGATCAAAATCATCACTTCACCCATCTCTCAAACATCAATCAAATCCCATCTCACCAACAACTTTTGGAACCTTGGAAACATCATTCATGCTAGACTTTTGGAAAATCAAAATCATCTCGTTTATCTTAACACACCTAGCCAAATTATCATCTTGTGTACACATTTTCTCTAGGATAACACAACTTCCTAGAGTTTACAAGTGCATAATCATCTCTGTTTGACTTAACACACTTAGTCAAAATCTCATCAATCAAAATCAAACCAAACCAAGTCCTAAAATCTAGCATTGGTCCAAAGTTTCTAAAAGTTCAAACACTCATATCATTCACCCCTTTCATCCTCCATCTCATCATTGGTCGTAAACCCATTAGAGGTCAACAAGGTCAAAACACAAGAGGAACATGAAATATAAACTTTATTCATACATCATGAGTAATCCAATTCAACCAAACTATCCAAGCCTTACAATGCCAATTGATTTTAAAAACTTGCATTTGTACAATCCATACATTGGATCATTATCTCCTCCAAGCATCAATAGTACAAATGTGAGCATGCCCAATCTAAATTTTGGAACATCTTTTCCTATGGTAGATTTAAGTCAAAACCAAAACATACAAATCTAGATCAACCAAATAATCAAGGCATGGGCCTTCCCCCTTTACCAACCTTCAATCAATTGAATCTGAGCAACACCCCCTTCATAAATCAAAGCGTCATATCAAATCCTCCTATTTTTCCATGGATATCACAACAAAAAATGGAAACTATCCCAACAACCCCAACGGTTAACACATCTACCATTCCTCAAGTGTCTCAAGGACCAAGAATCTCAATCGCACCATTCACCACTCAAACCTTGGCAATCAATCAGACTGTTCCACTCACCACAACAATCAACACCATTCCCAATCCACCACCACCACCGCCAAAACACAACATGAAAAATTCATTCTCTATCATGTTGCAAGCTTCCCACCAAAAGGCACTCCAAGCCCAACAAGATGCACAAGTAGCCTAACAAGCTCAAGCTCAAGTTCAAGCCCAACACCAAGCTCGACAGGCACAAGCACAATTTTGGGCACTATTACAAGAAATCCATGAAAAAGTCTATCAATAAGTAGCACAACAAGGAGCCCAAAAAATAAGCTTTGTTGGCACAACAACAACTAGACCAACAACAAGCGTTGTTGGTTCAACAGAAAACACAGGCCTTACTCCCACAACAGAGCTTGCAACAAATTCCCATCACAATCGTTAAAAATGATGATCAAGATCCTTCGACCAATGATCATGTTGAAAATGTCTCTACATCATCTAATGAGTTAGAGGAAATATCTCAAGAATTTATTACAAAGCATGATCAACATCTTTCACCAAAGTCTAGCAATGGACCTTTCCAAGACATATTTACATCCTTTGACCTCATGGTTATAGATATTGAAGGAATTCTTAACTCACCATTTGATCCAAGTCCACTCAAAGATCAAGAGGTTATTGAGCCACTTCCAATGCCTTATGATGATGTCCAAGAACCCTTTAAAATAAATTCATCCTTTGAAATTGACCGATGTCAAGAACTTGATCCAAAGCATGTTGAAAGCAATTTTGACATTAATCAAAATCAAGAATTTTTATATCCAAGATACTACAATGAGGTGATGGCCACTCTCCTATAAGATATCACAAATGATGATCATATCCATATAGCACATACTCCTCCATCTACCCATAATATGCTTTCTTTGGATGGAAACGTAGATGATTGTCATTCAAAACATGAGTCTTGTACTCTTAAAAACATTACCAAGGAACAAGAGTTTCCTACTCTTAACATTTGTACACATGATCAAGATATAAAGAAATCCAAAGACATGTCAGAAATGGGTCATGAAGAAGGCTCCTACAAAAGTTGTGAATCAGAAACATCTTATGAAATGAATCATGAGGAGGAGTTTTATGAGGACAATGAATCATCAACACTTCTTGAAGAAGCATTACAATCTAATATCTCACAAGATCAAGCTAAAGATATCAATCAGGCATTCATCCCACATATGAAGGATCCTATCACTTATAAACTTGGATCACTCACCTTTATTAGGGCAAGCTACCTTATCAATGAAGAAGTTGTCACTTTTGAAGATACACCACAAATAAGAGAAGAATTAACACCTTGTTTCCAAGGTAAGTCATATCCTATTGCAAACAAAATTTTTGAGCAGATGAATTATCAAGGCTGGGGATTAGGCCTACAAGAACAAGGTATCCTAGAACCAGTACAGATTATTGGCAATCCTAAGCATCAAGGCCTTGGTTATTTGACAATCAAGGGATATAAACATAACAATGATACTTCCACAAAACTAGGGGCAACTTCATCTCAAGCAAACTTCAACATAGGGAGCACAAAAAATCCTTATGATGAAACTAGTGTCAATACTACAACTAGCCATGTCATGAATTTTCATCCACCCATCACCCCATCCATGAATTGGGACCAACAAAAAAAGAAAGATTCAAATCAAAGCAAGAAGAATATCATCAAAGAAAAAGAAGTAGGAAATCATGAAGGACAAATCAAATACAAGTGGATACCAAATAATACAAAGAAAAATTATCCCTATCAAACTTCATCAATCAAAGAAACTATGGGGAAAAATAAAAAATGGAAAAATATCCATCCATGATGTCCACAAAGGAAAAAGAAGGATTCTCAAGCAACACACAAAGTGTATCAAGCAGTTGGTCCTAATTCCATGCACACTTCTATATCCACCCATGATTCCTCATTTTCCTAAGTTTCGAGAGTCAAAGGTTCCAAACTGTCAACCAATTCATCTATTATTCCTTAACACACTCCATCCATGCTTGCACACATGATATCCAATTCTCGCATTGACCATGTATTGGCAGCAACCCTTTATCATAAGGATTCAGAAGGCACTCTATCATGATCTACGCACAAAGAAAAAATTAATTTTGGTGTCAACAATGTAGATCAAGAATATCTAAAGTTGCATTCAAGTGCACGTATCTTGGCAAGGAAACTTCTTCAAGAAGGATACCGATGGAAAAATATGATAGAAGCATCAACATCACCAGGTGAGTCAACATCGGCTTAAAATCTCTCAGAAAATTTAAAAAAAAAATCAAAAAATCAAAAAAATAAATAAAAAGAAATCCAAAAAAGTAAATAAATCAAAAAAATGATTGAAAATGGTAAAGAAAACAAATCGTCCTTAGGTGAAAACCACTTTGGTGGCACTTTGGATAGGTACCATGATGAAAACCTAGCAAATAGGTGTCATGTGTAGAATCGAGCATCTACGAGCGTCATTTCAAGAGAAAGCATCTTATCGCATCCATAATAAAACCAAAATTTCATCCATAATAAAGCCAACATTCCAGCCATATCATCTATTCATCCATAAACCGTTTATCCAACCCTTATCTTGATCTTGACCCAATTTGGTACCGACTCCACATGTGTTTATTGTAAACATATTGACATGGGTCATTTTCATTGATCCCAACCTACCCAATGTTATATGATCCTTGAAGCATTATCTGAATGAGCATTCCTCTATTTGAACCCATTATCTTATTGCAAGATGATCCATATCCATTCATCCATCAATCTATCCAAGAATCCACCCATGGTTGTTCAAACATTGCTAGACACTGGGGGAAAATATTTATATCTTGCTTCGGGAATAAATCTTGATCTATATCCTCCAACTTATATGGTGATCCGAACATTGGCAAACATGAAATCAAATTGGTCAAATCATTTGTGAGCATGAATCCAAATCACTAGCCCATGTCATATTTTGATAGGAAGACGTTCATGATCAAGCTTTATCTTTCATCGAGTATCAATCCAAACAATTCATATTAGTCACATCTAATGTGCACGTCAACGCCACATCCAATCATAAAAATAATTTTGTTCCAAAACAAGCTTCATCAATCTTGATCAATCGAATCCAATCAATTATCACCTTGTTTGACTTAACACACTTATTCAAACTATCATCTTGTGCACGAGTTTACTCTAGGATAACACAACTTCCTTGGGTTTACAAGTTCATTATCATCGCTCTATTTGGCTTAACACACTTAGCCAAATTATCAAATCCATAATCACCTCATTTGACTTTTAACACACTTAGTCAAACTAGCCCCTTGTATGAGTTTACTCTAGGATAACACAACTTCATAGATTTTACAAGTGCATTATCACTTTTTTTTGACTTAACACACTTAGTCAAACTATCAATCCATCAACCCAATCGATCAACATTAAGCTTGGTTCTCAGCAAAATCCCAAAATAGGGCACCGATATCATATCCACATCCAAATTGTCAAAATTCATCAAAAATTCAAAAATCCATATCATGTCAAAATCAAAATGAAAAATAGAGTCATCTTGCCAAACTATGTCATCTCTAAGCTTGAATGTAGGCAAGGTTGATCTTTGATCATCCCCCGAGACATTTATATCAGTCTTTTAAGCGTTTGTCGCATTGGCAATCCGTTTTTCCATCTATTTTACATCTTAGGTCAGTCCTTAGGCGTTCATTGCAATAAAATGGCAATATGTTTGGACATCTATCTCATCATTGAGTCAAGTTTGTTTTCATCCAAACTACGCTATCTCTGAGCTTAAACATAGGCAAGGCCATCCTTGATAAGCCCCCGAGACACAAAATCCAAATTTTATTTTGAAAAATCCAAAAACCAAAAAATAGCCTCAAAATATCTGAAAAATCCAAAATGGTGCATCCATTTCATCTCGCTTTCACCTGCGATAGTCATCAGTCCTAATAAATAAATCTTCCCCTCCACCCTTTGGTAGGTCAGTCAGAAGCAAGTCTAGCAGGTTCAAAAGTGAACACTCTAATCATCAGAGTCTTGAAAGTCTAGGTCAGTAAGCAAGCAAGTTGGTCAACTCGGAGTATCAATAGGTTATTACCCAATTAGTATCACCAAAACCCTGATCACTACATGTCCTAGGATGAATCCTTCCCATGATGGACATAAGCATCAAGTACCTCATAGTAGTTTAGTCTTGGCTAGCGGTATGAAGAACATTAGCTTGTTTGGTTTTCTTTATTTGGTCTTCTATTGACTTATCTTGTTTTGTACTCATTCCAAGGACCTCACGATGATTCCTAAACAAAATAGGTTTGGAGAGAAAGGAATGGGGCAATGATCATTATCATTTTTATCTGCTGTACTTGTTGGATGTTCTTGTAAAATAACTTGGTGAATACTTGCTTTGTTAGGTCCGTCCTAGCAAGGTTTTTGTATGTCAAGTGTGAACAAGAATGCTCCTATCTGATTGATGAGCCAAAGTCCATCACACTAGGTACAATGCCATCCTGGTCCTTTATACCTTGATGCATCATACTTATGTGTGTTATCAAACATAAAGTAACTGGCCCTCTAAAAATCCCAACTCCTGGTAAGCAATGCATCATCATCATCGGTAATAATCTAAACTTGTGTGGATCCTCCTTCCATCCATCTTATTCTTCTATCTTTTCTAACATTTCTATCTAAAATCGGTGTGTTGTATCAAAATATACACGAGGCTACCCATGGCCGATGACTGTCTATACATCATTAGAATTGTCTACATCAAAATTATTATCTTTTGTCCTTTGATCAATAGAACCACTCCTCTCACATTTTATCATGATCTCGATCGGAAAATCAAACATTTTTGCTCAATCTCTTGAGGGGGCAGTATACCTGCATAATCCTTTAGTTGGGGCAATAGTGGGGCATCTGAATTTTTTTGATAAAATCTTGAACTTTTGATCGTAGCAGTTTATTCTTTGAATCAATGCAACAAGTACATTGCTTCAAAGATTGGAAAAATGTAGACATGGAAAATATACATTTTTGATCTGGCACACTTGATCCTGATTACTAACAATATTTCTTCCTGAATCATACTTTCAACACTTCATCATATTTTTTCTCTTAATTTAATGGATCATTATTCATCTAATTAAGTTTTCTTCCTTTAGTGATTAAATTAATCAATTCAATTTCATTAACCTTACATTTCTGTTTAATTAAATAAATCATTTTATTTGATTAAAATCTCTAAAGTCCTCTTATTGAATTAAATAAATTAAACCTTATTTGATTTAATCTAACATATTCCTCCTTAGTTAAATAAATCTAATCATTTATTTAATTAATCATTTCCTCTCAATTCTGATTTAAATTAATTCATCTATTTGAGTCAAAATTTTCAAATCATCCAATTCTTCATTAAATTAATCAAAATCTTGATTAATTTAATCCCTATCACTAAAATCCTCTAGAGAATGCAACTTGCACAATAAATCAATTACTTTGATTTATTTAATTCTCTATTTTCCCTCACATGGCATCAAAAAGGAATATTCTCTCAATTTGAATTCAAAAATTCCAAGCGGACTTGTACATCCAACAAGGAATTCACTCCTCTTGCATGTCCTTGTGCATTGAGCCAAGTGACATTAACTCCATTTCTTTCATCCCCCCTAAACATGTCACTTCATCAAATTCAAAATTCAAACTTGCACATTGATCAAAATGTGCTCAACCTTCAACCATTCACATCTTGACAAGTGGCACTTGGCCATTGGATGTTGAATGATCCCACATTTCTCAATTTCACTCTCTTCAAATTTCAAATCTATAAATGAGAGACTCTTCCTCTCATTCTATCATCCACAATTTGAGTAAACTTACTATACTCAATTTCATCCTCATCCATAATTACATGCAAAGTTACTCTCTTCACATTGAGAGCTAATTTTTCCCATTATGACTCAAGCATTCATCATATTCAAAATTTGTAACTAGGTTATGCTCAAATCTCTTTGGGAGATTTGACCATTTCTAAATCACTCACATTTGCAACTTAGGAGTTGGGAAAGGGCCAATTTCAACATTCAATTGGCACCAATTCGCCCATGGGATCACTATTGTATTTGCTTAATTAGGATTAACTCTCATTTTTTTAGAGTTTTGTTCTTCATTTCTTCCTAGTTTAAGTTAAATAGATGGATTTCATGGGGAATCTCTCATGCTTGTGTGCATATTGAGCTAACAATTTGACATGTTTGTTTCTCTTGTGCATTTGCAGGTTTAGGGGTTCACATTATTGACATAATGAGGTCTCACCGTCCAAATACCTTTTCATCCACACTTTCTTTTGCAACATCACCCTAGTCAATGCAATAAAATTCTGCCACCTTTCAACCACATCATATTCAACTGCATGTCACACTTTCCATCCTAGTCATACTTCATTGTTGGACCCACCAACGGAGTATCAAGAGGATGTAAGATACAGTCTCTTCGAACTGCCACTGTTACTCTAACATAGCATTACCTCTCCCCATTTCTTCACTGATGGTACACCAAACTCAGACTCTTCGAAGTTGTGATATCTCCCCAATGAAACATACACACTACCAAAATTGGAAGGCTAGGTACAAGGGGTCAATTCCCATAGGATTGTAAAGACATAAGTGATGACTTGAATGACTTGCAACCTTCAATAACAGGTTAGTGACAATATAATTATATTTGAAAAATGTGACTATAGACTCCTCATATCACCATTTTCATCAGCTTGTGCAAGACTTTGCAACATGTTCTCTTTGCACCATGAACAACCTGCACATTTCTAGGACTTGATCTGCACCTTTTGACATCAATGATGATAATATGTCAATAATATCCCCCTTTTTAATTGATGGAAAAACTCTAAATTCTTACACAAATTGCAATGCTAAAGCTCTATACCAATTATACCAGTTCACTCCCCCTTTGACGTGTGTCTCCTCCATGCTCCTATTTTTGAATTTGAGCATATACCTCCCATTTTCCATTAATAGCAAAGGGTAGACTCCCCCTAACAAATTAACCCTCATAAGTATACCTTTCACACCATTTACATGGATAAGTGAATGGCAAGTGAAGCCCCCCCTGGATGCATACTATATCACTAGAATCTAGTGATGTGGTGTGGGAGAAATTACACCCAACTTCTACCTCAGATATTCAAATTGCCTTGTTGAAGGAGGCTTAGTAAAAATGTTAGCTACCTTTTTTTTTGGGACATATTCCATGTTGAATTCTTTATCTACAACCTTCTCTTTGATGAAGCGATAATTAATAGATATATGATTTTTTCTAGAATGCATCACTTGTTTCTTTGAAATGTTTATGGTGCTTGAATTATCACATAGAATTGAGATCAATTTTGTGTACTCTACCTTGATGTCCTTAAGTGTTTGCTTCATCCATAGGACCTAAGTACAACAAGCTGCTACTCCTACATGCTCTACCTCAGCTATGGAGAGAGTAACCGATTCTTGCTTCTTACTCATCCATGAAACCAATTAGTTTCCTAGAAAGAAAGATCCTACATGAGTGATTTTCTTGTCATCTATATACTTCTAGCCCAATCAACATCAATATATGTGGTCAAAGTGAAATCTTTGCTTTTGGGGTACCATAGACCATAGTCAACAATTATTTTTAATGTATCTGGAGATTCTCTTTACTGCATTTACATGAAACTCTTTTGGTGCATCCTGAAATCTTGCAACCATGCATATTGCTTGCATAATGTCTGGTCTTGATGCAATTAGGTATATAAATCTTCCTATCATTGACCTATACATAGTTCGATTTGCCTCATGTGAATCATCTGATTAACTGAATTTACAACCAGCTATAATGGGGGTACTAATTGGTCTACTATATTCCATCCAAAAATTCTTAAGAATTTCCTTAGCATATTTAGTTTGAGATTAATATCCCAATTTCTATTTGCATTATTTGTAAACCAAGAAAAAATGACAACTCTCCTAACATAGACATCTCAAATTTGTCTTGCATGTGTGTATCAAATATTTTACACATTCTATCATTGCTACCTCTAAAAATGATGTCATCTACATAAACTAGAACTATCATGTTCTCACCTTCTAATTTGAAGTATAAATTCTTGTATGTGCACCCAGTTTTGAAACCTTGGTGCTAAAGATATTGATCTAATCTGGAATACCAAGCTCTTGGTGCTTGTTCCAGACCATACAATGCTTTCCTCAATCTGCAAACATAATCTATTTCTTCTAAGAGCTGAAAAACTTTAGGTTATTCAATGTAGACTTCCTCTTCAAGGTTTCCATTAAAAAATGAAGATTTAGCATCCATTTGATATACCTTGAATCCCTTGTAAACTAAAAAGGAAAGAAATGTTCTTATTGCTTCTAATCTTTCTACAGGTGCAAATGTTTCTTCAAAATCAATGCCTTCAACTTGTGGATACCCCTTGCACACCAGTCTGGCCTTGTTCCTAACCACAACTCCATCTTCATTCAACTTATATCTAAATACCCATTTAGTACCAATTACATTTTTTCTTGATGGCCTAGGAAGTAACTCATGTCTTATTCTTCTCAATTTGATTGAGTTCCTCCTCCATGGCTTTTATCTAGCTCTCATCCTTATTGGATTCATTAAATATTTTTGGTTCAATCTAACACAAGAGAGTTAAATTTACTTGTTCCTTATTCCTTTCAAGTCTTCTCCTTGTCTAAAATCCTTCATTTTTTTCACCAATTATTTGATCTGTAGGATGATCCTTTTGTACATATTTTGTAGTGCCTCATTCAACCTCCTCCTCATCCTCTTCTTCTCATTCCTCTTCTTCGACTATTGGACCTACATCATCATCTCTTAGAAGATAGTCTACAATATTCTCCTCTTTAGTCATCTTTAAGCCTTCAAAAAAAATTCACAACACTTGAAGCTTTTCCAACTACACCTTGTTATCTCTTTCATAAATGCTCTTTATTTTTTCCAAGACATCACATATGTAGTTTGACAGTGCATAACCTTGCCATGCATAGAATCGTATAAATTGATCATAATGGCAAGCCATGCTTTTTCATTATTCTCATAGTCATTATTTCCTGCACCGTCAATGGGAATAGTAGTAGGAGGAACATATTTGGTTTTGATTAAGATCCAAACATCAAGTCCTAGAGATCCCAAATATCCCTTCATAAATGAGCTCCACTTAGCATAATTTTTTCCATTGAATCGAAGTGGCTTGTTTGAAACATCTTGATTTTTCATTGTGTTCTCACTACCAAAAACTACCTGAGTTGATTAAGCTTCACCTAGGGAGCTTGTCTCGAATACCAATTTTTGGAACATAACAATCTACTAAGAGGGGGTTGAATCAGTAGATCTCAAAAATTTCTCTAAAAACACTTTGAGCAGGTTGATTATTTCAAACCCTTTAATGTGCATATTGAGACTTAACATGTAAATACAAAAATATGGACACACACAAGCATCACATAGCATATGATGTACATGGAAAAACTAAGATGGGAAAAACCACGATCATAAATGCTGCTAAGAGCTATTATTCTACTCTAGACTCACAAGCTTGAAGTTCAGTTACAATTCTTTAAGGGCACTAACCCAAACAAGACACCAATCCCCTGGTTTGAGGAGCACCCACTCCAAGGAAGCACCTATCCAAATATCTGATGACACCCACCAATCAGATTTAAAATGTAGGATATTTGAATTTTGATGAAAATTTTATGTTGCAACTTATTTGCAACTGCATGTACATGTATGTTGCACACTCTACAAATCTTCCTCTACTATGCACCTCTTTATCTACCCTGTATTCACTTCCTTTTTTGCGCCCTATTCTCTACATCTACTGCTTACTCAACAACACATCCCCATTTATATAATACACCAGATTAAATGAGAAGAACCCAAACAAAAAGCACCAATACATTCAAGGGTTTACCCTAAATGTAAATCCATATTTGAATTCTTGGTTTTTGTTTGGTTCAACTTATTTAGGAATAGTGCGTTATTTTATAGTTGTAATAGCGTTCTGCACACTTTGCCACTACAAACCCCTCTATTTCCACACTTCTCTCCAATAATTATAGATCATGACCCCACACTTAGGAAACTACCTAATTATCTTTGGGTGATCCCACAATACGGGTTTACAATTTTTTGGCAAACTGGACACCGAACTAATTGTTTTTATCTAAATCTTCACTTTCGGGCTCCTATAGCAGCTAAACTGTGAGAAATTTGAAGATGATGAAAACTAGTGATTTGTGACATTTTGTCTATACATTCTAAATATATTTTTTTCATTTTTTTTGGAATCAGATTGCACTTATTTTTCTATCTCCTTCGAAAACTAGTTTTTTTGAAAAAACAACATTTTTAAGGAGTGACGCTCACCGTATGCAACATAATGTTTTTTGTACAAAAGATAAAATTTTAATTCTTTCGAATTTATATTTATAACTATGATATCTAGCACTTTCATTTGGTTTAATAATTTTTTATTGAATATTTTTCCCTTAATCAAGTTTTGAAGTCAAACCAAATACAATTCAGACATAGGCCGACCGTTTACAACATAACTTTCTATGTATGTATCGAAATTAATTTTTTTATTTTTAACTGGATCAAGGAAATCAATACCTAGCACAAACATATTTTTTAGAATTTTATTTTGATAATCTTCTATTTTTTCACATGTGCAAAATAGAGAGCTTGATTTTCGGTGAAAAACTTATGTTTAATCAAACTAAAAAAACAAATACATAATAAAACTAAAACATATTAAAATTATATTCATTGGATAGCTCATTTTGAGGACTACCATCATCTAGTTGGGCCTTTGAAGTCTCCTCCATTTTCCTCCTCAATCCAAGCTTCGAAGAGAATTTTTTTGGAGTTTTTTGGTGTCAGGAGGGGAGAATGGGGGAAAAGGGGGGGTTCGCTCGAACTAGGGTTCATTCGAACCCCCTTTCCATAGGAGTTTTTTTTGCTTATTTTTTGGGAAATGTGAGACTCAAAAGTAAATGGTTTCGCTCAAAGGGGGGTTCTATCAAACCCTATCTGGGTTCACTCGAACTAGAAGTTCGTTTGAACCCCCAAAAACATTTTTTTTTTGCATGGGGTCATTTCTGGCAACTTTTCCTTCCTCACTCGAAAGGTAAACCACTTTTGTGGGTTCACCCCTTTCTTTTCTTCACTAACTAGTAGACACATCCTCAAGTCCTGCACCACTAACCAATGTGACTTGAGGATTCTATTAGGTTTTTCATTCTTTCTTATTCAACAAGCATACTCTACATCGAGCCATACATGCACTAATTTCCGTTGGAGAAAATCTTCTAAGATTGGAGATCTATAAATCCAAAATCAGATACACATTTAATTTATTCCTTTGTTCATAAGATTTGAACCTGATCTCAGTTAACTTAGCACTTTGTGCCACTGTTCTACAACTCAAATCACCAATTAAATCAATTTTTGGAATAGGTAGACTAATTAATTTCATTCTTCTGGTCAGCTGCCAGTGAAAAACCGCTCACACAGACATAACCATTTGAAACCATCACCTTCAAATTTTGACCATTGGTTTTGTCTCTACGTACCATGATCCATGGTTCTCCATTCACCTTGATGACTTTAAGACACCGTTTTCAGACTGTTCTTCTTTAAATCTCTATGATTGATCTTAAGGTCCTATAATCATCATGCCTCATTACATGGAAGAGAATTATAAATTAAACACTCCAAAGTCTTTCTTTCTCTTCAATAAGCTACCATCAACCTCCATGTCCACATCAATTCCATGAATTCACAACAAGGATGTGAATCGCACTATCAAGAAATCACTCTTTGTCACTTATCACCACATGTCAAAATTATTTACACATCACTACTATACAACTTACTATCGGGATCCACACCGTCGATATGTTGGAGGGACTTAAAATTCAATCCCTTCAAAATAAGATGGTCTCATCGATACATGATCCTATGTGTCACTCATGACAACATGTTTTGATGTCATCAACTAGTCACGTTTTTCCATGTGTCACTATTTTGTCTACCTTGTCATCACTATGTGTCATCCACATTACCAAAAATCATTCACCTTAATGTTGTATCGAAGGGACTCATTAAAGGGTCACTTCAATATTCATACTTCTTCTCAATGATGAGCCATTAGAATATTGAGGAGACTCTAAAATTCCTCTCTTTGAATTGGCATTGTATCATCAATATACCTCCACCATTCTTCATATGCCACCCTCATAGTGTCAAAGAGACACTAAAAGGACTCCTATTAACATGATGAGGTCTCACCGACTAGATACCTTTGTATCTACACTTTCTTCTACAACATCAGTCTAGTCAATGCAATCAACTGCTGCCACCTTTCAACCATGTCATCTTCATACTACACATAAAATTTTTCATCCAAATCATACTTCATTGTTGGACCCACTAATGGAGTATCAAGGGGACACAATATATTGTCTCTTCTAACTACCACTATCACTCCAACATAACATTACCTCTCTCCATCGCTTCATTGACAAGACACTAAACTCAAACTCTTCGAAGTGGAGATGTATCCCTGATCAAACATATAGACTTTGCCAAAATGGGAAGGCTAGGCACAAGGGGTCAGACTCCACATGATTACAAATACATAAGTAATGAATTAAATGACTTGAAACCAATAATAATAGGTCACTGACACAATAGAATTCTATTTGAACACTATGACTATAGAATCCTCATATCACTATTTTAATCAACTTATGTAACACTTTGCAAGATATGCTCTTTGCACAATAAAAAACCTACACATTTCCAAGATCTGATCTACACCTTTTGACATTAATTACAATAATATGCCAACAAACTCTAGTTCCAATAGGAAGAAGGAAAGATGGAAATGTTTATCAGCTCAAAGGTGCTAATAGTTAGTGATTTACGAATTAGATCAATGTAAGTTGGTTATGGAATAGAAGAATGTGTCACATTGATTTTGATAGCCTAGTGAGGATCAGTTCAATTCCAGTTGTGAGAGATTTTCCAAAGATTACAAAATGTTGTCTGCAAGGAATGTCAGATTGGGAAGCAGGCTAGAAAGAGATTCAAAGTCAAAGAACAATCTACTATAGAACCTTTGGATTTGGTGCATACAAACCTTTGTGGACCTACCAAAATAATAAGTTTTCAAGGTGACAGGTATTGAACATCTTATTAATTGATGATTACTCTAGAATTTAACTTAGATAACTTTTCTCAAAGAAAATCAGAAGCTCTAGATATGTTTAAAGCATTTAAATCTATGGTTGAGAATTAAATGAATATGAAAAAAAAATGTTTGAGATCTAATAGAGGTGGAGAGTTCACTTACAATGAGTTTAATTTTTTTTGTGAAGATCATGGAATAGAGAGGAAATTTTCAACATCAAGGACTCCTTAGTAGAATGGAGTGGTGGAAAAGAAGAATACGATTGGTCAGGAAGCAACACGAATAATGACAAGAGAATAAAATACATCGAATGTCTACTGGAGATAATAAATTCATATTGCAGTTTGCATACCTAATAGAGCACAAGCAAGAACAAATAGTTCAAAGACTCCCTACGAGTTATGGTATGGAAGAAACCCCATTGTCAAATATTTTAGATTATTTGGAAGTGAATGCTATATCAAGAGAGATGAAGAAAACTTAGGAAAGTTTGATGCAATATCTGATGAAGGAATCTTCCTCAAGCATATTCTACAAAGAGAAAGGGTTACCGGTGCTACAACAAGAGGCTGAAAAGGATTATTGAAAGTGAAATTTTCAAGGTGGATGAAGACCTACAAAAAGGTTTAGTACTAGTATATGGATATGAAACAAACGAGTCCTCTTGTAGAGAAGAAGAAAAATATCAAGGAAAGGAAAAATAAGTGTAGGTTGAAGAGGAAGAATCTCTAAAAAGGATCCCTAGGACTCCTAAGTATGTGTAGAAGAATCATTTTGAAGATCAAATCATTGGTGACAAAAGAAGAGGAGAAATGAAAGAAGAAATATTGATATGGTAGAAGAACAGGTAAACTTATGTTTACTTTCAAATGTTGAATCGAAAACATTAATTGAGGCATGCAAAGATGAATATTGGAACAAGCCTATGGAAGAAGAACTAATGAAGATTGAGAGGAATCAGACTTGGGAACTTGTACCAAGACCAACAAATAAGAATTTTATTGGAACTAAGTAGGTATTCAAGAACAAGATAAATGAGAGTGGAGAAATAGTGAGAAACAAGGAAAGACTTGTGTTGTACAGGCTACTCAGAAGTAGAAGGAATATATTTTGTGGAGATATTTTCTATGGTGGAAAAAATGGAGGCTATTAAGATGTTTTTGGATTTTACATCATGCAAGGATTTCAAAATTTATTAGATAGACATGAAGTCTGCATTCTTGAATGGTGAGTTGGAAGAAGAGGTATATAAATAAACAACCAGAAGGCTTTCAGTTATTAGACAACCCTAATATGATCTACATATTAAAGAAGGCATTATATGGACTCAAGCAAGCTCCTAGAGCTTGGTATGCAATATTGGATAGGTACTTGTTGAAGCAAGGATTCAATAAAGGTACCAAAAATAGAAATCTTTATTTCAAAGTTGAGAAATCAAATCTTGATTGTGGTTGTGTATGTTGATGATATAATATTTGAAGGTAATGAAGCAATGTTCAAGATCTTTGTAGAGTAGATGTAGAATGATTTTGAAATGCTAATTTTTGGGGAGATGAATTTATTACTTGAAAGTTACAAACCATTCAAACAGAGAAAGGTATATTCATTTCACAATCAAAATATGTGAAGGAAATGTTGAAGAAGTTTGGAATGGATGACACAAAAACCAGTATGTACTCCCATGGCTATTTGTTGCAAGTTGAGCAAGAAATATGAATATCCTAAGGCTTATCAGAGCAAGTACATATCAATGATTGGAGGACTACTATATCTAATTTCTACTAGACTAAATATCATGCATGTAGTTTATCTTGTGGCTAGATTTCAAGAATATCCTAGTGAATCACATGTGGCAGTAGTAAAAATAATATTCAAATATTTGAAGGGCACTTTGGAACATGGCTTGTGGTATCCAAAGGGTACAGATTTATCTTTGAGTGCTTATAAAACTATAGATTGGGCATGTTATTTTTATGATAGAATAATTATAAGTGGTAGTGCATTCCTTCTTGAAAGAGGATTGGTTTCTTGGCTAAGCAAGAAGAAAGATTCAATGTCATTATCCACTGCAAAGGAAGAATATATTACTACAACATCTTGTTGCACATAGGTGTTGTAGATGAAGAAAATATTGGGTGATATAAGAGTGTCATATGATGAACTAATTCCCATCTTATGTGATAATACACATGTTATCAAAATTTTAAAGAATATAGCAATGCATTCGAGGAAAAATCATATCTCAATTGGGTATCACTTTTTGAGAGAGAAGGTTGCAGAGAATGAGCTGAAGTTAGAATATGTTCCTAAAAAGGATCAGGTTGTTGATATATTCACTAAGGATATTCCTAAAGATACATTTGAGAGTCTTCAAGATAATTTGGGGGTTATTGCCCCTCCTTTCAAATAGATGCATAATGTAATGTATGAGCCTAGTGGATATCAAGATTCATTCCTTGTTTTGGAATAGTATTAGTGGCTACCTCTCAAGGGGAGCAATCAATGGCATTGTTGGTTGTTGTAGTTAGGGGGAGTGAGTTTTGTCATTGTGTAGATATGAGAAAAAAAGGAAATGTTTAGGTTTTAGTGGTTGTTTATTTGTGTAGCATGTTCTATGATCCTAAGGGGGAGTGTGCAAAGAAGTGAAATGAAAAGATGTGCAAAGAAGGTGTGAATAAAAGAGAGTGTAGAGAAAGAAAATGAAGTTGAAGAGCAGTGGTTGTTTTCCCTTACAAGTATTACTTTTAGGGGAGAGAAAATATATGTTTGATTGATATCAAAGGGGAAGAAAAAGAAGTTATGTTTTTTTCTTTGCCATTGATTTCAATGGGGGAGAGAATTAGCTAAAAAAAACTTATAAAGAAAGGGGCATAAAGATAAATTGTTGGGAAGAATAAATTCTTGTGTAAGGGGAAGAATTGTGCACTGATGTGTAGTATGTGTTGTTGATTAGAGCTTTCTCTTTCTTTTGATGGTTTTTCATATTGCATGTTTCCATCAATGACAAAGGGGGAGATTGTTGGAAGCTTGTGTTTTCATTTATGTCAACAAATTGTTGTTGCATTGATGTCAACTCTTGAGGAAGTAAGTGTGTTGGTATGTTGTTGGTATTGGTGATGTACCTAGAGTGGTATGCTTGGAGTGGTTAGCATTCATGTCAATACAATATGTTGGTGTTTTCATTGATGTCTTACTTCAATATGGTTATAGAATCCTATTGGATATATGGTTTGATATGTTATAGAGTATTGAAAATGCTTGTGAAGGTGTTGTGGAGATGGTAGTAGTTGGTTGCATTATGTTGTCATCAGTATTATCATTGGTATCAACCTCTAATGTAGCAATGATGAGTAAGTGATTGTGGATATCAACCTATTGTGTGCCTAAGATATTGATAAGGTGTTGGAGATGTTGATATTGTTTTGGTGTTGATTGATTTCCAAGTTATTTTCAGAAAGTTTGAATAAAAGAGGAAATAATAATGCAAAGTGTGTACATAATGGTAGAGTGGTATTCTAGTTTTTTCTTTGCATTTCTTCTATATTGAATATTTACTTGTGTGGTTCAGATATGTTGATCAAAGGTGTTATATCTAGAGTTTCATATTTTAGATGTTTTCTGCAAAGGAGGTTGTGTTCACAAGTGTGTGAACTATGAAAATAGTGTTGTCTAGAAGAAATGGTTTTGGTCCACATTTCTCTATTTTTTTGTTTATGATCTTATGTATTTGGGAGTTTTCTTATAGTTTTCATATCTATATTTAGTCTAAGTTGTTTGTGTTTTGGTCCTCTACAAGGTTGGATTCATGTGTGTATAGTGCATGGAAAATAAAAAAGGTGTACAAAATGAGTATGTTCTTCAAGTGAAAGTTGTTGCAAAGG
This sequence comes from Sequoiadendron giganteum, assembly GCA_007115665.2. Lineage (NCBI taxonomy): Eukaryota > Viridiplantae > Streptophyta > Pinopsida > Cupressales > Cupressaceae > Sequoiadendron > Sequoiadendron giganteum. The sequence continues at coordinate 99,980,180 of CM021109.1, forward strand.
ATTTTTTGGAATTTAATTTTTTGATGGAATATTCTAGATTTTTTTAAAGTTTTTTATGTGGTTTGTGAGTCGTATGTAGATGAAAGGAGGCGTGTAGTTAATTTTTTAATGGTGTTAACATGGGTTTGGCTGACCTTAGGTGTTTACACTAATTGCGGATATGCTTCAGTGTTTGTGGAAGCGTGGCATGGCATATATGTGTAGATTTAGGTCTGAGTTAAGGTATGATGTGGTCCACTTTCATTCCTTTCCATCGTAGGAATTTTTTGGTGCCGAACTAATTTGAATTTGCATAATTGAGGTGTATAGCCAACCTTGTAAAAAAAATTCAATGTTGAAGATAGAATATATGTGTTATGAATTTATGGAGGATGTGTGCATAGTGTGTGATGCGAAGTGTTGATTTGTGAAGTGAAAAAGTGTGAAATGCAATGCAAGATTTGCTTCCTAAGACTACTGGAAGCAGGGAGCAAAAGCTGTCCACATTATTTAGAGAGAGTGTGAATCATCTGGTGATGCAGTGGTGGATCCTTTCCATTGCTGGGAGATGAATTTCTCATTGTAAAAATCTTCCTTCTTCTTCTTTATAATTTGATAGTCAATCATTGGTAGTGAGCCCTTCTTTCTTTTAGGTAGCGAGCCCTCTAATAGTGAGTGTATTGTATTTATGTTACAATTACATTATACACAGAGCTAATCCTCATCGTGTTTTTCCATTCTTGGGTTTTCCATGTAAATTTTGTTTTCTAATGTGTATGGTGTTAGTTTTTTGTTGTTTATGTTAATTACTTTCATGTTGAATTAGTATAGCAAATTAAGGGTCAATAAGGATGAGGTTTTTGACATTTTAATGAATAATTGATTCACCCCCCTCTCAATTGTCCTGTGCATTCAAAAAAAACTTTGGGAGATGCATGGAGACTCAAAAAAACTTCCATTCCCACATGAAATTATTGTGGATTGTCTTGTTCCACTTGATGAGTTTCTACCAATTGATAATAAAAAATTATAATATTTATTGATTGGGAAATATATGATGTTCTGATGACATAAAGAATTCTCCTTGTCCTCCTATAGAGATTTCTATTGAGACTTAATTTTCTATATACCCTAATCTAAATTTAGAGGGTTCATCTTCTTCATCTATGAGTCAACATACTAAGGCTAAGGGCTCTATTAATCCAAAATTGGTTAAAAAATTTTATGTTCACATTTAGGCATCTAGTGTGGGAAATTTTTGGGATTATAAGTGTATTCAAATGGAATACATTAGGATCTTATCTCTTCATCTCTTGTTACTTCTAATAATTCTTTTATTGCCATAATTTTGATTACTTAGGGTGACTAATTGATAGATGTTTTAGGTTTATATTGTGAGTCGTATATTACAAAATTGGAGAACACTATTGAGGATGTCCATATCCTCTTTGATGTTACTTCACATAGAGTTTCATCATCTTCTAAATAGATTTTGTGGGGATACATTTCATGATCATTTAGAGGAGTCACATTTGTCTTTAGATTATGTTCTACATCTATTTTTAAGACATTTTGGACTTTCATCTTCTATAGTATGGTGTAGAATATTTGATTTGATTGTGAAAATTTTTGGTATCAACATAGAGACACTTGAGAAAAATTTAGAGAAATCACACTTCATCCTTCTCCCCTCATATTCCTTTTAGGAATGGGAAGAAATCATCTATATCATCTTTTTTCCTTTTCTTCCTAAGGGGAGGAATGCTGTTTGACAAGAATGGATCATCTTCAGAATTCAATGTCGAGCATCTACCATCATTGTAGGAGACTCTACATTGAGGGGGGCTACATATTCTTGCTTCTTCTCTTATTGGGGGACTTATTAATCTCACGGGGTTTTGTCCTTTTCATTCTTTAATAAGAGCATGAGAGCATTATTTATTTTCTCTCTTTAGAGGAGTAGTTTTGTCCCACTTTTTTTTATCCTTTTCTCCATTTGTGAGAGATTTCATTTGTATATAGGTAGCTAACATGGCCTAATAGTCAGGAATCATTATCATCATTGCATGAATATGGTTTTTTACCTAACCAATTCACCTAGTAGGTCCTTTTCACATGTTAAGTTTACTTAGGTCATAGGAATCTCTTTACAAGTATTCATTTGGATTATATCTTATCTTTTAGTATGTAATTTAATTTTTATCTTATAGGTCATCTAATACTAGTTGTTTCATGACATAAAATTAAGAAACTTGTCATGATCTTTTCAAATCCTATATCTTATGTTGGCTATATAACCAAAGGGTTCTCATTTCTGAATCAATCAATTATAATCTCTTTTCCATCCTTTAATAGAATAACATTATTCTATCATAGTTGATCACTCTTACAATTTTATAGAAGTTTTGAGATCTTGGGTGGCTACAATCTTCAACAAAATATTGCATGGTATTGACCATTCTATACCAACTCTTACAATGGCCCTATAGCTAGTATTTTTCCACTATATGTTACAATTCAATATTACTAGCTCGATGTTAATCCATGAGGTTTTTATTTTTTACTTCTAAATCTTGAAAGTGTGTAAATTTGTCAAGTACATATATGTCTTATTGTTATTATTTCTATTGACTATTCTAACATAAACTGCAAAAAGAATTTGCAGTTGTAAAGGAAAATATATTAGGCATAGACAAAAAAAAATTTTAATTATTCCCTTCTACTTTTCTCCAATTTTCCCTCTCAAATAGGCTAAAGTAGAATATATGAAGAGTCAGACTTGTAACTCTAGACATTGACTCAAAGACCTAATCCATATTTACAAGACTTTTCATATTATATAACTATATAAGATATTTATCTTAAATAGATATTTATACCATCAACAAAAATCAACTATGATAGAAATTTGTATTGACTACGAAAATTTAAAATAATAACTAATTAATAAATTTTGAAGTAAAAATATACTAAATTCATTTAAAAATTAGAATCAAGACTTTTATTATTTACACCCCTCACCAACTCTTCTCCGTATGTACATGACAGATAATGTTCAATAATGTTTTAAAAATAATAATAAATTTCACATCTTGAGTGGTAAGTAAATTATTAGTATTAGTCTAAATAAAGACAGACAAAGGAATCCTATGTAATTTCTAGTTTCTAGAAACCAACGACAAATAAAATAGCCACAAAATATATATATATATATATATATATATACATTTTTTACTCGCTAAAAGATTGTTGTGGGCCACAAGGCACGTTCAACCCTCCATGAAAACAAAATCAAATTTAAATGAAACAAAGTCAATCATCCTCCTACTCACGAAAGAAATAAATATATATGATTACATCGAAAGTCAAGAAGGTGAAAATAACAATCCAAACCATTTCTATCTACTTGCGTGTAAAGAGATAAGAGATGATGTAAGTTGGTGCACTGAAACTGTCAGTAAAAACATGTGAAACAAGCTCTCTTTAATGGAGTATTGAGAAGAGAAGGTGGTATAGATTAGACTGAGTTATGCATACGACTAAACAAGTCCAACAACGTGGTTTTCTATATTATTCTGTATCGTTTTATTACTGAGCGAAGGGATATATGCAAATATATAAAAATGGTCAATTAAAAACCCTTTTTTCAAAGATAAATAGTATGGTTTGACTGTATATTTATTAAAAAATTTATAGATTAGTTAAAAGTCGGATCTACGATCTTTTATTTGTTTTTGAGACGTTCTACTATTAAAATAACTGCCCTCTCCCTGATAAATCTATCTTCGATTAAGATGTAATTCATTTTTCAACAAAAACTTATAATTTTGTTCTAATCTTAATATATTTTATAGATTAGTTAAAAGTTGAATCTAAGATCTGGGACATTCTACTATTAAATTACCAACCCTACTAGCATATTTTAATTTAAAATGTATGTCATTTTCCAACCATACGTATAATTTTGTTTGAATCTCAATATATCTTTGATGAGGATAATGAATTTACCATCATACTCTCTCTGTGCTAAGGTCGAGAACCATTTCATTTGAAATTGAAGCTTCTAATAGTGATTACAATGGCTTCAAAATCTATGGTGGTATCCTCCGTTTTGCTAGTTCTTGTCATGTTATGTTCTTACAGCAATTTGGCTGCTGGGAAGAGAAAGAATTTTGTGTATTACGCTCACGAAATCACTGAGGGACTCAATTCGAACACCGTCATAGTTGCAGGATTGAATGGATCGTCTTCAAATCTCATAGCCTTTGGAACTGTGCACATATTAGATCACCCATTAACACTTGGGCCTCATCCTTCCTCCAAGTTTCTGGGAAGAAGTCAAGGAATAGAAGCCAGTTCAGATGTTAACCAGAACAATTTTCATCATCGTACAACTTCTATCTTTCTGACAGGGAGATACAAAGGCAGCACCATTGAGATGCGAGGCGCAGATATATTTCGCCTTCCCATAAGGGAACTGGCTGTCATTGGAGGAACTGGAAAATTGAAATATGCTCGTGGGTATGCGTCTGTTGAAGTAGTAACAATCTCTGGGCCCAATATTACTTTAAAGTTCAATGCTACAGTTGTATTCTAGTAGATTCTGTCAGATTGAAAGCAATAATACGGTGGATTTCTTTCCCGTAAACAATCAGAAACATAGTTTCATTTCTGTTACTGTTGAGCAGTCAGTTTTTTATTTTCGTTCTGTTAATAGTTATGGAGATTGCGAGAGTAGTAGCTCAGCGTAAAATGTCTGTCTGTTATGGTTAAATGTATTCAGGCATTTACGTGGGACCCATGGTTACATAGAGGATCACTACGTCGGCAACAACTTACCGAGCATTTAAGCTCTTTAGTAACAGTAACTCAGAATTTTATTTTATCCAGAGGAATCGACAGGTTAGTTAAGCAATTTGGAGTTTTTGTTGTTTTTTTTTTTATAGGATGAGCTTTCATATAATCTTTTCAACAATGTGTAATGGACCGTCATTTACATTCTGGGTAAATCAAGAATTGAACTCATGATATAGATAAACAAAAACAATAATTGAGATCGAGTGAGCTAATCTCAGGGATCAATAGTAACTCCATCTTTTGATAGGTAATAAGAGTCTATATGCACACTCGTAAATTTGTAGAAATTATATCAACCACATACAATTTATATTGAATAGTATTAACAAATAATTCTATCAATAAACATTACTAAGTTGAATTTTGATCATTAATATATATTCTATGCAATATTAATTAAATAAAAATAAAATATCATTGATATAGTTAATAATGTTTAAATGTTGACAAATAAAATTAATTTAATTATATTATCAAAAATATATTTTGTAAAGAATGGTGGAATCATAGAAATTTGTTAATATATTTTAAGTAATTTATTTATTTATCTATTTTTATATGCATAGAAAAAATATAATGATGTTAGCTCTATGTTTGGGTTTGAGGACCTTCATTTGTCCTCTCATGTTCCTATAGAGATAGGTGCAAAGAATTCTCCCGTTGGGTTGGTTGCTATTAAGAAGGGACCCCTTTCTTCGACTTTGAGTGAGGGGATTCTTTTTGACGAGTCTTTAGATGCTACTACTCTTGTCCAAGCTGAGGTGAAGGGGGAACGCCCTTGCCAAATCTTGCCTCTTACTTAGGATTCCAGATGTTGTGGTGGACAATACTATTGCTACAATGGAAAACGCTCTTATTATGAGGTTCTCAGGCCCCCATCCAAATATAGACTTTGTTCACAACTAGGATTTAAAGAAATGGCATTCTTTTGGTCTACTATAGGTGGCTTCTATGCCTAAAGAATTTTCCTTTTGTCCTTCCAAAACCTTGAGTGGGGTAAGGGTGTCATGCTTGGTGGGTTGTGGTTCTTCGAAAATCTATCCTCATTCTAAAAAGATGGACACTTGGATTTGATGCTTCCAAGCAAAACTTCGATTGGGCCCCTATTTGGGTAAGACTTCAAATGTTTCCTCTAGAATTCTGAGATGAAAATATCTTCCATGGTATTGGTAATGGTCTTGGTTCTTTTTTAGCCTTAGGCAAGGTCATGAAAGACAAGAAACACTTAGTTTATGCAAGATTTTGTATGTGTGTTGAAATTGGTAAGCTTCTACCAAATAAAATAAAGATTCAATCCAAGCTAGGTGTTTGGGAGCATATTATTCTCTTTGAGTCTTCCTCTTTAGCATGCTCTCAGTTCCTCATAGTTGTTCACTTTTCTCGGTCATGCCAGGTCTTCAAAGCTTCCATGAAGACTTGTTTTGAAGGGAAGGCTTTTGGTTTCTCTATTGTTAGGCCCATTGAAAATTATTTCAGGCCCATAAAGGAAAATAAAGACACTATAAGCACCTTGGTTAAAGGGTTGGATGTGGAAGATTTTGTTGATGTCCTAAGGGCAAACCCCCTCAAGGATAAAAGTATTCCAATTTTAGTGGATGAGGTTGATTCTTCTAGGAATCTTAGATTGACCCATTTGGATCAAGCTTCCCTTATGAGCTCTTTGGTTAGGCTCATCTTCAATCCTCCTTGATTGGTGAGGCTTCCTTCATTTTGGAAGGGTTTCAAGTGCCTTTCAAAACCTGTTTCATGAAGGCTTTTAGTGTTTTGGGTTCAATACCTTGATCTACTAATTTTTTTGTTGGAAATGTTAGAAACTTTGGTGTTTGGCTATGATTCATTCTCTTCTCTTTGTACAAGGTTTCAAGCCCTTATAAAACCCTTCTTAGCTAATAAAAAATAAAAAATATATAATAAATTGATATTCTATATTAAACATGAATATTTACATTTTTTTTGAATGTCAATAAGTACTAAGTTGATGTGGATAATAAATAATTCATTAGATCCTCAAACACCATAGCTAACATAAAATTAATAGGCTTGTTAATTCATACTTTAAATATATATTTTGAATTATAATCAACAAAACATTTATTACAGTTTAAGTAATTGAAAGGGACAATACTCCATTTAATAACATTCTTTCAGCACTATATTTTGATACACAACAATAAACATTAGGGGTAATAAGTAAGATGGTCAATTGACATAAATGAAGAAGTCCAAGATAGCTCAAATAACACATAGGGCAATTTAATAATTACTATGGGTAATTTTACAATCATTAGGGAAATTTTGTAATGAAGTGGTACTTTTGTTACATACTTGAAAAATTTCTAGTAATGCATTAGAATGCTTCAAATTCATCTTCTGATCATTTTTTAAAGGCTTTTGAGATTCTTGATAAGATTGTGATTCTTAACAATATGTTTATATGTACATAGAGGTATATGAGAAAGATTTGAGCTTAAATGTTTTGTCTCACTATTAATGTTTTTCCCTAAAGGATTTTGGGTTCTCAAGGGTAAATCACCATGTCTCCTATTTGGTGGTTTACGCTTGATTTGAATTTTCTTGCAAGTTCAATTTTATGTAATTATTTAGAAGTGTGGTGTAATAACCTTTCATTAACATTTATAAGTGATAGTTGGTACTAAGGCCTAGCTTTCTAGAATTTGCAATTAAAGCTCAATATTAAAGAAATTTATTTCCATTATGGTGTTAGTGGATTTTTAGGTTCATTCCTACAACAAGATTAAGAGGGAAATAGTTGCTTCCTCTACAAGGTTACATTGAATCCAAACTTTAGAGAGGAAAACTAGGAGACATTGAAAAATCCTAAAGGAACAAACAAGGTTCTTTGAGTGAGATGGTGATGTTTTAATAATATTGTAGTAAGGGAAAAGTAGCCTTTTTCTTGCTTGATCTAATAATTGACATTAAAACTAAACTAATGGTGTCTTGGAGTGGTTTTCTAATGTCTTTCACATATTCACATCATTTTAGGACCTTTATTTAACTAAAAAATTCCTTAATTGGTCCTTTGTAAAGGTGTTGTGAAGTTTTTTAACACACTTTCACAGTTTTCTAAGACTTATTTGCTTAATTAAGCCTTATGTGCACCTTCCTAAATAAAATAAGCATAATTTTCACCTTGTTTAAGTGTAGTTAACTATTTTAAAGTAATTTCACATTTATCTAGGTAGCCTTAATTCATTGTGGTTAAGTGGAGTTATTAACCCTATTTTTAGGGTGAATTTTGACACCCCCAAGGATCTTTCCAAATATTTATAAATTAAATGTCAAATTATTTCACTGGGAAAAAATTGGTCCCAATAAACTAAGCTAGGACCCATTCGCCCTTAATGACGAATGGGTCCTCCCTTAACATGACCTCCCTTTCTCAGTTGATCTAGAATGGGTTTTTGGCCTTCTTTTAGCTCCCCGAAGCTCAGTCCTAGAAACTTAGCTAGCACCCATTCGCCACTGGTAGTGAATGGGTCCTCACTTAATGAGACCCTAATTTTTGAATTTCATTTTGGCAGGAATTTAATCACCTTTCTTTGTAGATCTGGTGTTGGCCTAATTCTTTGAATTTCGGGGTTAATCTCCTAATTTAGTATAAATAAGGGGTCAATTCACATTGTTTCTCTTAACAAGAGCTAAGAAGATCTAGCAAGTTTATGAAGCATTCAAGCATTCAAGTGATCAAGAAATAGAACATTTACAAGGCATTTCAAGGCAAGTCTCAAGTGTTTACTGCAGCAATTCAAAGTCATGTCAAGGGTTTAAATCATTCATGTTGTTGAGCTAAGAAGTGAATGTTGCATTGAGGATTCATTTACAAGAATCATCCTACACCCAAGATCTACATCAAGATCTACATTTTTCATGGCCACTCCATGATTGTTTGCAGATTTACTTTACAAGACAAAATCCAAGGTGACATCATTTACATTATTGCACTTTCATGCTTCATTTCCTTATTTCATCACTTGGTTTAATCACCTACAAGGGGTTTGACTGAGGAAAACCCCCATTCACTAAAAATCAACAAGTTAAATTATCTAATGTAGACAACAACACACATTTTATCTTCCACCTCTAAATTATTTCATATATTTTTCACATAAAACTATTAAGTCTTCAAGAAATAGATATCACTAAAACTCTTTCAATATAGAGAGACATTATGTAGAGCATATCTAAATTCATGTATCTTCTCGCGACTTAAAAAATATATTATGTTATGAAAATGACGAGAATCAATATTTTATTAATTATTTAATTTTACGTAGACAACGTATCAATTACTTAGGTTGGGTATGATAAATTCCCATCCATGTAATTTCCTTATCTAATGGGACTATTCCTTTTCCATATCCTCTTAGATTTGAAAACTTAGTTAAATAAATCCATAATTTTTTGATTTTATGCCTTAAATCCTTGTCCTCATTCAATTTAGAAGCTAGGCTATATAGTGTATATATTTCCTATCATTAAATAATTAATTTCATATAAATCTCTTCATACTCTCATATTATGTTTTAGCTAAATTTAGCATTCTATATGATCTATTGGTTTACATGTAGTTTTTTTGTAATCTTCTATAGTCACATAATTCTAGGTTTGTAATCAATTTTTATTTGAATCCTACACGATATTAACAATTTTTTTTTGTCTTTACTTGATTTGTTTCCTTTGAAAAGTTGAGGTTTCAATTGAATCTTTGGAGTGTATCATATTGTTAGGGACTTTCTCTTTCTAACTTCTATTTTCTCTTAGGGATTTGTCTATTAAATATTGCATATAAATTATTTCTAGGATATTTATACCAATCAAACTACACCATCATGTCTAAATAATTATAATCTCTACATTTTGACTAACCCCATTTGAACTCTAGCATTGTGATTTCATATCAACCCACTTTTTTCTTACGAATGTGTAATATTATTTTTATATAAACGATAATCTAGAAAAATTTTATTAAAAAACTAAAAAATCTAAAACTTATTTTCAAATAGTAATATACTTTTATTCACCAAAAACAGTTCCAAAATAAAATAAAATAACTTTAAGTATATAAAATAATTATAATATAATATTTTTCCAAACACCTAACTACTATTAATTTTTTAACAAAGCCAGACCTTTTACATCGTTCTTGTTGCATTGAAAAACAAATAAATAACATCTATGACGAAGATACGTAGTCGGTAGTAGGAAGCAGTCGAATCAATCGATTACAACAGGAAAGTCGAGTCAAAAAACAATTTCACAACAATACCTGCGCAATGATTCCTCATAAAAGACAATAATACTCGAAATATACTCTTTTCCTCTCTCCATCAACTTTTTAACGAATCCGCGACTTACTCCAACGTTTACTCACGGTAGACTCGGGTCTCGAAAGCGAAACTTTCACCAGCCAGCTCTTGTAATTCTCACACACGCAAACATTTACTTAAATTTCAGATATGGCTGACCGTTTCCACGCTGTAAATCCATCTCTATCCATTATATATGACCGCCATTAGTATGCTTGAAGCTCATTTATCTGATTAGCCCAATCTGAAATGGCATCAAAGTTTTCGATTTCTCTTTTATTCTATACTTGCCTGTGCCTTGTAATATGTTGCTGTACAGGTGCTTCAGCAGCCAGAAGAAGACATTCCACAGAAGAGAAGCTGTTGTTCTACGTGCAGGAAACGACGAGAGGACCCAATTCTAGTGTATTTGTTAATGCAGGAGTGAATGGAACAACTTCAAATATTGGGTCCTTTGGAACGTTGTTTGTTATTGACGACCCTATTACCCAAGGTCCAAAGCAAACTTCCAAAGTGATCGGAAGGCTTCAAGGACTGGAGGTCAATTCAGCTCTTACTGGCTTCAATTTTCATCTGGCTGCCTCTGCTATCTTTAACAATGGAAACACCCTCCTCATCAGTGGGACAATTCGAACTCTTTTGAAGTACAGGAAGCTCGCTGTTGTTGGGGGAACCCAACGATTCAGATATGCTCATGGGCATGTTGTAGTTAACATTGATAAATTTGATGGAATTACTTATACTTTCAAATTCAATGTTACAGTTCGATCATATTAAGGCTTCAATGCATTTGTCGAATCATGTAGTGATGAATAAGGTTGGTTTAAAACACCTGCACAGCACCCAGCACTTTCCCTTGTGGTTGAATTTGTTTTGGCTATGGTCGTTCTGTCTTTTGATAGTATAAAAACTGTTGGGTACAGCTGTTTCTTTTTTAAATGAATTTGTGCAATTTCCCAATATATTAAATGAGACATTAAGAGCAGAATTTATGTTTTCGTATATCTCCTTTCTTCTACATTCACATGATTTGTTTGTTGAGCTAATCAATGTGAAAATTATAATCTGATATGAGAAAGTTACACTTACAAACATTTTCTTTTCATCATAAAGTTGCATCATATTTTCAAATTTCCTAACTGTATAAATTATTAAATTGTAACTTTTAGAATTTTATAAATAGCAGTTCTATTTTTAGGTATTATATTTTTTTATTAATATAAATTATTTATCTTTTATAATGTAATTATTTAATTAATTTTAAGAGGGAAGAGTTATTATATAATAATGTAGATTAAATTATAATAGAGTAGTTGGTGACTTATTAGTGCTAAAAAACAAAAAGCTTGTATATTTTATAATATATTTATTTAATTTATGGATGCTAAAAATAATTAAACTTTTGTCATCTTGAATTTCTTTAGAAGGTGACTTACATGAAACATATATAGAAAAGGTGGGCGGCCCTAGCTTCCTTCCTTCCCCATCTCCCCTATTATCTTTGAGATAGATGAAGTCAAATCAATGGGATGGGAAGGAATTATACTAGTTAGGGAAGATATGAAATGACCTTTTCCTGAACTTGCCTTTGGAGCTACTAAATGGCCCATCTCTACAATGCAACTCCCCTAACTGAATCAATCTCTTCTTCCCTTGTTGATGTGTTACTCTTGCATCTCCTATGTTTGATGGACGAGAGAACATATTCCCTGCTTTTGATACAAATGAAGAAATTCAACTTTTATTCTCGAGGTTTATAACATTTATTGGTTTATTTAAGGAAACTAGAATTAAAATTAAGGATAATATTAAACTATTTTTTAAATTATTTTTATAATAATTATTTAAATTTTCTAATAATATTTGAAAGTAATAATGTTATTACATAAAAATTGGAAAAAATAGATTTTAAATTTTATAATAAATTGTGTAAATATTAGCGATCATAAAATTTGTATTTTCAGGATCATTCTCCACTATCCAATTCACCACTTCATATAGCAACAAGTTGGAACAAGCCAATAGACATTAAAACTAGCCATCATACAATACAGTCCTGCACTCTATCACTTACAACTTTCTTTGTGGAGGGAAAAATGATATAAAACTTTGGATATATCACCTTCACAAGATACTAAAATTAACTTCTAAACCACAAGACCATATCTTCAAACACAAGGGGATACCAAGCCAACCATCACACGTTTGTGAGCATCCTCACAAAAATAACACTGTCTTCAAACTATAACTTACAAAACACCTTTCTGATAATCCAAACAACATGAAACATGAATGACACATGCTGTAACAACATATGAAGCTAACTTCTAAACTAGAGGAGCACAACATGACCAATGAAGAAATGTGGAGCATTTCTTAGAGACTCTGGAAACCAATCATCTAGACTGCAAGCACTAACAACCAAGCTACAACCAACTCCAACATACTTTTGACATCAACAAAAACCAATACTCACTCTTTTGACATCAATGAAAACCAAAATACAACAATCTCCCCCTTTAGCATTGATGGAAAAACCAATCTAACTTGCACTCTTCTCCCCCTTTGACATCAAGGACAAAGGGAAACTACTTCTCCCCCTTATATAAACACAATGATCCTCCTCACTCCTAACAAAACCCACCTTAAATGCAAAGGCATCAAACTTTTGGTACCACATCTTGGGTGACTATTTCAAATCATATAAAGATATTTTTAACCTGCAAACCAAGTTTTCTTTTCCTTTTGGAATGAAACCATTAGGTTGTTGCATATAAATTTCTTCGTAAAAATCCCCATGTAAGAAAGCAGTTTTAATATCCATTTACTCTATTTCAAAATCATAAGCAACAACAATAGATAATAGGAATCTAATAGAGGTTAACTTAGCAATATGAGAGAAAATTTCATTGCAATCAAGTCCTCTCTAGGAGTATCCCTTAGCCACCAATCTAGCCTTGTATCGCCCTAAATGGCCATCCACTCCAAATTTCTTTTTAAATTCCCACTTGCAACCAATGGGCTTCCTACCTTTGGAAAAACTCACAACATCCCAAGTATCACAACTATCCAAAGCCATCATCTCCTCCTACATGGTCTACATCCAAGTCTTGCTTTCTTATGAAGAAGAAGCTTCTATATAGGATCTAGGTTCATCATTAGTGCTCAACAAAGAAAATACACAATGGAAATTGGATGGGCTAAACTTGTCAACTAGATTCTATTGTCTTGTGAATATTCTCAAGGTAGGAGTAAGGGTTTTTTTCTCTCTTCTTCTACTACATGCTCATTTGGCACATCATTTAAACTCTCCGAACCTTCTTCTTCTTCTTTACTCTCAAATCCATCTATTTTCTCTTCCACATTTTGATCTTCCTACTTCTCAATCTTTGTATCAAAGTGCATTATTTTTGTCTTATATTTCTCCTTTGGTTGTTTTTCACTTGAGTAAGCTCTAAACTCCCTAAAAATAACATCTCTAGATAAAACCATTTTATGGGTTAGTGGATTCCAAAGATTATGACCTTTTGATTTATCATCGTAACCAACAAAGATGTATTTATGTGTTGGGCATGTGCAAGATCATGGGGGTCCAAAAAGTGGCAATGAGGAAAAAAAAGCATTTTTAACTCACTGAAATCACGAAAAAAAATGTTGAATTTTTATATGGGTTGGGTACAGTATCCATTTTAGTTTGGTAATACCAAACCGAAATGGATATCCGTTTTGAAATAGATATTCGTTTATAATGAATATCCATTTTGAGATGGATATCCATTTATAATAGATATCCATTTTGAGATGGATATCCATTTTGAAATGGATATCTATTTCCCAAAATTAATTTTCATCAATTTATGAAACAAAATGGATATCCGTTTTGAAAAGCCCAAAAAACACACTTCAGTAAAATGGGCATAACTTTTGAGTTTCTTATCAAAATTTCAACTTTTTATAGGCATTGTATAGGTGATTCATATCTCTATGAAATGGACTAGGTGGTGTTTCTATATTGTATACAAAAAAAAAATATAATCATTTGAACTTCATATTTCATTTTTGAAACATCAAATTCTCACTACTTTCACATGCAAAATCATTTTTTCATGATTTTTTTGCAACACTCATCTTAAAATACTTGATACATTAGAAAAATTAATGAATAAGTAAATATTTATATTTTTGTAGTAAGGAGATGAACAAATATTCATAAATTATCATATCTTTGTCCCTCTCTCTACCTCTCTATATATCACTATGTCTCCTCTTAAGCTCTAGACATATCTTTCCTCCTTTCTTCTCTCTTTGTCTCTCTTTATACCTATCTTTTTAACTCTCTCTCCTTGAGCTCTAGACCCCTCTCTCTTTCTCTCAGGTCCCTTCCACTCCCACTCCCTCTCCCTCTCCCTCTCTCTCTCCCTCTCCATCTCCATCTCACTCTCCACCTCCCCTTTCCCTCTCTCTCTCTCTCCCTCCCTTTGAAATCTCTCTTCCTCTTAAGTCTCTCTCCCTCTTAGGTCTCTCTCTCAAGTTTCTCCCAATCCATGTCTACCTCTTAGGTCTCTCTATCTCAAGTTTCTCCCACTCCCTCTCTCTCTCTCTCTCTCTCAATGTCTCACTCACACTCACATTCTCTCCATCTCAGGTCTCTCTCTCTCTCTCTCTCCCAATCTCTCTCCCTCTCTCCCTCCCTCTCTCCCTCCCTCTCTCCCTCTCAAGTCTCTCTCCCTCTCTCCCTCTCAAGTCTCTCTCTCTCTCCCTATCTCTCTCACTCTCCATTTCCCTCTCAGATCTCTCTCTCTAGTCCCTACCACTCCCTATCCATCTCCCTCTCACTCTACATCTCCCTCTCTCCCTCTCTCTCTCCATCCCTCCAAATTATCTCTTCCTCTTAGGTCTCTCTCTCTCTCACACTCACACACACACACCCAATCTTTCTTTTTCTCTCTTCTCTCTCCCTCTCAAGTCTCTCTCTCTCCATCCCTCCCTCTATCTCTCTCTCTCCCTCTCAAGTGTCCCTCCCTCCATCCCTCTCTCTCTCTCTCTCTCTCACTATCAAGTCCCTCCCACTCCCTCTCACTCTCCATCTCCCTCTCACTCTCCATATCCCTCTCTCCCTCTCTCTCCCCCTCCCTTTGAAGTCTCTCTCCTTAATTATCTTTCTCTCTTTGGTCTCTTCCACTCTCTCCCTCTCTCTTAGGTCTCTCTTTCAAGTCTCTCCCACTCCCTCCTTCTCTCTCTCCCTCTCCCTCTCTCTTTCTCTCTCTATCTTAGGTCTCTCACATTCTCTCTGTCTCTATCTTTATCTCTGTCTCTCTTTCTCTCTCTTACTCACACTTTCCATCTCCCTCTCAAGTCTCTCTCCCACTCTCTCTCTCTCTCTCTCTCTCTCTCTCATACACACACTCTATCTCTCTTTCCAACTCCTTATCTCCCTCTCTCTCTCTCCCCATCTTAGTTTACTTATAAGGTAGAGAGAAAGGGAGAGAGAGAGATAGATAGCGGGAGGGAGGGAGGGAGAGAGGGAGATATACTTGAGAGGGAGAGATGGAGGAGGGGAGGGAGGGAGGGAGAGAAGGGGAGAGAGAGAGAGAGAGAGAGAGAGAGAGATACCTAAGAGGGTGGTGGAAAGTGAGTGAGTGAGTGAGAGAGAGAGGGGGGTAGTGGAAGATCTAAGAGGGAGAGAGGGAGATGGAGATTGAGAAGGAGAGGGGGAGGTAAGGACTAGTTAGTGTGGGAAGGAGACACCTAAGAGAGAGAGATACCTAAGAGGGTGGTGGAAAGTGAGTGAGTGAGTGAGAGAGAGAGGGGGGTAGTGGAAGATCTAAGAGGGAGAGAGGGAGATGGAGATTGAGAAGGAGAGGGGGAGGTAAGGACTAGAGAGAGAGGGGGATGGGAGGGAGGGAGAGGGAGAGAGAGAGAGGGAGAGAGAGAGAGAGAGAGAGAGAGAGAGAGAGAGAGAGAGAGAGAGAGAGAGAGAGAGAGAGAGAGAGAGAGAGAGAGAGAGGGAGAGAGAGAGATAAAGGGAGGTAAAGGGAGATAGAATTGAGAGGGAGAGGGTTTTCTAGTTAGGATAGGAAGGAGAAAAATAGAAGAGTAAGAGGGAGGTGGAAAGTGAGTGAGTGTGTGTGTGAGAGAGAGAGCTTGAAAGAGAGAGAGAGAGGAAAGGACCTGAGAGTGAGAGAGGAGTTGGAAGAGAGAGTTGATAGAGAGAGAGGAGAGATGGAATGAGAGAGGGAGAGAAGGAGAGAGTGGGAGAGAGATACTTGAGAGGGCAATGGAGAGATTGAGTGTGAGTAAGAGAGAGAGAGGCAGAGAGAGAAATGATAGAAGATAGAGAGGGAGTGGGAGAGATCAAAGAGAGAAAGAGAGAGAGGGAGAGGGAGAGACATGAGAGAGACCTAAGAGGGAGAGGGAGTGGGAGAGACCTAAGAGAGAGAGAGGGATATGGAAAGTGAAAGGGAGATGGAGAGGAGAGAGATGGGGAGGAAGAGAGAGACTTGAGAGGGAGAGAGGGAGAGAGAGAGAGGGAGGGAGTGGGAGAGAGACTCAGGAGTGAGAGAGGGAGATAAAGAGACTTGAGATGAAGAGAGAGAGAGAGAGAGAGAGATCTTGTTATGGTGGGAAGTATAAACCTAAGAGAGAGTGAGAGGGAGTGGGATAGAGAAACATGAGAGAGATAGAATTGAGAGGGAGAGGGAGATAGAGGGAGGGAGGGAGGGAGAGGGACTTGAGAGAGAGAGAGGGAGGGAGAGATGAGAGAGTGGGAGAGAGAGATTTTGTCAGAGAGAGAGGGAGATGGAGAGTGAGAGGGAGAGGGAGAGGGAGAGGGGGAGAGAGGGAGAGAGAGAGGGAGAGGGAGTGGTAGGGACTAGTAAGAGAGAGAGAGAGCGAAGGAAGGATGGATGGAGATAGAGGTAGAAAGATAGGTCTAGACCTCAAGGAGAGAGAGATTGAGAAAGATAGGTAGAAAGAGGGACAAAGAGAGACGAAAGGAGGGAATGATAGGTCTAGAGCTTAAGGGGAGACATAGTAATAAATAGAGAGGTAGAGAAAGGGAAAAAGAGATATGATGACTTATGAAGAGTTTTTTCATCTCCTTACTATAAAATATATATTGATTATTCATTTCATTTTCTAATGTTTCAAGCATTTTGAGATGACTATTACAAAAAATCATGAAAAGGAGACTTTGCATGCAAAATTAGTGAGCATTTGATGTTTCAAAAATGAAATATGAAGTTCAAATGAATATAATTATTTTTTGTGTATAATATAGAAACACCACCCATTTCATTGCATATAGCTCTCAATCACCTTTCCAATGCCTATAAAAAGTCAAAATTTTGATAAGAAACACAAAAGTTATGCTCATTTTACTAAAGAGGGTTTTTTAGGTCTTCAAAATGGATATCCATTTTGTTTTTCAAAAAAATGGTTTCCCGCTTTCGAAAACGAGTATCTATTTCTTATGAAAAAATTTACAGCCTTGGGATTTCCCTTGAGTTTGCCTTGGTTTTTGGATTGGGATTGCCTAACCTAGAATGTCAACCAAAAAAGCATGTTTACAAAATTTCCTTAGTTTTCTGAAGTTTGCTCTTGTGGTTGACAAATTTTTTTAATCTAAATTTCATGAAATGAAAAGGGTTTATAGAGAAAATTGTAAAATTTCCACCAATATAAGTTATGCTTTATTTTGAATTTAATAAATAATTATTATTGACTTTATACATACATTACAAATAAAGTCCTGATTGATAGGATGATTGATTTTTCAAACCTACAAGATGTGTCACATTCTTTGCTTTACATACTACATGATAATAAAAATTGAATTTCATAAAGTTTTGACCAAGTTATGTGTTGCAAGTATGAATGTGTTTGGTGGTGTTTTCATTAATGTTTTCATTGATGCCACTACAATTCAAAGTGACTACAGGTAGTGCATGTATAGTTGAGATACTATAGAATGTTGAGAGTACATGGAGCTATATTTATGGTGTTGCAAATGTGCTGATGTCAAGTGCTTTTGAGAAAATTATTAAATAATGAAGATAGTGTTGTGTGTGTTTTGAGTGTGCTCTAATAATGTGCTCTCATAAAAAATGGTTGAGCCTATGCATGAGTGGACCTATAGTATTGTTTATGGGCTTCAATGGATAATGTATCCTTAGTTTTAGCTTCTGGGTTGATGGAGAGTGAAAGATGTATTCACTGGTGTGTGAATCGATTTGGAAGAACTATTTGTCTATTGACTGGGAGAGATGTCTCCGCTCCATAGTCTTCTGGTGGTTTGTCTTAGATCTTGCAGATCTAGATGAAGGTTAATATTCATGTTCTTTGTGTTCTGAAAAACGTGCTCATGGTTTGGTGCTCTAGAAGGCTTGTTCCAAAGCTACTGTGTGAGTCTACTCAGTTCAGTTGGACTATTGAAGAGTGTCTTGTATATAAATATTGTTTCGTTTTTTTTGAATGTATCTAAAGGTTTTTAAGAGGTGTTCCAATGTCTGGTGAAGTGTTTTGTGTGATCCATGTGTCATCATCTCGTTGTGGATGCACGTAATTCAAAGTTCATTGGTGTTTTCATTAGGTTTTGCTGACCTGGTGTTTACACCTTATAGGGAGAATAAGCATTGATTAAGGAAGCATGTCATTGATCCAATATGTTGTCTAGGTCCTAACTAAGAATGTAATTTTTCCACTCTCATTCTTATCTACCACGAGAATGTTGAGTCACCGACCTAATTTGAATTTGTAAAATAAAGGATGTGTAGCTGACCTTGGAGAAAGTTTCTATGGTTGAAGATGGTATAAATGCAAGTCAAGATGTTGTGAATTGTATGGATGAAGTGTGAAGTGTGTGAAACAAGTGTGAAAAGTAGAGTGTGTGAAAGTGTATCCAGGCAACCATACTTTGATGTGTTAGATTCCTGAAGTAGTGAGCTGACAGTATCTCCAATATTTTGATTAGGCTATGAATGTGTGGAACCTATTGTGGTTTATTTTCTATTGCCTTTCTATTTTTATAGGAAATGAGCCTCCTTTTGGATAGAGAGTCCTATTTGTAGGTAGTGAGCCTTTATATCTAGACAGTGAGTCCTTTTTGGGTAGTGAGTCCTTTCGCAATGAGCCTTTGTATCTGGTTTTACATTACTATTATATTGTGAGTTAATTCTCACCATGGTTTTTCCCTCATTGGGTTTTCCATGTAAATCAGGTGTCTCTGGTGTTTTCTTTCTATGAATGGTGATCCTAGACCTGCACAAACACAAAGAAAAAAAACACAATTAGTCCAATATGCAAGTTAGAAACACCATTCCCCATGAAATCCATTTGAAACATAAAAATAAGGAATAATATGAAGAATACAATAACAAAGCTACTAAATCCTATTTAAATGCTCAAACTCTCAATCCCATGGGGAATTGGTGCCATTTTGATGTGGAAAATGGCCCTTTCCCAATTCCTTACAAGCTTGATGATCAATGGTGAATATTTGATGATCCTTGATGAAATTTGTCAAAAATCAAAGATAATTAATGTTGCATGAAGTTGTGGATCCAAAATTCAAATGAGAGCCTTCTATAAATAGAAGAGAATGATGGAGAAAGAGGGAAAATGGATGAATGTAGGACACAAGACCAGCCAATAGGAATAGGCCACTTGTCAACATGTGAGTGGAGG
Organism: Sequoiadendron giganteum; assembly: GCA_007115665.2. Lineage (NCBI taxonomy): Eukaryota > Viridiplantae > Streptophyta > Pinopsida > Cupressales > Cupressaceae > Sequoiadendron > Sequoiadendron giganteum. Next base: position 100,000,030 of record CM021109.1, read on the forward strand.
AGGAATGAACACATTTTGATGAATGTGCAAATAAATGTGGTTAGGTGGAATTTGAAATTAGTGAAATGATAAGTTGGAGGGAGAAAATAATGGAGTAAATGCCACTTGGATCAAGGAAAAGGACATGTAAGAGGCCTTTAATGCCTTGTTGGATGTACTCATCCCTTTTGGAGGGATTTTTGAATTTAAGGAATATTACCTCTTTGATGCCATTTTGAGAGAGAATAGAAGAATTTATAAATCAATTAAATTGATTTACTTGTGCAAGTTGCAAAACCTAAAGGATTTGAGTGTTTAAGATTAAGACTAATCAGTATTTTATTAATTTAAGAAGAAATTAGCTGATGTGACAACTTGATTTAGATTTTTTGATTAATTTAAATCAAAGTTGAGAGGAATATGGATTTAGACCTAATTAAATAAAGTTTAATTTATGTAATTAAAGAGAATGGTGTTATTTTAAAATCAAATAAAGATAAATTTATTTAATTCAAATGAGATGACTTTACAGATTAATTAAATAAAATGAATTATTTAATTAAAAGAGGGACTATAGGATTAACTAAATTAATTAATTTATTTACATAATAGAAGATGATGACTTAATCAAATAAATTTGATTTATTTAATTAAGAGAGGAAATATGATGAATTTAATTAAATAAAGATTATTTAATTAAATGACTAGCAGAGGAGATGATTTGGGACAAACTGGTGTTAGTAAGATCAGGATCAAGTGTATAGGATCAATCTGTATATTTTTCATGTCTACACTTTCTGTTATCTGCATTTCATGTTTATACTTAATAACATATTAAAGTTAAAGTGGAACTTATTAAGGTCAGAAGTAAAAGTAATTTGGTACAGGGCTGATGCAAGAAGTTGGGTCCACAAAAAGCTCAAAAAGTGGAAGTATTTTTGCTATTTTTCAGAATTTGTCACACTTGAACTGCAAATTTGAGGCACTTACACAATGAATTTTTAAAAAAGTCAGTAATATGAAATTTAGAGATTTGAATCTAGTTTATAAATATGTAAATTATTCAAATAGCCAGATTGTAGAAACTAAATTTTGATAAAGATCTATAAAAACCACTTTTTAAAAGTCCCTGTTTTTTTACCATACCATGCACATGTACGGACAACACTTTTTGAATCAAATAAAAGTATTTTACTAATTCCTTTTGGGGAAAGAGAGCTAACAACATGAAGATTGATGAGGAATTTTTTTTGTAATTTTTTGTTGAATATTTTTTTTATTATTTAATTTTTATTGGCCTTAATTGTTGTTTTTAAAAATCAACATGTACGGACAGCATAATTTGACCTAAACTAAACTTTTTTTGAATTTTTTTTTTTTCATTGTGTAAAGAATTGTCTAAAGATTGATGTCATATAATTTTTTTTCTAAAAACTTTAACCAAAAAAAAGTTATTAAAAAACAAAAAAAGTCTGACATTTCAAGTTTAATGACTAGTTTGCTTTGAAATTAATTAAAAAATAGAAAATATAATAATCCAATTTTAATAAAAATTATATATATAAAAACTAGACATTATGTTCTGTAATGGGTTTTAATTTTATAGATTGATTCAGAAAAAAAATTCATCAACCATATTGTCAAAGTTGAACATTCTTCTCCAATCTGCCTTGGTTTTTTAGTTGCAGGTCAAAGGCTAAGGCTCGGATTGCCAAAGCTTTGCCGAACCTAAAACCAAGTCTCCAGGCGGGTTGGGAAACAAATTTTTTAATAACGCATACGCGTTATGAAATGCATACGCGTTATTGAAATAAAACGCGTACGCGTTTCATAATGCGTACGCGTTACCTTTACCCAACGGGTAAAAAAATAACGTGTATGCGTTACGAAACACGTACGCGTTCCTTTTTAAAAATGTGTACGCGTTATGAAACGTGTACGCGTTCCTTTTTAAGAGCGCGTACATGTTTCTAATATATCCGTTTATCCTGATTTGACATTTTCTAATAGAGTACGGTTTTCCTGCAACATTCTTTTTCTGCAATACGGCCCGCAAGTTCGATTTTTTGCATTTTTTATTACAAATTTGTCTTGTGCAGGGCATATTCTATTGCAAATTGGTTGAAAAGTCAAGTGGAGGTTGAATTTTTTGAAGTGGAATCAAGTACAAGAATAATTTACAAGAAGATTCAAAAAAAAGTTTTTGGATGTATTCATGATATTTTTGTGTACTTCAAAGTTCAAAGAAGAAAGGATCTTCATAGTACAGAGTGTTATTTGAATATTTGAAGGAGATAAAAATTTAAAAATTGGTTACAAGTAAATCATTTGTTTTTTCATCAAAAAGGGTTTTGTAACCATGGGATCAAAACAAAGACAAAGAAAAAAGTGTAGAATGTCAATGACACCCGAAGAAATTCAAGAAAATAAAGATATGGAGGCAAAAAGACAAAAAGATAGAAGAGAAAGAATTCGTCAAATGAAAAATTTGGAAGCATCTACTTCAATGAATGTTGAAGAGAAAGTCCCGAATGATGAAATGAATGTAGATGATGCAAATGTGGAGATGGTGAATATAGAAGAAAATACAATTATGGAGAGAAACTCAACTATGTCTTCAACTACAACTTTGAATGATATGGAAACAATACATATGCAAACAGCTTCGGGTATGTCTTCAAATCCACCTCCCAATGATATGGAAAATGCACCTATTCAAACAATCTCTCCAGGTATTCTTTCAAACCCAAGTCTTGATAATATTGATTTTGCTTGTTTAGATGAAGCTGGATACACCATTGATGATATCAATAATTATAGGGTTGAAAGAATGCAAAAACAAAAAAATTATGAAAATATATCTTATGAGAATACAAATGCTAATCAAATCCCTCATATTGATCAAAATGAGAATGAAATATTTTTTACTTTTGAAAATGAAAATGGAACCCCTTGTGTGAATGAAAATGAAACCCCTTGTGTGAATGAAAATGAAACCCCTTGTATGGATGAAGATGAAAATGTTTTTTTTACAATTGAAAAAGATGTGTTAGATAACCTTCGTGGTAAAGTTTCTTGGAGACAAATTAGAACTTATGGAAATAAAATATATAAAATGTTTTTTTATAGAAAGAAATTAGGATTCCAATGTCAACTCATGGTGCAATTGATGAGAATGTGGAAAATGAGAAAAGTGATGAAAAAATTAGGTATTTTTGTAAAACCAAAAAAGAAAGATGATTCAGTAGAACAAGTCATTTCTAGTGTTGCTAATGCTATTGATTTTATAGGTAAGAAAAGTCGATCCAAAGATAAAAATGCGGCTCGTCGTGCAATAACAACTGCTTTAGTTGATAAAGCAACTTCAAATAAAAGAATGTTAAGTAGGATTAGTAAATGTATAAAAGTAAATCCCAAAACTTTGATTAGAGCTGCTAAAAGAAGAGAAAATATTGAAAATGATCCAATTAATCAATGTTGGAGTTTTAGTGGTAGACTCCCAAGATCAGACATGAAATTAACTAATGAAATTAAATCTTTAATCAATAAATTTTGGCATGATAATACAAGAGTATCACCTAACATTAGAGATGTCTTAAAATTAAGGGTGGGTTCCAAAATTCATGTACCTCATCCAAAGCATCTCTTAGATATGACTCAAACTGAATTATATAAATTTTTTTAGATGCTTCAATCTTACCATTGAATATTAAAATAAGTCAAAGATCATTCGAAAAGTGTAAACCTTGGTATGTTAGAATTAATAAGCAATGAATTTCTTGTTGTTGTAAGACTCATGTACAATTTCGTTATTATTATGATAGTTTTCGATATATACGATGCACTTTGCATGTTAACCAAATTATGTAGGACATTTGTGGTATTAATATGCCACCTGAAAGTATCAAAGATTTTATATCAGGTTTGTTTTGCGAACCCTCTAACGGAAACTTATTTTATTTAAAATCATGTATTTCTAGAGAATGTGATAGATGTGCTAAATTTTCATTATTAGGTGAATGTATGGATGAAAGTAGTTTAAATGAATTTGGACAACAATTAGTAGATGTAAAAAGATTCAAAAATGTTGAGTATTCTTTAAAAGATGGAAAAACTGGAAAACGTTGTGAGCTAATTGTGGAAAAAATTATTGTGCATGCATTTATTAAAGAATTTAAAGATAAGATTGTACCTAAATATGTTCAACACTCTCAGTATGCTCATTGGCTTGATAATCAATTTCGTTTATGTAAAAACACATTCCCAATTGGAACTATATTGTCGGTTGTTGATTTTGCTAAAAATTATACTCTTGCTCCACAAGAAGAAATTCAATCACAGTATTATAATTCAGTGCAAGTATCTATTTTTGTTCATATTGTTTATAGACATGCAAATGATAGTAGAGAAGATAATAGAAATTTTTTGAGAGAGTACCATTTTTATGTAAGTGATAATCAATTACATTCATCTGAGTTTGTTCAATATTGTTTTGATATATTTTACAAAAATTTAAAAGAAAGAGGAATTCAATTGTTAGAAAATCTCATATGGTCAGATAATTGCACGGGTCAATTCAAAAATGCTAGGATGTTTTATTGGTTATGTAGAGTTCATAAGGAAAATAATATCCAGCACATATGGAGTTTTTTTGAAGCCGGTCATGGTAAGGGAGAACACGATGGAGCAGGTGCATGTGTGAAAAGAGCTCTTGCTAGAGAGCAACTAAAATTTGAGGATGCTGCAAAATTTAGAGATGCACATGCAATTGTAGATTGGTGCAATACCAAATTATCTACAAGAGTAAGTGAGAGCTCAATAATTCACCGCTTCTTTTGGTTAGTTGAAGAAAATGATATTTGTTCTTGACAAGATTGTGAAACAATTAATGGATCTGCAAAATGGCATTCATTTAAGAGTTTGAATGCAAACACGTGGACAATATGGACAAGGGAGTTGGCATGCTTTTGTCAATTTTGTATTACAGGTGATTGGAAGGCTTGTGAAAATATGGAATGGGTTGAACAATGGCAACAAAGAGCCTTAACACCTACATCGACACATGTTCAACATGGAACAATAATTGAAGATAATCAAGCATTCGCATCAGATGATTATGAACGTGTTTCTGATCTTGTAGAAGAAGGTACATTATTTATTGAGATGAATTTTATATGTATGCATGTTTATATACATGAATTAAATATAAGTCGTGCTCTTTATTGAATTTTTTATCTATTTTTGTAGGACATGTGTATGCTGTTGTTGCACCCGAGGGGAATGAAGAGGAGACAGAGTACTGGTTGGCTAGATGTGTTGAGAGAAAATATAAGTTGGTACATCCTAGAGTGGATGATGATAACTTTGAGTATCCAACTGGTTCAGTCATTGTTGTTGGCACCTAGCTTCGAAAATATTTGATAAGAAAGAATGGCTTGCCTGCATTTGAAGATTATGAAAGACACAAGAAGATTATACATTATTCACATTTGATTTTGGCAACCAATACAAAACTAGTTAGATATCATGGGAGGCCTGCTAATAAAGTTTTATGGACACTTTCAATGGATGATCATGAGACAATCATAGATGCATCACAAAAAAGAGAGGATGTGGATGGTACAACAGAGTAAATAAATATTGGTAAGTATATCTAGTTGTATGTATATATTTAATTGATATATATATTTTTCTTTAAATTCATTTCCTTATTAAAGTTTTATATCATTTTTTGTTTCAGGTCTCCCTTGATACAAAAAAGAGAGGAGATGCACTCTTATTACAATGGAATTCAAATCTACAGACAGGTAACTATATATAGTTGTAGATACATTTAGTTGAGAGTATAAATATAAAACTAAATTTAACTCATTGTCATTTTATAAAAAGTTTATAATTTATTTCATATCCCCTTAAGCCATCCTCGTATGTGCCATTAATCCATCCGCTTGCATCCCCTTTAAGTCTCTCTATTAATTCCCCTTAATTCATTCTATTAGGACCCCTTAATCCATATCCTTGTATATCTATCCTTAATCCATCCTCTTGCATCCCCTTAAGTCACTCTCTCAACACCCCTTAAGACATCCCCTTAAGCCATCCCCTTAGGTCACATGGTTTAGAGTTTAGGGTTTCTAGGGTTCATGAGATGCTTAGAATAACAAATTTATATGGATTAATGGTTTAGGGTTGATCTCCTAGGATTTAGGTCATGTGGTTTAGGGTTTAGGGTTTCTAGGGTTCATGTGATGCTTAGAATAACAAATTTATATGGATTAATGGTTTAGGGTTGATCTCCTAGGATTTAGGTCACGTGGTTTAGGGTTTAGGGTTTCTAGGGTTCATGTGATGCTTAGAATAACAAATTTATATGGATTAATGGTTTAGGGTTGATCTCCTAGGATTTAGGTCACGTGGTTTAGGGTTTAGGGTTTCTAGGGTTCATGTGATGCTTAGAATAAAAAATTTATATGGATTAATGGTTTAGCATTTAGGGTTTAGGGTTTAGGGTCATGTTTGGTTTAGGGTTTAGGGTTAAGGGTTAAGGGTTTAGGACCCTTAAGTCATATCCTCTTACATGTACCCTTATTCCACAATCTTGCATCCCTTAAGTCACTCGCATAATTCCCCTTAAGCCATTCTCATAGGACCCATTAAGCCATACCTTAGGGTTCATGACATGCATCCCATTCATCCATCCTATGGAAAACATCATTTGAATTTTTATGAAATTTATAAGATCCAATTTTGTAACTTTTACTATATATTTACTTAAATGAATCAAAAAAATTATAGAACTACTTACAGTTTACATTAATTATTTTTGCAGGTTCTCATCAAGTCGGTCTACCATGCGATTGTCACTGAAAAATTATTTTATCAAGAGACTATGTAAATATCAATTTTTGGTCTTCATGTAAAAATTGATAAGCTAAATAATTGGATATACATGTGCACACATATATGTTTCATCATGTTGTATAGTTGTATGATTTTCAATTAACTTATTAGTAGCATTTTAAAAATCTCATTCCAATTTTATAGATTATACATTTCATATAATTGTTCAAATATTTTCTAGAATTGGTAAATAGTTAAAATTACGTGAGCTCTTAATTTATTATGAATATAATCTTAACTATTTAAGGAATATTTAAATTTATCACCTTTAACCATGTGATAAATTATATATTTATGAAATTTGATTGTAGAGATAAGAATTTATATCTAGTGCATGTATTACTTGAAAATTAGATAAAATATCTAGATCTACATATACATATGAGTGCATATAATCATCAAAATGAACATAACATGATCATAATTGACTGCATATATATAATCATCACATTAAAGTCATATGATATAAATAAACAAAAATATGTATATGTCAAGTCCAACACATAAAAGTTTAAATAAAACTAGAGATGTCTAGTCTATTTAAAATTTAAAACCATTTAACTATCAAGCTGATCAGTCAAATCAAGTCTCCTCTTTGTTCCAAGTCGATTAGGTGTACCTACATCATGTTGTAAAAGAGTACAAGTAACTTGAAATTAGATTTAAATTTATTTATAAATTTTGATATAATTAAACATATTTAAACCTGACAAAATATAAACTTTTGGATAAAAAAAAATAAATTAATTAAATATCTAGTAAATACAATAAAAATGATTTTTAAGACATGAATAATTTACCATATGATCATGTGGATCTACTGGAACATTTTGTTCAACGGGTAGCATAACTGTCACTTGAGAAGATTCAAATTCCTGATCTACTATATCCTGCATGTTCATATAAAGCAATCAATATGTTAAAACCTCGAATATATATATATATTTAAAAGATCCGTAAAAATTGTTTAGGATATTTAGTAAAGTTTACAACCTTGAATGATATGACCTCAAGATCACGCACCTGAGATTTCCCATGCATAAATGCTGACGATGTCTCAGGTGCACCTGCAATGGGTGTCTCATGAAATGCCTGCATATATATGTACAACAATTTGTATAGATCATTCAAACATGTGTATGTAAATGTAAAAATTAAATTAGATATATGATGTGTATTTAATTCAAACTTAACAAACTTTTTGAAAGAATGCACCTGAGCTGATGATGACTCGGGAGTGCTCACCACAACTTGTGGTTGGTCAGCACTAGGCATGCTCATTTCACCTCCCTGCATCTAGATATAATATATATCAATCACACATCATGTGTAAACATTCAAAATAAATTAGATATATATATATCCACACAAACTAAATTTAATATATATTGGTTTAAGTACCTTACCAAAAGGTGAGCCCATATCTACAACAATTGACATATAGACATGATCATTTTGAGTTTCAGGCATTGTCTGATCATGCGTCTACACCAAACACTTATTTAATTAATATTGTATTATATATATAATTTGATGTTATTATTTAAACATGAATTTTGCACATTCCAAAAAAATATATATTAAGTTCAAAAGATGAACATACCTGTGTAAGATGATGCTCAGAATATAGTAAATCCATAAATGACTCTGTCTCGGATGCAGGTGGGTCACCTGAAGTGGATGTCTGAGTATTCCTATTGTTGGAGCCTCCATGCTCTCTATTGACCACTTCAGCCGCCGCGTGTGAAGTCTGATGAGTGAGATGTCCTGAAAGTGAACTCAATGCTCCTAATGTCGATAGCATGTTTTGCTGCTAAAATGTAGCAGGAACACTAGGAGAAGCAGGAGGAACAATAGGAGCAATTGGAGCACATCGTTGAGGATCAACATGTGCTCCCAATCTATGTTGGGGCATGCCACGCCCAACTCCCTGAAATGACATCATATCAAAATAGTTGGGTTTTAAACCCAGCTCAAACTCTGCCCATAACTTTCTCAAAAAGTATAGGGGCACCTCAGAATTGCCATGTGGTGGAGTATCAAACACCATCCACCATCTATCCCAAAAATGTGCAGCTATCAAGGGGTGCCTACACCATAAAATTGAAATTCATTTTTTGGTGGGTGGAATTGGTTAGCTAGTTTGAGGGTTAAAAAAATACTGGCACATGGCTTCTTTAGTAATTTTAAGGTCATTAATTTCTTTATAAGACAATCCATCTGCATAGAATTGTCTCCTCTCGTCTCTCCATTGATGGAACCTATCTAGGTCCGCATCAATAGATCGAACATAATTGACAATAATTTGCATTGTAGATGCAAACCGTGAGAGATGGGGGGGAATTCTAGGCTCATTTTTAATCAGATCTATATTTTCTTGAATGACTGTAAGATTTGCCCTAATGCTCTCTCTCAATTGATCCTAGTCTACTATAGGGGGTGGGGAGTTAGGAGGTGGAGGGTTTGGAGGAATGGGGTTTTCTGGTGGTGGGGGGTTAGGAGGAATGGGGTTTTCTGGTGGTGGTGGGTTAGGATCTATGGGATCTATAGGAATATGTGGTTCAAGCATAAAATCCTCAATGCTAAATAGTGGATCCATGTGAATGTACAACCAAATGGCAACTGCACATGTTAAACAATTAAAAAATATATATCAACAAACTAATTAAATAATGCAGACAATTTGAAAGAACTATTTAAAAATCACATTGAACGTGCACAAATCCAAAATGCAATTCATTTGAAGACCATTCGATTTATCATTAAATCAAATTCAAAAAATCCATAATGTTCATTAAAAATCCATAGCATGTACACATTAAAGTTTATAATTTAAGTTTGTACAAGTTTTGAAAATTTCAAATTTGTGGTTTACAATTTGAGTTTTGGGTAAGGGTTTGTGTTCATATTTTAGAATGTAGGGTTTAGTGTCTATATATATTAGAATAATGTAATAAGGTCCATTAAGATAGATAGAAATTAAAAAATTTGGTTATAAGGATACATTTAAACATATAATAATAGAAACATAGGAATCATGGTACATTTGAAAAGGGGAAATGATAATAGGAGTTACCATAGAACACAAAATATTGTTCATATGAGAGACATAAAAGGTATGAGAATTGAATATTATTTTAATAATAAATTATTAAACAATAGTATACTACATGAAACTTAAAGGATGCAAATAAATTAAAATTATAGTGATTAAAAGTAATAATTATGCAAAAAAATAAGGAATCCAAACTACCAATTCAGTAGGGTCAAATCCAAGAAAGTTTGCAAACCAATCCTTCATCAATTATAGAATTTAGAGTTATACATTTTAATTTCTTGATTTTTTTAAATTTTGAGTAATAATAATGAAGGAAAATCTATAAGTTGATGTTCTAGGATGGTCCCCTTTGAAAAAATGGTAACAATCGACCTAGATTATGTTGAATCAAGAGTGAAGGAAATGAAAATTCAATATGTTATGACTCAAAGGACCTATGGTTGTTATAACAAATTGAGGGAAATGCATTGTCTTGTGATACCTCACAATTATCTCTACTAAAAATAAACTTTGTTGATCACACCTAAAGACCCCATTGTTATATAAGTTTGTAAATAAACTCTTTCAAAACTAAGATTGTGAGAAACAAAAATTGAGGAAATAAGACTAAAACCCTATGTGTTTTAAAAAGTTCCACTAGTATTCATGATTTTCAAATCCTTATGAAACCATCAAAAACCTTAGGTACCTAAGTACGGGGATTCAGTTCAAAAAGACATTGCTAATAGATTTATTTTTCAAGTTTAAGATAAAAAATTTAATTGATATATAGATGAAGAATTTTTTAAAATACGATTTCATCTAAGGATATGTTGCCTTATATTAGAATTTTTATCACACTAATTCTAACTTGAACCATAGACGGGCTAATTATAACTTGAACCATAGACCCTAATTATAACTTGAACCCTAATGTATTCTAAGTTGAACTCTAACCCTAATTGTAATTAAATCGGGTATCATAACCTTAGTTGAACACTAACCCTAAATGCATATAAACTTTTTAATCATAAACCTAATTAAATATTGATTGAATTTTTAACTCTCACCAAAATTACAACCATTTAACCCTAGACTCTTAGTTTAATTTTTACCCCAACCCTAGAACTCTACACCAATTGACGGGGCTAATTCTGACTCCAACCCTAACCTGCATCTTAAATTTTAATTCATAATTTCATAATCCTAAACCTAACCCTAATAAAAATATAACCCTAACTCTAAACCTAGTTGAATACAAACCCTAACCTCAACCCTTACCCGAATATTTATCTTAGAACCCTAAACCTAGAATGAATTTTAACCCTAGAAGCAGGTAATTGAATTCTTTAATATTAAACAAGTAAACCTAATCATAACCCTAATTGTAATTTTGAAATCTAACTATACAATATATATTAAAGTTTAAGCCAAACCTTAATTGTACCCTAGATTTAACCTAATTTTAACCTACAAATAGGGTTTTAGTTTATGTTACATTTTCTAGGGTTTTAGTTTACGTAAATTCTAGGGTTTTAGTTTACGTTACATTTTCTAGGGTTTTAGTTTACATTTTCGAAAGTTTTAGTTTATGTTTTCTAGGGTTTTAGTTTACGTTTTCTAGGGTTTTAGTTTACGTTTTCTAAGGTTTTAGTTTATGTTTTCTAGGGTTTTAGTTTACGTTTTCTAAGGTTTTAGTTTATGTTTTCTAGGGTTTTAGTTTATGTTTTCTAGGGTTTTAGTTTACGTTTTCTAAGGTTTTAGTTTATGTTTTCTAGGGTTTTAGTTTACGTTTTCTAAGGTTTTAGTTTATGTTTTCTAGGGTTTTAGTTTATGTTTTCTAAGTTTATGTTTTCTAGGATTTTAGTTTATGTTTTCTAGGGTTTTAGTTTACATTTTCTAAGGTTTTAGTTTATGTTTTCTAAGGTTTTAGTTTACGTTTTCTAAGGTTTTAGTTTACGTTTTCTAAGGTTTTAGTTTATGTTTTCTAGGATTTTAATTTATGTTACGTTTTCTAGGGTTTAGGTTCAAAGATTAACGGTCTGAGTAAATTAGTTTTTTAGAACCTACAATTTAAGGTTTTAAATTTCAAAACTAAATGTGTCAAATTTAGGTTTTCGATTTAAAATTTTATGTTGTTTGTTTCGTTGATGTTTTTGGTTAATTAAATGCAGTTTAAAAACTATTAAATATTAAATTAAAACAAACTAAACAAAAATAACTAAATAGCAATTATAATGCAAAAATATTGTAGAATTCAACCAACCTGGAGGTCGCTAAGGTCAGGTGTGTCGACTGGAGGAGGTGAGAGTGAAAATTTTGCAGATTCTAGCCATCCAAAACGCGTACGCGATTTGCTGTGTCTTGTCCTGGCGCTCCTAACTCGGCTGTGAAAATGACTTTCATAGTCGCTTATTTAAAAAAAAAAATAGTCTTTAGAAACGCGTACGCGTTTCATAACGCGTACGCATTTTAGGTTTGTAACATGAACTGTAACGCGTACGCGTTATTGATTTTGGATCGCTTATGCGATGCATAACACGTATGCGTTTTGTGCGAGAATTTTTTTTTCGTCCGAAACTTCCCCTCTTCGTGGACCCAACTTCTTGCACTTACCCTACAACTGATTCACCCCCCCTCTCAATTTTCTTCTACATTTCAACAATTGGTATAAGATATTTGGTTCCTTAGAGAAGAGCTTAACCACTTGAGGTAGATCAGATGGCACACAAGTTGCAAATCCCTATATTTGATGGAGCTAATTAAAGTTATTGGAAAGTGACGATGAGAGGTTACTTGATCTCTCTTGGTTTCAAGACTTGGAAAGTTGTTGAGACAAAATATGTTGAACCAAATAGTGGTCCTTCTTCTGCAGATGATATTTTTGCCTATGAGGAGAATGAAGAAGAAGGTTTGTTGTCTTTAGTTCTTTATCTAAAATTGAATAGAAAAAATTTATTTTTGTAGGAACTACTTATTAAGTATGGGAAAAGTTGAAAGATAACTATGAAGGAAATGATAGAGTTAATTTTTCAAGGAAGCTAATAGAAAAGAAAAAATTTGAGAACTTGAGAATGAAAGAAGGTGAAGACATTGCAGGCTACTATTAGAGAGTTGAACTTGAAAAAAATGAAATAAAAAATCAAGGTGGTACCATGACATATAAAGATGTAATCGAGAAGATCTTGATGGACCTACTAGAGAATTATAGTGGCAAGGTCTTTTCTATTCAAGAATCATATGATCCAAAGGCATATACTAGAGCGAAGCTATTTGGCACCTTGACTAAATTTTAGATGAGGAATTTTGGAAGAGAAAAGGAGAAATTTAAAACAACCTTCAAAGCAATTAAGATAGAAGATGATTCAAATAGTGATGGTTCAAAAGAGTTGGAAGCAAACTTTACAAGGAAATTGAAGAAAGGTACTAGTAAGTACAAAGGTATGTTACCTTTTAAATATTTCATTTGTGGAAATATTGTTCACTATACTTTAAGATACATCCAAGTAGAGATACAAAAAAGAAGAACAAAGATAATAATAATAAAGACAAAAAGGACAAAAAGTTCAAGAAATTGTATTATGTTAGAGAAGATGCTGGAATTTCTGATGATGTGTCTAATTTTGAGGATGATAAAGATGAATGCTTGTTCCTAGCCTTGGAGAATAAATCTGTGTCTGCTAACCATGGAAGATGTGCAAGGGAATCTAGTCCAGAGAACAAGAAGGATGAGATGGAAGGTACTCTAGTTACTGCCTTTCATGCTAGATAGGATGAAGACTATTGGGTAATTAATAGTCGATGTTCAAATCATATGACCATAGACAAAATTAATTTCACTAAACTTGAAAAGTATGATCATGGAGTATTAGTTATGTTTGGAGATGATTCTGGTGCTAAGATTGTTGGAAAAGTAACAATTAGTCTTGATGGAAAACATAGTATTGATGATGTTTATTATGTTAAGGGCTTAAGGAATAATATTATGAGTGTTGGAAAAATGTGTAGCAAAGGATTTAAGCTCATCTTCCAAGATAACACCTATCAAATCAGAAAAGGGTCTAAAACTGTGGTGGTTGTAGGAAGAAGAACTCATGGAAACATCTATCAGCTTAAGAGTGGTGATGGATAGTGCTTTGTTTCTCAAATTAATGAAAGATGGCTATGGAACCAGAGGATGGGACATGTAAACTTTGACAATCTAATCAGGATCGGTTCAAGAGAAGTTGTTAGGAATATACCTAGAATCACAAAGCCTAACAATTATGTTTGCAAAAGTTGTTAGTTGGGAAAACAAATAAGATGTAGTTTTAAAGGAAAAGAAAAATAATCTATCAAAATGCTAGAATTGATTCATACAGACCTCTATGGTCCCACAAGAATAATAATCCTTAATGCTGACAAGTATTTTATGCTTTTGATTGATGATTAATCTAGAATGACATGGGTTACTTTTCTTAGGGAGAAAGCTCAAGATCTAGATAGATTCAAAGTGTTCAAATCAAGAGTAGAGAATGAAGTAAGCCTAAGAATCAAATGTTTAAGGTTCGATAGAGGTGGAAAATTCACTTCTGGTGAGTTGTGAAGAGAATGGTATAAAGAGAAATTATTCTACTCCTAGAAATCCTTAGTAGAATGGAGTTGTGGAAATAAAGAACCTAACATTTCAAGAGGCTACAAGGACTAATATGATGAAAGAGGAAAATGTTCCTGATGTATATTGGAGAGAATCAATCCACACTATTGTTTACATTCTTAACAGAGTTCAAATCAGAGGTAACAACACAAACACTCCTTATGAACTATCATGGACTGGTAAAGTTCCTCCTATAAGTACTTTAAGGTGTTTGAAAGAAGATGTTGCATTAAAATAGATGATGAGAATCTTGGAAATTTTGATGCAAGATGTGATGAAGGTATTTTTATAGGATATTCAACTAACAACTAAGCATATAGATGCTTTAATAAAAGATTGAGGAAAATAGTTGAAAGTGCAAATGTAAAAGTTGATGAAGCTATGCATAGACTAGTAGAGATAAGTGAAGTTGAACCAGAGGATCCTATCTACAAAAAAGTACAAGAAGAGGAAAAGGAAGAGAAAGAACAAAGTGAAGAAGAGGATATTTTGAAACCTGCTCCTAAGAATCCTAAATATGTACAGAAGAATCATCTAGAGGAACAAATAATTGGAGATATAAGTGAAGGTGTAAAGACAAGAAGCAAAGTGGTTGAGATAAATTTGTGTTTACTTTCTAAGATAGAACCTAAGACTGTGATTGAGGCATGCAAAGATGAGAGTTGGGTTAGAGCAATGAAAGATGAATTGCAACAGATAGAGAAGAAGCAGACATGTGAATTGATTCCTAGAACAGTGAACAAGAATTTAATTGGTTCAAAATGGGTGTTCAGGAATAAGTTGAATGAAGATGGTTAAGTGGTAAATAAAGAAATACTTGCATGAAAAGGTTATTCAAAGGTTAAAGGAATAGATTTTGAAGATACATTTTCCCCAGTGGCAAGAATGGAGGCCATTCAGATTTTTTTAGCATTTTTTGCTCATAAATATTTCAAAGTGTACCAAATAGATGTTAAGTATGCATTCCTAAATTGAGAATTGGAAGAAGAAGTGCACATGGAACAACCGAGAGGATTTTAGTTATCAGACAAACCAAGCATGGTCTGCAAATTGAAAAAGGCACTATATGGACTTAAATAGGCTCCCAAAGCATGGTATGCAAGGTTGGATAGATATTTGACACAACAAGGATTCAACAAAGGCTCTACAGACAACAATCTCTATTTCAAAGTTGAAAGAAATAGAATGTTGATAGTTGTGGTGTATGTTGATGATATTATCTTTGGAGGAATGAAGGTATGTGCAATAAATTTGCAAAGGAGATACAAAAAGAGTTTGAGATGTCTATGATTGGTGATTTTAATTTCTTCCTTGGACTTCAAGTAAACCAAACTAATAAGGGCATATTCATTTCAAAATCTAAGTATGTTAAAGAATTGCTGAAGAATTTTGGAATGGATGATTCCAAACCAGTCTGTACCCCTATGGTAATTGGATGCAAACTGAGTAAGAATGATGATTATCTTGAATTTGATCAAAACATGTACACATCTATGATTGGTGGACTACTATATCTTACTGCTACTAAATTGGATATCATGCATGCAGTATGTTTGGTTGCCAGATTTCAAGCAAAACCTAAAGAGACACATGTTAAGGTTGTGAAGAGGATATTTATATATCTAAAGGGTACTTTGGATTATGGTCTATGGTATCCTAAGGATACTAATTTTACCTTGAATGCCTAGACTGATGCAGATTAGGCTAGTTGTGTAAATGACTAGAAGAGTACAAGTGGTGGTGCATTCTTTGTTGGAGGAAGATTGGTATATGGATTGATGATTGAGGTCTAATCCTTAGGGGGAGTAGAGAGTATCATTGTTACAATATGAGATGTGGGTGCACTCATAAGGGGGAGTGATCATATCTTTACACGACAAAAGTTTCATGAAAAAAATTATTTTCCATTGATGTCAAAGGGGGAGAGAGTGTCATGTGAAAAGCCTATTTATATTTGGAGAGAGTGTCATGTGGACAAGTTGAAAGCGAGAGAGAATCTTGCAAGAAGAAGAAAGTGCAACAATGCTTGTGCAGGTTGTCTAATCTGGAAAAGAAAGGGAAGAAGAAGTAGGAGAGAGTGTATGTTGTCTTTGATGTTTTTTCACATCATGTGTTGCTATCAATGACAAAGGGGGATATTTTTGCAAGTATGAATGTGTTTGGTGATATTTTCATTAATATTTTCATTGATGTCAACATAGTTTAGAGTGATTACAGGTAGTGCATGTATAGTTGAGATACTATAGAAGTGTTGAGAGTACATGGAGCTATATTTATGGTGTTGCATATGTGTTGATGTCAAGTTCTTTTGAGAAAATTAATAAATAATGAAGATAGTGCTATGTGTGTTATGAATGTGCTCTAGTAATGTACTCCACATTTCTTTTATGTTTATCATATTCCTATGTGGATCTATAGTATTGTTCATGGGATTCAATGGAAAATATATCTTGAGTTTTAGCTTTTGGGTTGATGGAGAGTGAAAGATGTGCTCACCAGTGTGTGAACTAGTTTGGCGGAACTATTTGTCTATAGACTAGGAGAGATGACTTTTCTCCACAGTCTTCTGGTGGTTTATCTCAGATCTTGTAGATTTGGAAGAAAGTTAATATTGATGTTCTTTGTGTTCAAGAAAATGTGCTCATGGTTTGGTTCTCCAGAAGGCTTTTTAATTAGCAAGCTATGGATTGGAAAGACTAATGCAATGCAAAACTTCACTAAATGACCTAGAAAAGAGTACAAATCTAAACAAAAAACTGGAAAAACATAGAAGTGCACCTGGAAATCAAAAGGATCTTGGAATCAACTCTAAAATGTTGAAAATGATTCTTTTAGGGCACACTAGGACTCATACGCCACTTCTGGCATATTAGTCTTAGTCTAGGGTTTTTTACTAGAACATGTTTTTGACAGTGTAGACTCAGAATCTTCAAAAATATCAAAACTTTCCGGTAGTGGGACTCATATGCCACTTTTAGCATATCATTCCTGTTTGACATTTTCAGGAATTCAAAGTCCATATCTATGCTCCAATCTTTTCTCTTCCTTTCTAAACTAATTCCCAAATCTTAACCTATAAAAAGACCTACAAAATAGAATAAAGAGTTGATTTTCTTATGGGGGGTTTTCCTCTGTGAAACCCCTAGTTTGGTAATTAAACCTTGATAGAAAAAATGGATCTTGAATGTAAATGTGAACAAAAAACCTAACCTTAAGTGCATCTAAGTTTAGGAAATATCAAATACAATGCAACTCTATTCTATTGTCCTAGAATGAGATACAAGAATGAAGCATGGACATGAATGACTCACTTTGAGAGATCCCTAATCACCCAAATGAGCCCTAATAATGTATGTACCTTCCTTAGGATGAAGTAGAGTAATAATGGAGGATGGAATCACTTAGCAAATAATTCATTAGGCTTGTATTGATGGCTAGTTGCATCTTCCTAACCTAGAATCCATCATGATTCACCATAGGCAACCACAATCAACCCTTGACAATACTAGATATTAGATGAAAGTGAGCTTGAAGAATTGGAAAAACATGATAATGCTGCTCCAAGGCTTCAAATTTGTTGATTACTTTTTCATGAATTATCTTGTGAGGAATTCTTGAATTCTTGTGGATGCTTAGATCATAAAATTTCTCTTCTATAATATTACTTAGATGAAATAATGACTTAGAAGCTTGTTTATATAGGAAATACACCTAAATTACCATTATTTAGATCTCAAAAGCTGACATCAACCAAAAAATTGAATTAAAAACTTGAAATTTTTGCTCAAGCCCTAAAAAGGCCCAAATGGGACTCATACGCCACTGACTCATATGCCAAAAGTGGCATATGAGTCCCACCATAGTTTTTTGGGGTAGGTTATAGTTTTTGAAGCTTTTTTCGATTTTGTTAGGATTTTAGTCAAAATAAGCCTTGAGATCCAGAATAAAGGGTCTTATGGGCCTATTAATGATGAATTAAAGGGTATTTAATGCAAGGGTACTAAAATAGGTCCAATTTAAATGACAAATTGCATTATATCCAAGAAGGGAGTACATTTTTTGTCATTACAAGTGGGTATGATTATTAGGATAGGTTGAAAGGTTGTGGTAGGTTGAAAGGTTGTTGTAGGTTGAAGGGTTGTGGTGGGTTGAGTACTAGTGTATGTAGGAATGGAAATCAATATTGTAGAAGATGGAATTGGAATTCCACCTTGGCTTTGAGTACATGTGGTTATGGTAGGAAAGGTGTTGTTAACATTAAGCACATTAGTTGTATATCAATATCAAATCTTAGAGAAAATACCAACTAAAGACACCAAAGGAGTAGGATATCAATAACCTCCTCCTGACATAAGTGTCCTCTTTCCTAAAGAACAACCAATGTCTCGTAACAATGATAAGGATGATACGATCATCTGAGGTCCTCATCCTCAACATCTAACTCAAGAATTGGGTGAATCTAGCAAGAAATGAAAGCTTTACAAACTAAAGAAACTAGAATTTCCATGTCCCATGTCTGAAACTAAAAGAACCTTACACATACTTCTAATCCAAGGACTTATAACATTACAACCCATGAAAGAAAATCCAAAACCATATCCTAAGAACACAAACATGTCACATTGTCAATACCATAGATTTCCTGGACATAGTACTAATGAGTTTTGTGCTTTAAAAGAAATATTTAAAAGGTTTGATATCATAAAAATAGTCCCTTAAAAGGATGCCCTTTCACTCCTTGCAATGTAATAGTTGTAGGATCATAATATTATCACTATAACATGCTTTACATTCATTGCAAATCATTTTAAAATGCAAGGAGATCTTTTTGATCACCTACCTCGACTCATTCTTGTCTTGCACATAGTGGGGACACAAATTAGATAGCCTTGCCCTAGTTTTGGAATTTGATGTTGTCCCTTTGGCTATTTTTCCACCTTCTATATATAATGAACAAGATTTGGATGCGAATGACCTACTATAGGTTGACTCGAATGTGCCTTACTAGTTTTTCCTTTGTTTTATTTTTTCATGTTATGTGTGTGATTGCATGTGAGTAATGTGATCTCTCTGTATCGTTTTGTTTGATGTATCTCTCTATCTTTGTGACATTCATCTATTTGTATCTACAATCTTCCATATGTCATAAACATCTTATCCTTTTTCTTTGTCTTTTGTTTTCCTTTTGGGGATGATGTAAGCTGTCAAGAAATTCAGGTCTCTTCCATGTTGACCCAAAAGATTATCCTT
Organism: Sequoiadendron giganteum; assembly: GCA_007115665.2. Classification (NCBI taxonomy): domain Eukaryota; kingdom Viridiplantae; phylum Streptophyta; class Pinopsida; order Cupressales; family Cupressaceae; genus Sequoiadendron; species Sequoiadendron giganteum. The sequence goes on from CM021109.1 coordinate 100,019,832, forward strand.
TATCTTTTTATGTGTCTTGTGTTTTCCTTTTGGGGATGATGCAAGGCATCAAGAAATTTATGTCTCCTCCATGTTGACCAAAAAAAAAAAAAAAATTCACTCTCTTTGTTTCATGCTTCTCTTTCCATGAGTATTTGGGGAATGATGGCATTTTCGAGCTCTCTAAAAACATTATAGAAAATAAATACTAACCTTGAATACATGGATCCCTTATGTATAATTTTGGAATTTCATTTTGGGTGCAACCCTTTTTTCATTACGTAGCTTCATTTGGAAACATATGACCTGACATAGGGTTTTCCAAATAAGCTCTCATATCCTCATTATTGTTATAATTTATCATTTTCTACTTTAAAGTAATTGCTCACAGCATGGTGTTTAACAATTTCTTTAAAGTGGGGGCATACATTGGCATTATTCTTTTGCATATTACAACTTATGTTTCATTGTGTGGTATTCTTACTTCATGTGATGCATTTTTCTCTTTGTGGTTTCATTGGGTGTGATTTCCTTCAAGAGCATGATCTCTCTTAGAATATTATATTTCCCTTAGTGGCTTGATGCGATACACTGCATCCCCTAAGTTGTGAATCTTCTATCCTTTGATTAGTCCTCTCTTGGAGACATTAGGCAAAATTTTCCCTAAGTTAAGACCTTGCATGAACTAAGCAAATCCCCTTTGAATGTACCTTACACTATTCTACATTTGGAATAAATTTTATATGGCCACCTTGCATAACACACTTTTCTTGCCTATGGAGCCATCATGTTTTTTCATGGGTGTTAGCATACAAATTTTTTCTTTCCTCATGAATCATGTTGTCTATGTTGTGTGGCGCCTTATCAAATTTATCAGGAAGTATATATTTGATATGGTTAGCATATGGAAGTTGACCATAGGCATGACTTTCCCATAGCCACTTGCTTGTCTTTGTGAGCGCATACGGGTTGCATGTGTATGTGTATCACCTCTCTTGGGGCTCACCTAGTGGACGACCTAAGGTTCCACTAGCCCTTGTGAGTGTGTTTTTTATTTGCATAGTGGACATCGCATTCCACTTGTAAACATTTTTTTGGACATAAAACTAAGGCTTGATCCACATCATGTTGTAAAAATAGCCAAGGCTTGATCCACCCCTCGTTTTCTTTTTCTTTCTTCGTTATGTATTTGGCAGTGTATACTTGTACATTTTTTTTGCTTCATACATCATGTTGTATGCTTGTACCTTGTTTTTTCCTTCTTCTTGTGGGCTTGATCGTTGTCATCCTATCTCACTAGCATTGGTACACTTGGACCCCTCTTGATGTGAATTTGTCTACTTTAGTGTGGGTTTGAAGCAAGTTCCTCCTCTCACTAATGTGGGGGATAAATATAGTGTAGAAAAATATATCCCTTTACATTTTCACACTTTTTTTGGCCCTCCTTACTAAAATTGGGCTTCTTTATGCCTTAATTTATCTTATTTTGCATCCACAAGCCTAATTAAATGCATTTTTCTCAAGATAATCCTAACATTTAACAATTGAAAAATCATAATTCAATGTTTGAGGTTGTGTGTTCTAGATCTACTGATCTGGGACTCATATGCCACCTTAGGTGCATGGGTCCCACCCGGGTCTTGGGGCCTGATTTTAAACATTGCATTGAACTTAATAATTTTTGGAGTTTGTGTCCCATGTTTAAGACATTGGGACTCATATGCCCCAACTAGTGTATGAGTCCCACTTTAACCAGGACCTATTTCAAATCAAATTATTGGTAGGATTGCATTATCCTAGATCTAATGTTGGCTTATAGTGTTGTAATTTTAAGAAATTGAGCATAAACAAGTATAAATACAAGGTTATTTCACATAATTTCTCCTAAAAAGATCTAAGCTTTTGGGTATTCAAGCATTATAGAAAATTTATGGTCAAGATAGAATTCAAGAGAAAATAATGAATCATTTGGAGCAGCATTCAAGATTTAAGCATCATGTCAAACTCATCATGCTTCATGTGCATGTTTGTGAGCTAAAATTTGTGATGTAGGTTTTCATGATTCAAGCAAGAATTCAAAGAAATTATCTCATATCAAGATCAAGAGTCAAGATCCACATCCATTGGATCCATCTCACACAAGTTTGTAGCCTTTATTTCAAGGGTTTGGTGAGTTGCAACATTGCATTTGTTCATTCACCATTCCTCTTCCTGATGATGGATCACTGTGTGTGATCTGAAACGTGGACAAAAAAAACTTACACAGTTGAATCCAAAAGCTATACACTGTAGCATTCCTCATTCCATGATTTTTCATTTCATTTCAAGGTTTAATTACCAAAATGGGGTTTGACCAAGGCAAGCCCCTACTCCCTAATAAAACAAAATATTTCCCTCTTCATGTGTGATTGCAAATTTAGGTGATTTGGAGCTTAAAGATCCTTTGAAGACAAATTTGCAAGACTTAAAAAAGTTTTCAAAGTTTTCAAGAAGTCATCTTCATAGAAACTCACCTATAGGCCAAAATTTAGACTTTTAGACTTGGAGATCGAACAAGACAAAAGCTACAGAAGATCATTAGAGGCTACAAATTTTTTAGTCAAACCCTAATACTGTGACTAAATTTCCTCTTTGGTTTTATGAGTCCCAATATACCCCTTTTTCCTAGATTCTTATAGATCTTGATTTGTCAACCAAAGATTCTAGATTCTACCCAAATTCCTATAGCAGGACTAAATCACCTATTATGGCGTATGAGTCCTAGTGTAATTCAAAAACAACAACTTTTAGGGTTTTCAGATCTTGTTTAGACATCTCCTATCCTTCAAGTACTTTTTTTTCTCTCTATCTAGTAATCTGAATTCATGCTTTAAGTTTCTAGGGTTTAGTGCATGATTGTTTAGATTTCTCCTTTAAAGCTTCATTTTAATGGTGAAACCCCTTTTAAATCACACCTAAGGAAACCTACTACTAGTCCTACCTATTAGTTCTCCCCTCCCCTCAATTGAATATCTTGGTTGAGGCATCTTGATTTCCTAATGAACTAAGAGTGAAATAGGTCCTAAGCCTAGTTCCATCTCCCAAAAGGTGGAACCCTATTTCCTTCGGTTTAGGTATTTTATGCATTCTAACTATATAGTGAAGGATAAATATTTATTTTTCACATATCACTCCTTGGAGCTAAGCTCCATAATTGAATAAAAAATTATAGGTGATGAAAAAATGGATATAGTCACATTGAGGTTCTTTTTGTGGTAAGGTGATAAAAAAAATAGATGTCATTTTGATGTTCAATATTTTATGACTAAGCATGATATGTTATTTTTGGAATAAATCTACTCAAGTAGACGTATGAAGGATAATTAAGAAAGAATATTCAAAAAATAAAACTAAAATGTCATCTTGAGTACTTTGAGTATTGGTTCTAATAAAAACCTCCACTTCTTTCAAGTCATTTATACATCATGTTTTTTATAGAAAATTATTGATAATTGTCTTGAATTTATTTGATTATGTTTTGAGTTTTAAAGAGTTTTTAGAAGCTCATTTGTTGCACTTGGTTAGATTTGTGGACATACTAGAGAAAATACATTCTATGAAAAATAAGCAAAGTGATTTTGGAATGACAAAATATTTACATGTGAGCAATATCATCAATACTAAAGGAGTGAAAGTAGATCATATATGTAGTATTGATGGAAAGGTTGTTGAGGGATATTCACATATAAATTACCCCTTAGCCAAAATGTTAGATATGGAAACTCATGAATTCATTGATAGATATCAATAATTTTTTGATAAGCTTAATAAGGTATTTGGCTCATATCTTTTATGCTTTATTTCATATTTCTCACAACTATTTTTAGTAGAATGTAGTGCTTCTATAGGTGGAAATATAATGAAAAATGAGAAATCCATTAAAAATAAGGTCCTAAATTTTAGAAAATATCAATTTGGTGGTAAACATGAGCTAGAATAGACTACAATGGAATAAATATTTTATTGGGTAAACTTGATTTGTATGATCAATAGTAGAAAGGGGTAAGAAATTTTTTAGATTATGATTTGGATATAAGGGGGATGAAGGATGTAGTTTTTGATGATTATTCCAAAATTCGCTTTCCTTATTTTTCTATTTATAATTAATTGGAGGTTCCTAACATGGTAGAAGGTGTTGACAATATAATTTCTACTAAAAATGACAAGTACATGCTAGTTGGTGAACCTATTTTATATAAGGGGAAAATATTTCAATGTATTCACTTTAGAATGAAACAAGATGCAATAGAACAAGTCTTTTGGGTAAAGTTATGGTATCTACTACCTCTTCATTGTCAATTTTGGAAAAGTGTGTTAGAGTATTTTTTTCTAAGCATTCCTAAGACACGTGATGATTATTTCAACTATGGCGATGATATATTTGATAGGTATGTAACCTATATTTTCTTTTTTTTTGAGTTCAGATACCATTATAATATAAATTCATTATTCAAAGAAGTGTTTGAGATAGATAGTAGGGATGAGAATACTATCAACATATTTACTTTTTTTAAAGTAAAATGTGCAAGAACGTTAATTTTATTGAAATAATAATAGAAAATTGATATAAGAACCAAAATATAGGAGGAGAAAAATGTTGCAGAGAAAAGTTAGAAGGCACTACCAAAAACAATCAAAAAGTTATAAATTTCAAGTATAAACTTTCTAAAGAGAACCAAAGGATGTCAAAGGCGGTTAATGGTGAAGCACAAAGGAAGCTTGCCTGAAGAGACATTTACCTTTTTTTAGACTTTGAGTCTTCAGAGTGTGTGACATGATAAGTTGAATCTAGGGGGTAGGAGCAACATTATGACTTGCATTCCTACTCAAATTTGATTGGAATTTGTGGTCTTTGAAGGAAGCTAGTGTTGACTGATCAAGGAGGTAGTGGATGGTGTTAAACATCTTTTTGATTTCCTCTTTTTTATTAGATTCGAAAGAAAGGATGTGAGAATACAAGGTAGAGTTTATAACCATCTTGCAATTGAAAATAAATTATCTAAAGGAGGCCTACTTGATACAATTAATTTATTAGGAGGTTGAGATAAGTATAGAGTAGAAAAGACCACATAGAGGGCAGGAAAATGGGTCCTAGATTTAACTAAGATACTCTATTTTCACTTGTCCTTTACATTTGGATACAAAACCAACTAGGGTTGGTGATTGGCTTGCTTCCAAAATGGAGAGCCAATCTCCTAGGATTTGGTACTTTTGAGTTGTAAGGAGAATAATTTTAATGTGTGATTTATTAAGTGTAATTGACATAAACACTAGATCTAAAAATGTAATTTATCACATAGAAAAAATGAAATCTAACAAAACATTTACAAATCTAAAAAAGAGACGCAAAGGGGAACTTGTGACTAAAATATGATCTGAAGTTGTAAGGGTAGGGGCATGGGTTCCATAGACTAGAAAGGTTTCTTTTGAGGATCTACAAACCTCAAATGTTGTGTTACAATCTACATTGTGTTTTTTGTTATTGTTGTTTACTAACAAAACCTTCTGATCTAACCTACATACATGGAAAGAGGGGGAACGTTGCACTCTATAGGAGCTTACCTAAGTCAAACCCCATTTTGGAATTTTCATGTCCATGTACAACAAATGATGTGATCAAGAGGGTTTTCCCTATTTCAAGTAGAGGAAATAATAATAATTGATTGAAACAATAAATGATAAATGGACAATGTCACCTTGGTATGGGACCCTTTTCAAATTTATGTCCACACCATTAATTTGATGGATTCTTGGATTAATTGATAGAATTTCAAGAGTTTAGTTGATAAGATATAATAGATTGTTGTAATTAGCATTGTAGAAGATAAATCAATACATATCCATAATACATGATCATAATAGCTCCTTGTCATAATCATCTACTTCATATATTCAAATGAGAATAAAAATTATTTATATATCCATCTTGACTAATATTTTAACTATACATCAATTTAGGATCTTTTTAATTATTGAAAGATGAAAACCAAAGTTTAAATTTAAAATATACATCCCCTTTATGGTCAAGGGTGCCCATGCCCTAGACCAGGTTCTTTTTACTCAATTTTTTTCAGATGGCGGTTTCAAAATATTTTATCAATTTAGCCCTGAAATGAATAAATTATTAATGTAATTAATGGTGTAATAAAATAATAGTGTTCATGTAGTGTCAAATTGTTAGGTTTGACAATTAAAGATGCTATAGTTATCCCCCACTTTAGTAGAGTATGATCTTACATTCATACTCACACTAAAGGAATAAACTATTTTATCAACACAATGAAGAGATAGGATGACACCAAGTTGAGGGATGTGCAAGCCCCTAATATAGGATCCCATTTATCTTGATGCAGGAGCATCCTCGATTGTAAAGCAATCTTGTATCAACAAAAAATAGTTATTTTCTTGCATTACATTCAACAATAGTTTTAGTGTTTCATTCTTCATTTTATCGCTTGTTTGTTTCTCATCTCGTGAAGAAGGATATAGAATCTACACATCAATATCTATCACATATCTAGATTTTACATCATTTTTAATTAGTTGTTAAAATTTATCGCTCTCAATTTTTCACTGTATTTACTAGTCAAAGATTTTGGGGCCAACCTGGTCTAGATTTCTTAATGCAGACCTATTCCAAATCATGCAAAGCTTAATAGGACATCATACAATAATATTGGGTTCATTGGGACTTATCCTAGATACTCACAAGCCATTTCTTTTCGTGTGGGATTATGTTTCCATATTTTGAGGCTGACCTTCATGTATGTTTGTTCTTTAGGTCATTAACCCTTGTGTGCGATGCAGACCTATTTTGGATCTTGAGAAGAATATTTATAAGTATTTGTAATCATTTAGGAGCCAATCGTTCAGAAACAGATAAGAGTTAATTTAGAAGTTACATTTTTTGAATAACCCTTCGGGGGCAAGTAATAAGGCCTGTTGGCTAGTTGTATCATTGAATTCCCTTGCGCTAGGTCTATGATCCCTAGATATTTTCCCATGAAGAATTTATTTAATGTAATATTGATAATTCTTCACATTTGCATATTATTTCCTTGTGTTATTTCAACTGTGTTAACTAATTTTTGCATAGTCTGAATTGTTCCTTTTGGAACCCTCCTACCATGATTGCACCAAGTGGTATCAGAGAAAGCTTTTAATTCTTGAAGGAATTCCTTGAGGTGAAAATATTTCTAACCTGAGGTAGAATGCATTTTTTTCAATTGATCATCCATTATGAGGTAGTTGAAACCCTTGTAGCCAGATCGTTGAATTGAGGCAATTGCATTGATTCGATGGGAGATATGTCACCAAGGAGAGTTCATGCTATCAAAAATTTTGTTGGAAGAATGGATGAAATGTTGGAAATGATGCACGAGATGCTAGTTTGGTTAGATGATCTTAAAGAAGACTAAAGGTGAGGCCTAAACCCTAAGAAAAATTATGAAAGTGATGATGAAGCAGAACATGTGAATCAATTTGAAGAAACACTAGGCAAAGAAGAAGAAGAAGAATCAGATCAGATCAATATGTTGAGAGCAATTTCAAAGATTGGAAAAAGACTTAGAATTGAAATTCAAAATTATGTGGGAAGTTTGAATCCCAAAGAATTTATTAATTGGATAAATGAAATGGAAGAATGATTTGAATATGAAGAAATTGAAGATCCAAAAAGAGTCAGATTTGTAAAAAACAAGTTTAAAGGTCATGTTGCATTATGGTGGAGTGTCGCAAAAAAATGTATCCTTGACATTTTTCACTCATTTGGACCTTTCCTATGGATTTTGGCCTTAGTTTTCTTAGATTTAATGTTGTAATGTGGTCAACACATTCACACTAGGCCTTGAATGCTTGAAAATCAATAAAAACCTAAAGATGTCTTACAAAGGTGTTGTGAAGTTTTGTAACACATTTTCCCACTTTTCTAGGACCTTTCTATCATAATTCACCTAAACAACCTCTTTTTACCCCTTCCCAAGCCTTATTTCAAAGTGTTGTAAGGTGTTGTAACAAACTCTCACACTTTCCTAGGCTTTTCATCAATAAATTAACCCTTTCTTATGTTAAAATGGCCCCTTTATGCACTTATAGGCCCTACTTAAGTGTGTTTTGGAAGACAATCCCATTAAGCAACATTAATCACATTTTAATTCTCAACAAATAGAAAATTTTCTCTGGTGGGACCAAGTCGCCACCTTGGGCGACTTAGTCCAATCAAGCTTAAAAATCAAATTTATGTCAATATTCTGGCAAGATATTGTCTTCCAAACCCTAAGGTCGACCTATGATGAGGTATTTTGGGGAAATTAGGGCACATTATGTATAAATAAAGGATTTTCCCCTCATTATCATACTCCTCATTCTCTCATGATCAATCAATCTATATCTTCATCGACAATTCAAGCATTCAAGGACTCTAAGCACTTCAAGCATCAATCCATTGGAGTTGATTAGTTGCATATCTTCAGACTTCCCCATCAAAGGTTTGGTGATTTGTTGCACTTGTATGTTGTTCAGTGATCTTTCCTTTTACATTTCATTTTATTATCTAGGGTTTGATTACCAAAATGGGGTTTGACTAAGGAAAACCCCTTTTTTCTAACCCTAACCCCTATTTTCCCTCTTTGCATGTGTTTTTTGTAGGTCTTGTATGCAAATTGGTCAAAGAGTAAGGTGCTAAAAGGTTTCAAATTTCTATCAACATCATTTAAAGTCAACAAATCCTAAAAGGAGCTTGAAGACAACTTGTAGGTCAAAAAATGAAGATTCAGATCTAAATCTTTGTCAAGAGAAGTACAAGATGATAGCTACATATTCCAGTCTCAAGATTCCTAAAAGCCATTAGTGGAGTAAGTCACCATTATTGGAGAATTAGTCCCATTGGAAGGCCTAAAAAGTGATCTCTACAGTTCTGGACACTCATTTCCTTGAAACCTATTCCAAAAAAGTTTCCCCAAAGCAAGACTAAGTCACCCAACTTGGCATAAGTGTCCCAGTGGCCTTCAACTATAGATTTTGGAAGATTCCATAGCTCCTCTCCATCAAGCTTCAGTTTCCAGGTGCACACCTTTTGCTTCATTAAGTTATGTTATAGTTTGCATACATTTTAGGTTATTTTACATAGTGTTTTTAATAAATTTGCATTTCTATAGTTTGCATTCAATAGATAGTTTCATTCATTAGGGTATGTGTAGGATCATGATGGGCCAAAAAGTGGCAATATGATGGGTATGTGGCTGACGACTTGTGTTTTACCCAAAATTGATGAAATGAAAAGGGTTTTTAAAGGAGATTCTCAGATTTCCACCAATATAAATTATGCTTTACTTTGAATTTAATAAATTATTATTATTCATTTTCTATTGAATTACAACTAAAGTCCTGATTGATAGGATGATGGAAAAACATCTATAGCTTTCAAATGGTATCACATTTTTTGAATCCAAAACATGCGTCACATTCTATGCTTCACATACTATAAGATTAAAAAATAAAAAAATGAATTTCATGATTTTTTGACCAAGTTAAGGTGGTCAGACATACGAGTCTTTATATTTTTCAAAATTTGTAATAAAAAAATTGTAATTAACTATTTACTTGGAAAAAATTACAAACAAATATGCATCACATTGGGACATGAGTCCTCTATTTATATCTAAAATATTATAAAAAAATAATATCATTTTAATGTGGTTAGGGTGGTCAGATAGACACCTAGTTCTTATTTTTTCCCTGAAATTTAAGTACTACTGTATTGAAATTTCAAATTTTCACCAAATAGATTTTATTTTTTTGTAAATGAACCTGGTAGTTTAGAAACTGCATTCAATTTTCTACAAATTCTATTCTTACATATTTTTGAAATAATATAGATAACTTATTCAATTTTTTATGTGAAGTTGCCTAACTCTAATTTTTCTAAATTTTTTGCCACTTAAGGGCCTATTTTTTCCATGATGATCTTGCACATACCCATTAGTTTTCGACATTTAGACACATTTCCAATCACATGTGCATCACACATTTAACACTTAATCTTGAATGAACCTTCAAAATTTGGGTGTGAACGACCTCTCTCCCTTTAGGTGAAAATCCTAGAAATACTAGAGAACCCCCTTCCCCCTTAAAATTTTTGGTTCATTTTGGTGAACCCACATTTATATAACACTTTTTAACTTCTAGTTTCAAGTGCATTTGCATCCTAGGAAAAGCTTGCATCACCATTGCATTAGTGTTTTACATTATTTTGAATTCTAGGGTTTTTTAAATTGCATTATTGAAAAGGTCATCTAGCTTGCATGTTTGCATTGCATTTCATTCAAAATTTGGAAACAATTCTATGTTTTCATATTACAATTGCATTTGAAAAGCTTAAAAATCATAAAAACCATTTAATTTTTTTGAAAATTGCTAAAAAAATAATTGTTGGGACTAATTTGCCACACTGGGTGACTTAGTCCACCTACACAATTTGCACTGTAATTTCTGGCATTTTTCAGAGAATTTTTGTATTTTTATTTTCTATTTCTGCATTTATGTTTTTCTTTCCAGAATTTCAGTTATCAGCATTCTAGTGTTCTTTTTTTGCATTGCATTTGCATTCGCCTTGTGTTTAGAAACCGTTGCATGAGTGTTTGGTGGCCTATTGCTGATACCTTAATGAGAATAAGTTCAAGACTCATGGAATCTCACAACAACACACTTGTTGTAGATCTTGGGTTATCTAGAGCTTCCACTCCTAGTATTGATAATAGTACACTAGGCTTGGAAACCACCCTTAGTAACTCCTTGCATTCAGGTAGTATGCATAATAAACATAAACTTGATGATATTCCACAAGATAAGATCATTCACCTTAATGAATACTTAGCACACTTGAAACATCAAGTGAGCCTTGAAACCATTTCTACTACTACCATTCCCACTATAGACAATATCCACTGCATGCTTGATAGTGATGAAGGCCTAGATATTGTGAAGAAAATAGTTGAGATATATCAAAAACATGTTCCTTCCACCTCTTGTGTCTCTCAACCATAAAACATTGTGGTTAGCCAAGGAGGACCTCACACTCCTCCTCCCTCAATAGTAGCCTCCATCCCTACTTATGCTTCACTCAATATCACAACCACAATGCAACCAATTAGAAATTTGATTCCTTCCCTTGGTATTCCTACTAGTATTCCTACCTCCTATGTGGCATCACATGCTTTATCCTCATCGACCATACCATCCATTAGCATTCCATTATCTTGCCCTACCACTACACTCACCCTATCACCACTTTCCCTTCCACCTCACACCACTTACACCAATCCTCTCATAACATAACTTTTCCAAACCATCTCATCCATGCAACAACAAATTTCCACCATCAACCAAAATCAAAATGGTCCACCCACATATTACATTCACAACAACCCTTTGTCCTTAGAAATCTTGCGAACTCTGATGCCACAAGGAGTAGAGATGCCTAGGTTTGAGAAGTATGGAGGGAAGTGAGATCCTTCTAACCATGTTAATGCATACATTGCTTTGTGTAGTGACTTTTTCCTTGATGATAAATTGTTAGGTAAACTATTTCCTAGGACTTTAAAAGACACTACCTTGGAATGGTTCTCATCCTTACCAAATAATTTAATCTGTTCATTTAATGAACTTGTTTATGCATTTATCAATCATTTCCAAGTGCACATGACTCCCAAGAAGACCTTGGCCGGTTTGATGTGATGTAAGGAAAACAATGATGAAAAGATAACTGATTTTATCTCATGCTATCAATCGCTTTATTCCCAAATCGATGTCAAGATTCCTAACCCACATCTTCAAAAGATGTTTATATAAAATTTTCTAACACATCTTTAGGACAAACTCACCATGATGAAATTCCCTTCCTTCATTCATTTATGCACAACCTTTTTCAATTATCACAATTTGATTAGTAGTCATGATACACAATCCACTTCTAGTCAAATTGAGAAATATAAAATTGCCAACCAAAAAAATTCTCAGCTATTTAGAAAGAAAAACAAAGGGTTCTTACAATTTAACCCTCCTCAAAAATCCCCTCCACCTGTCAACAACCAGGTAGTAGTTGTTAAGACCACAACGCCCTTTAATTATGGAGATCCGAAAAAGACATTTCACACCCTTACGAGACACCCTTCATAACATAGTCTCAACTCTTACAACACATTATTAACTTACCTGTTGACCATGCACCTGATCCTACAAAGCCCTTACCTCCAAAATTTAAATCCAAAGCTTATTACCATTTTCATAGACAAAATGGACATGACATAGAGCAATGCAAGTGTCTTAAGCATCTTGTTCAAGACCTCATTGATTCTGGCCATCTATCCGTTGACGGTGTTAATGATCAAGGCAATAAGTTTGTTGCCCCTCAAAACCAGAATTTGCAATTTTTCACCAATCCCATGCTAAACATAATATTTCATTTGTCAAAGCTAGTGAAACTCCAGAAAATGGTGTAATGAATGTTGATAAAAATTATGAACATTTTGATCTTCTTACACATGTGACCCATGTTAATCCCATGGATGAAATGGTAGAAGAAATACATTTTATCCCTCATAACTTGGGCCAACCTAAAACATCTCTTGATATTACTTTCTCCTCTCAAGACATACTTAAAAATATCCCCGATGATCCTCTTTACATAGCCAGTCGTATCTATGATAAGCCCACTAATGGGATATTAATAGATCTCGCATGTGGAGATAATGTGATCACTGAGGAATTTTGGTATTGCATAATCTTTGTCAAGATGATTATGATAAACCTAAAGCATGGATCAAAAATCACAATGGTTTTTCTTGCCCTACGATCAAGTCAATCGCCCTCCCATTACAAATAGGACCTAAAACATTGGATGTTACATTTTCCATCATCCCACAATCAGACCAGTTTTGTTTGAGGCTAGGCCATCCATGGATTCACTCAATGAAAGTTGTCCCTCCAGTTCTTCATAAATGCTTAAAGTTTTCCTTTGAAAATGATATATTCACTATCCAACATAGTGGTTTTAACCCCTTTTCTTCCAAAGGAAACTTTTCCTTAGAAGCCTTTTGGCCCGAGCCCATGGAACCCATCACACCCTAAAGAGATTTCTTTTTCATTACCTATGAAAAATTTAAAGTAAACAAAATTATTGAACTATCTCTTAGCAACATGACCCCATCCACTTCCAAAAATCGCATCCTAGAAGAAACCATGCTTCAACCTAAATTAGACCCACCTCACCAAGCTTAACCCACACCTGACACTTCACCTACCTCATCCAAGAGACCTAGAGATTGTGAAAGTAACTCCATCCTGCCTCCTCACATAAAACAAATTTACAAAGAAAAGGAGAAAGTGGATGAAAAACCTTCCATGGTTCCTTTTGTTCCTCCTCCTAGGGATGAAAATCAACATATGGTTGACCAACCCGCTCCTTCATAGACATAACTAGACAATAGAATCAAAAGAAATAGAGGAGCAAGGGAGCATTAGCATCAACGCCATTCTCTTGCTCATAGGTTACATGAAGAAAAAAATAAAGAAAATCATAATCCAAACTTGACAAAAGAAATGCACAATGATCCTCCTCCCCCACCACCACAACATGATCCTATACAACCACCACTAGAGTTACATGCTTCAACTGACATCATCATTTTCCCTCCTATTATCATTAATTTGGATGACGATGATGATGATATTACTAAAATAGATGAAGAGGTGCATAAAAATTTGAATACATTATTTTCCTCTTCCATGAGATTTCATGAAAATTCTCCTAGGAAAAGCATTGACCTTGATGCTAGTTTTGTAATTGTTGTTGTCCCTCTAGCCAATTGCCCACCCGCACTTTGCACTAAAAATGATTGGGAGGAATATGACTTGTTAGATGGTTGACATGCATTTCCTTACTAGTCTTTTTATTTTATGTGTTTTCTTGTGCGTAACATGCTCCCCTATACTATTCTATTTGATGTTATCTCTCTTTGTGACATTCTTCTATTTGTACCTTCATTCTTCCCTATGTTGTGCCTTTTCTTTTTCTTTTTCTCTTTTCTCTTTGGATTTTTCCTTCCTTTTGGGGATGATGCAATGAATTGAGACCACAATGTCTTCTTCATGTTGACCCAAAAGGCCCCCTTTCATTTTTCTTTTTACTTTTTTTCTCCTTTTGGGGATGGTGCAAGGCATTGAGACTGCAATGTCTCCTTCATGTTGACCCAAAATGCTCTTTTTCTTTGTCTTTTTTTTTTCTTTTGTTGTCCTTTTGGGGATGATACAAAGCATCCAGACACCCTATGTCTCTTCCATGTTGACCCAAATTGACTCTTTATTTTTCTTTATTTTCACTCTCTTTGTATCATTCTTCTAGTTCTATGTATTTGAGGGATGATGACAGTTCCGAGATCTCTAAACAAACATTGAAGCAACAAACATACTGACCCCAAATCCATAGATCCCTTATGTGTTTGGTGTTTTTAATTTTGGGGGAAACCCCTTCTCCTTTCTTTCATATTTTCTTTTGCATGACACAGCCTTACTCGGGAACATATCACTTGGCATAGGGCTTTCCAAGTTGGCTCTCATGTCCTTGATTTCTTTTTGCATTCTTCATTTTTCTACTTTAAATTAATTGCTCATAGAATGATGTGTAGCAATTCCTTTAAAGTGGGGACATACATTGGCATTATTCCTTTTTACATTCTTTTTCTTTTTCTCAGTTCTTAGTGCAGTCTTATTATTTCATACGATGTGTTTGTTGCTTTATGGATGACATTGGGTGTAATTTACTTCATAAGTGTGATCTATCTTAGCATATTGCATTCCTCTTAGTGGCCTGATGTGACACACTATATCCCCTAAGTTGCAAATTTTCTATTATTTGATTGGTCCTCTCTTGGAGACATTAGACACAATTTTCCCTAAGTTAAAGACCTCACATGAGGTTGATCCTAGAATGTTGGTTTACAATTTTTGGGAGATTCTGATTTTTATTGAAATCACATATTTTTAGAAAATATAATGATTTAAGTCTTAAAATGTTCCATTTTAAGGATTTCAATTGAAGAGGGTTTGATCAAACCACCTTAGAGAAAAACCCCTTGGATATAACCCCACTAGTATTAAACCATACCTATAATAGAGTCTCCTTTACACCTATCAAAATGCGGATAAAAAACCAATTTTTGATTTACCTTTTGGGGGATGAAATGAATTCATTTAAAATTTATTTTATGTAGTTCAAATTATAAGCTTCCCAATAAGTATAATTTTAAATAAATATAATTTTAATATTATATTTATTTTTTATTTCTTGTGAATGTAGGGTTTTCATTGAAAAATAAAGCTCTATGTTCTACACATGTGCAAAAATATCAATGCACTAGATATTGAAATCCTTGATCCAACAAAAAAAAAAAAAAAATTCGATACATACAAAAAACGTTATGTGTTATACAATCGACCTGTGTGTGAATTGTAATTGGTTTGACTTCGAAACTTGATTATAGAAAAAATATTCAATAAAACACTATGAAACCAATTGGAAGCACTAAATATCATAGTTACAAATCTAAATTCGAAAAAAAATATAATTTTATCCTTCATGGAAGAAAATTTATGTGTTATACGATGAGCATCACTCCTCGAAAATGCTGTTTACTGAAAAAAACTAGTTTTTGAAGGAGATGGAAAAATAAGTGCAATCTGATTCGAAATTTTTTAAAAATATATATATTTAGAATCTACACACAAAATGTCACAAATCAGTAGTTTGCATCATCTTCAAATTCCTCACGGTTTAGCCACTATAGGTGTCTGAAAGTGAAGATTTAGCAGTTCAGTGTCTAATTCGACAAAAAATTGTAAACCACTATTGTGGGATCACCCATCAACTAAGTAAGATTCCTTTAAACATTCTTTTTCATTTTACGTTTTGCATATTTCATATATGGCCACCTTGCACAACACAACTTGCATGCCTATGGTTCCATCTTGCGCTTGTTCATGAGCTCCAAGCATACAAATATTTTCCTGTCTCATGAAGCTCGAAAACCTTGTCTTTTGTGGTGCGGGTATGTGCAGGATCATCATGGAAAAAGTAGGCCCTTAAGTGGCAATAAAATTCAGAAAAATCAAAGTTAGGCAACTTGACGTAAAAAGTTGAATAAGTTATCTATGCTATTTCAAAAATATGTAAGAATAGAATTCGTAGAAAATTGAATGTAGTTTCTAAACTACTAGGTTTATTTAGAAAAAAATAAAATCTATTTGGTGAAAATTTAAAATTTCAATGTAGTAGTACTTAAATTTCATGGAAAAAATAAGAAGTGGGTGTTTTTCTAACCACCCTAACCACAATAAAATGATAATATTTTTTTATAATATTTTAGATATAAGTAAAGGACTCATGTCTCGATGTGATGCATATTTTTTTGTAATTGTTTTCTAGGTAAATAATTAATTATGAATTTTTTATTACAACTTTTAAAAAATATAAAACTCGTACGTCTAACCACCTTAACTTGGTCAAACCTTCATGAAATTAATTTTTTTTTTTAATCCTATAGTATGCAAAGCATAGAATGTGACGCATGTTTTGGATTGAAAAAATGTGATACCTTTTGAAAGCTATATAATTTTTTCAATCAGCCTATCAATGAGGACTTTACTTGTAATTCAAATAGAAAATAAGTAATAATTATTTATTAAATTCAAAATAAAGCATAATTTATATTGGTGGAAAGCTGAGAATATCCTTTAAAACCCCTTTTCATTTCATCAATTTTGGGTAAAAAAAAATTCGTCAACCACATGGGCCATCATATCACTTACATATCACCACTTTTTGGCCCATCATGATCCTGCACATACCCGTGCCTTATCAAATTTATCAGGAGGTATAACTTTGGTATGGTTAAGTGAGAAGCCCAAGTAGTGACATGACTTTCCCCATAGTCACCTGCATGTGTGTGAGTACATACCATCCATGAGTGTATGTTTCTCACCTTTTGTACTTCTCACTCAGTGGACATCCATGAGTTTTTTTTCCTTAGACTGAGTACACATCTTTTTGGACAAACAACCTAGATCTGATCCACAACGAGCTGGACAAACGGTCGAAGCTTGATCTGGCCTTTTTCTTCCCATTCATTCTATCACATCACTTTCTTGTGTGATCTTGTATGCTAATGTTTGGTTTTCCATGAGATCTTGATCATCCCTCTTGATTATTGTTGTTTCATATTCCCAGCATGAGCACATTTGGATCCCTCTCGATGTGCATGTTTTAGCTACTTTAGTGTGAGTTTGATGAAAGTTCATCCTCTCACTAAAGTGGGGGCTAAGTGTGTCACAAAAAAATGTATCCTTGATATGTTTCACTCATTTGGGCCTTTCCTATGGATTTTGGCCTAATTTTGCTTAGATTTAATATTGTAATGTGGCCAACACATTCACATTAGGCCTTGAATGCTTGAAAATCAACATAAACCTAAAGATTTCTTACACAGGTGTTGTGAACTATTGTAACACATTTTCCAACTTTTCTAGGACCTTTCTATCATAATTCACCTAAACAACCTCTTTTTACCCCTTACCAAGCCTTATTTCAAAGTGTTGTAAGGTGTTGTAACAAACTCTCACACTTTCCTAAGCTTATCATCAATAAATTAACCCTTTCTTGTGCTAAAATGGCCCTTTTATGCACTTATAGGCACTACTTAAGTATGTTTCGGAAGACAATCCCATTAAGGAACATTGATCACATTTTAATTCTCGAAAAATAGAAAATTTTCCAATTAGGCTTAAAAATCAAATTTATGTCAATATTCTAGCGGGATATTATCTTCTAAACCCTAAGGTCAGCCTATAATGAGGTATTTCTGGGAAATTAGGGCACATCATGTATAAATAAAGGGTTTCCCCCTTATTATCACCATCCTCATTCTCTCATGATCAAGCAATCTATCTTCCTTAACAATTCAAGCATTCAAGCACTCTAAGCACTTCAAGCATCAATCCATTGGAGTTGATTACTTGCATATCTTCAGAATTCTCCATCAAGGGTTCGGTGAGTTGTTGCACTTTCATGTTGTTCAATCATCATTCCCTTTACATTTCATTTCATTAGCTAGGGTTTGATTACCAAAATGGGGTTTGACTAAGGAAAACCCCTACTTTCTAACCCTAACCCCTTTTTTCCCTCTTTGCATATGTGTTTTCCAAGTCTTGTATGCAAATTAGTCAAAGAGTAAGGTGCTAAAAGGTATCAAATTTCCATCAACATAATTTAAAGTCAACAAACCCTAAAAGGAGCTTGAAGACAACTTGTAGGTCAAAATCTGAAGATTCAGATTCAGATCTCTATCAAGAGTAGAAGTACAAATTGATAACTACAGATTCCAGTCTCGAGATTCCAAAAAGTCACAAGTGGACTAAGTCACCATCATTGGTGAATTAGTCCCACTGTCAAGCCTAAAAAGTGATCTCTGCAATTCTAGACACCCATTTCCTCGAAACCTGCTCCGACAAAGTTTCCCCGAAGTAGGACTAAGTCGCCCAGCTTGGCGTAAGTGTCCCAACGGCCTTCAACAATATATTTTGGAAGATTCCAGAGCTCCTCTTCATCAAGCTTTAGTTTCTATGTGCACCCATTTTTCTTCATTAAGTTCTTTTATAGTTTGCATACATTTTAGGGCATTTTACATAGTGTTTTCAATACATTTTCATTTCTATAGTTTGCATTCAATAGATAGTTTCATTCATTAGTTTTCAGGATTTAGACACATTTCCAATCACACACACATCACACATAACATAGTTAATCTTGAATGAACCTTCAGATTTTGGGTGTGAAAGACGTTTCTCCTTTTAGGTTAAAACCCTAGAAGTGCTAGAGAATGTCCTTTCCCCTTAAAATTCGTGGTTCGGGTGGAAATAAGTTCAATTATACCAAAATAGAAGAGGTAAATAAAGAATCATCAAGTGGGAAATAATGGTGACAAAGTTGAAGAATCAATTCATACCAACAGATTATGAACTTGAATTGTTGAAGAGATTGTAGAACCTGAGACAAAAGGAGATATTTGTGAGGGAGTATACTAAAGAATTCTAAAAGGTGATAATTAGAACTAATCAGAGTGAAGCAAGCAAAGAAAAGGTTGCAAGATACATCAAAAAATTGAGAAAAAAGTATTCAAGAAGAATTGAGCTTAGTGAAGATGACATCAGTTGAAGAAGCATACTAGTTTGCATTAAAGGTGGAAGATAAATTGAGCAATAAGTTTGAGAAAAGAAAGATGAGTGCTAGGGGAAGATTCCAAAAGAGTGGATCACAATCTAGAGAAAGAAAACCTTACACAAAGTAGAAAAAAGATGTAAAACCATACCAAAATGAAGAAAATGATGGTAAATCATACAATAGAGGAAGAGAAGACAGGAATTTCTACCGTAGTAACAAAGGAGGTAATAATTCTTACCAAAATGAGGGATACCAGATAGATGAAGTAAGATATGATAGAAGACCATTCAGAGGAACCTACTTCAAGTTTGTGTTGAACAAGACAACTGAGAGGGGGGTGAATTAGTTTTGACAATATTTAAAACTTCCACTAGAAATTAGATGAATTGAAAATCATTTACCTTATTAAAATGATTAATCATTATGTTGAAAGGAAAAAACTAAAAAAAATCACACTTACACAACAAAACCTGATTTATGTGGAAAACCCAATAAGGAAAAAACCATGGTGAGGATTAGCTCACAATATAAAGAATATCAAAACTAATTACAAAGGTTCAATGCTAGAGATGGCTAATTTCCAAAACAAGACTCACTGTCCAATAGGGTTAACCACTCGGAGGACTTACTGCCACACAAATACAAAGAAGATAGAAGAGATATGTTATAGAGAGAATAAAATCTCAATGCAATAGATATTTCAACCATAATTCAATCAAACACTTACAAATATGCATGAATGATAGAGTACACCTTCAAATCACTACATCCAGAAACTCAACAATTAGATTTCATACTTATCTGCCAAACTTACATCACATACACACTATTTTGTATCTACTTTGCATCTATCTTTCTCTATTTCTTTGCATAAATTTCACCAATATCTCATCCTATATTTATACCATCTTCAACTTTGAAACATATCCAAAGTTAGCCATACAACATTTAAACTCAAATTAGGTCGGTGCCAAAACATTCTAGGGTGGAATAATAATGAGGGCAATCCAAACACATGCTTCATGAACTTTCTGAGTATTGTTTAACATGAGTTCGACCAAACAAGTGTAAAAGACATAAAACAATTAAGCACACACAAACCTTAACATGATCCAATATTTTTAGACAACAAAATTACCTTCAACATGGTCATATCACCTTAACTCTAGAACTGCAAGACATATAACTTGAACAATAAGAAATCTAGAGCAACTACATTTCTCCCAAACCTCATCCAGGTACCTTGAAAAACATAGTTCACAACTGGTGAACATAACTCACACTATACAATGATCTAGAAACCAAAAATTTGGATAAAGCAGCTCCCAACAACCATGATCAACATATCTGAACCACACAAACATAGGAGTAAACCTTGAAGAAAAACCCAGGGCAAACAATAAACACTTGCAACATTTTTCTTTTACAATTTTCTCAATATCCTTGACGTATACTACCAACAACCCACATCCATGATATTAATAACATCTACAACTAGTTGATAACCAGTTGACATCAATGACAACACCTTCTTTCTTGCAACAATCTCTCCCTTTGTCATTGATGGTAACACATGATGTGAAAAATCATTAAAGGCAACACAATAGCTTTGAATACACTTTCCATGATTTTACTTTCTCCCCCTTAGTAGACACTCTCTTTCACATGATACTCTCTCTTTCTCTTTTTCACATATTTCTCTCCCCCTTTGACATGAATGGCAAAGCAAAAAGATATTTTACATTGATTTCCCCTTTGACATTGAGAACAAAAATACTCTTTCAATGACAACACATGATACTACTGACTCCCCCTAAGAGGTAGCCACAAAAAAATCTATCCAAAATAAAGATAGATCCATAGACCCATCATATTGATGCATCTCCATATGCATCTAGTTCAAGAAAGGATGGGAAATAACCCCTAACTTCTCCTAGAGATACTCAAAAATATCCTTAGGAAGAGCCTTTGTAAATATATCAAAAATTTGATCCTTCATAGGTACATACTCAAGTTTCACTTCATTCTCCACAACCTTCTCTCTCAAAAAGTGATACATGATAGATATATGCTTTGTCCACAAGTGAATCGCTACATTATTTGAAATGTTAATTACACTTGTATTATCATAGAAAATAGAAATAGGATCATCATACATTACTCTGATATCTTTCAATTTCTATCTCATCCACAAAAGATGTGTACAACAAGATGCTACTGAAATATACTTAGCTTTAGTAGTGGATAAGGAAACTGAATCTTTCTTTTTACTCAACCAAGCCACCAATTTGCAACCAAGAAAGAATGCACCACCACTTGTAATTTTTTTGTGATCTACACAACCAAACCAATATGCATCTATATAAGCACTTAGTGTAAAATTAGTATCCCTAGGATACCACAAGCCATAATCCAGAGTGCCATTAAATATGTAAATATTCTCTTAACAACATGTGTTTCTTTATGATCTTCTTGAAATCTAGCCACAAGAAAAACTGCATGCATAGACAGTCAAATACAATACTCCACCAATCATAGATCTATATTTTCTCTGATCAACCTTAGGTGAATCATCATATTTACCTAATTTGCAACCAGTCACCATAGGAGTACATTTCGGTTTGGAACCATCCAATGCAAACTTCAACATTTCTCTTACATACTTTGACTGTGAAATAAAAAATCCCTTTCTCTATTTGATTGATTTGCAACCTATTGGAACTGTGAAATTTTGGCCATTTTATTCACCCTTCATGATTATTAGCCTCCCAAAAGGTTCATAATATAGACAGAAAATTCCTCACATAGCATCTTTTTACAAAATCCGGTTTAAATTTTGTCATAAAACCCCATAAATTTCATTTGGCATTGAAACATTGACATATGAAAATATCGGCATGAGTTGATGCAGGTCTCATCGATGATAATATACATATCTTCGATATATCGGTGAGACATCAGATGGGTCATACTGATAAAGCTGTACACTAGGAGATTGCAGGTTTGTATTACTTATCGACAAGACAAAAGGTATCAGCGTGATGGTGTAAGGTCATATCGAGCTGAGTTACCTTGGGCCGATTGGAGAAAAGTGAAGCCTATCAGGGAGACTTTGGTCATCAAAGAGAAATTTCAAATTACTGCCTGAAGCGCTATTGGTCTTGTTAATAAAGAAAAGGGAGAACTCACTCAGTGAGACAAATGATGCTGGGGAGAGTTAAAACAGTCTTACCGACCCCTCAGGTTACATCGAAAAAAAAACTAAGCATACGAAGATAAAATATGTCGGGAAGACAATGCACATTGTCTTGCTCAAAGGGAGGCGTATCAGAGAGACATGTCATCGCGGGGAGATCTAAGAAACATCACAGTGAATATTATTTTTTCAGCAAAATAAATTTCTTGGTCTCGGTCACATAAATAAGTAAAGCAAACATCTCGATGAGACGAAGTACTCTCGGAGTAAGGTAAAGAATCATTGGCCCGATTCATTAAGTCTGAGCGATAGTTGTTTCGGTTAAAATCATGGCGATATAAAGAGCAAAAGGAAAGAAACTATTGGGGAGACTTGTGAAGTCGGGGAAACTGCAAGATGTCTTAGTGGATGGGTGAATGTTGAATAGGCAGATCAGCCACAAATTTGAAATGTCTTCCTGATATGAGCCCTAATGTGACAACGATAATTTCAAAAAAACTTGCAGCATTCATGTCTCAGTAAAGAAATTAATGGCACCACGAAGCGTAGGAGATTTTTTATATCAGGGTATGATCAATTGAAATCATTGCCTCACAGAATTCAAAGCGAGAAAGAGCAAAGGAACCAGCAGAGCAATTAAGGCATTCACCTGGCTTGAGTTTGCAAGAAAGTTATAGTAAGTTTCTCTTCCTTTCAGAATTCGTAAAAAATTGAATAATGGAAGGCACTGGTTCAGGAAAACTAAAGGGAAGAAAACCCGGGGAGGGTAGCTAATCAAAAACAAAAAACCAAAAGACTGAATTGCAACCAGAAGGTACTGAAAGGAAGCTGAATCAGGACCTCATAGACCAGTTACCTGGTTCTGGACCTAGAGCTAGTCATTCTACATAGCTCAAAGCGAAAGTTGACAAATTGGACGACAAATGCAAATTTATAGGGGATGTTTGGACTCCGATTAGGGGCTATGAGTTATTCATTTTCCACTATCACAGGAGAAATCGCTTTGAGTCGGTATGTAATCCATGGAGGCTTAATTTAGGGAAATTGGTGTGCCCTAACTTTTTTATTGATGTTGAACTGGTAAAGATGCTAGCTGGACACTATGACCTGAAAAGCAAAGCTATATGTGATTTGTCAGGGAACTCGTTGATACATGTATCTGAGAAGGCACTTGCTGAGGTTTTCAGGATGGAGGGAATATGCAATGAGAAATTAGTAAGTGAGGAGATCGACAGTGAGTTCAGAAGGATGGACACCATCTATAAAGGGTAGAGGTTTCCTCTGCATAGAATTAGGTGTCACGACAAGCCTATTCCAATCGAAGACAATGAGGGGCCACCCTTTCATGTCGATCTCTTCAAACCTTACCTCAAATATACTTACTACTTGGTGGGGTAGGTATTAGGGATGGAGGTACCTAAGCATATGGTAGTTGTGCCCATGGTTATTGCTGCAGACACTCAGTATCACAATTCCAGATCATTTGACTATGCTGCACATATTTTTAAGGAGCTGGAGACAGGTTTGATGGTGATAAAGAGTGGCGCTTTTGTTCTCCATTTCAGAAATTACTCACTACTGATGCACTTAGTGTTGTACTTTGGACAAGAGTTGGGTTTTTGGCCCCACGAGCTGAGGATTTCACAATCGGACAAGGAAGGTAGGCCATTACCTATTCAATTATGGACTGCTGTTTGGGACATCAGGTTTGCCAATTCAAACTTCTTGCATTTTGAAGAGTTCTTTGTGAAACCCTTGTATAGTTTTTTCAACCATCCTTGTGATTTTTCTTTATCTGAAGAAGTAAAGAGGTTTCTTAGGCCTAGAGATTACAATGGACCAATTAACCACAACTGGGGGGATTGGTACTGTTTAGAGAATGCCATAGTGATTAGGGTTTATGGATTTGAGGATGCACCTTTCATTCTGCCTAGAACTATCTCGGATAGAATTGCGTACCTAGAAATTGTTAGGCAAATGGATTACTCCAGTGTTATGAAGTTAAGTTGATATGGGAAATAGGCCTTTATGCCCAACACACTATGTTTTAGTGATTTCACTGTATTAGACAAGGAAGGTTATGATTTGATTTTGGATAAATTATTGCACTATAACATGAGAAGAGCACCAGTGAGAAAGAACTTTGATCCGGAAGGGTATATCCACTCTTCCAAACAAAAAATTTATTTCAGAGGGTACCATCATGTACCTTATAAATATGATGACATAATCAAAAACTTGGAGGCAGAGGAAGCTGAAATTGTGATTGAAAAACATAATCAGGAGTTGGTGGATGCTAATCTGTTATCCTCCATTAAAGGGATATCAGGAGGAGACAGGCCACAAAGCTCATCTAGGAAAGTTTCAAGAATGAAGACTCAGGACTATACCTATGTTGCTAGAGAAACTGATGTTGAGGAAACCATGGATGTAGATACAAGGCATGAAGACTATAGGTCTTTCATATTAGATGATGAATTTATAAAGACCTCGGAGTTTAAGACATTTTTATATAAGCAAAAAGGAAAAGAGATAAGGGGATAGGTTAACAATGTTACTCTAGAAAATGAGGATCAACTGTTGAAAAGCTTAAAGGATGAAGTAGATAAAGAGATGATTAACATGACCCCTGAAAAGGGAAGGGAGCTACTAGAAAAGGCAGGTGTTATGATTTTTCCAAGTTTGGATATGAACTCTGCATTAGTTTTTGATAGTTTCTTAAAAGATAACAATGCCACCCACAAGCTAAGTATAGAAAAGGTGACAGAGGTATACATAGGATCAAGATACAACCCTGATGATGAGACATTGATGATTTGGGCCTTGTATCCTCCTCACAAAAAATAAATTGTTATTGATACTGAAAAGGCATTTGGACATGTCATGACCCTGAAGGCTAGGGAGGTTGACCCTATAGCAATTGCTGATATTGGGATAAATATAGCCAAGTTAAATAAATCTCAAATCCAAGCATTGATAAGGGAAAGGGAGATGTACAAACTAGTAATGAGATGATGTTGAGAGAAAATGAATGCTTGAAAGACTTGGTGGGTGTTGTAACAAAACCAACAAGGATGCTCACCCAAGGTGAGAGTTCACAGAAAAGGGACCATTGGGAAGGATCAATTGCATATTCTCAAGGGAAAAAAGATGCACTTGCTGCAATAATCAAAACAAGGTAGGTTGTTCCAGCCACTTGGTTAAATAGGCTTTGGGGAAAACATTCACAATTTGTGGATGCAATAAAGGAACACATGAGAGTGGATAGAAGAATTCAGGAAAAGATTGAAGAATTGGAATAGGACACTCCTAGTAATGAATAGATTGAAAATTCCAATTGTATCATGGAAAGACATAGGGATTTCTTTGAGGAGTTGCAAGGAGATATGCAGGGATTAATAGAGGCTGTCAAAGATAGACTGACCAAGTTTTGTGATGATGAACGGAAAATGAAAGAAGCGATTACGTGGAAAAGTGAGTATGAAACAATACTCCAAGAGATGTTAAAAGCAACCACTATGGAGGATGTGACATTGGATGAAGCATGTGAGCAAAATGAGTGAATGATGATTATGGAGATTGTGATCCGTGATGCATTGGGAGATGCTGACACTCATGAGCACCAGGATTATACGGAGCATATGTCTGTAGTCCATTTGTGGCTTAACAAAAATTAGTTAAATGGAGAATTTGTTAAAACTTCTTATGCTTTAAGAATTTTTGAAACGGCATGTCCTTTTGCAAACTGATGTATAAATATCCGTTATTGGATAAATTTTTAAAAAAGGATAGAATTATAATAGGATAGATCGTTGTAAGCATTATATTTGTAGAATGATATTCAAGGAGACTATGCTACATGTATAAATTTTGAAGAAGATAATGAAAGATAGTTAATTTGGTGATTTCATCCTGACATCAATTGTTTGTTGGTTTCTTTTGATTATTTGATTGTCTCCAATATGATGTTTCTTGATTGTTTAAATTGAAGTATCAAGTATATATTCGATTTAACAGTACACATTTGTTGTTTCTGTGTGATTTGGTTTATTGGATTCTTTAAAAAGAATTAAAATCCCTTTCAATCAATTGCAATAATCTGGGAAAGTCAGTTGGATCAGTAAGAAAAATCAGATAGTCAGATTTGATATTCTGCCTCAAGTAGGGTTTATCAATTACATTCTTGCATGTTTATACCAGTTATAAACTCATAGTTATATGCCAAACGATTAGAGGACTTGCTAGATAGAAACCATTCATTAAAGGCTTTCATTTGACTCAGTTACCCAATAAGGCACTGGTCTCCCTTATTTTCATTACATTAGTTTTATTCATTTCATTTGACATCTCTTAGTTAAACATATTAATTCATAAACCTTGATATTGCATATACAATTTATACCGAAGTAGGATCGTATCTTTCCACTATTAAATTGCCACTTGTGGATAGTTAGGTCAAGTAGGAAACATAATTCAAAATCTGTGTTACTCATATAGGTGCACCCGCCTAGGTGTGATAGAGCCTTAAGAGTAGAGGGTTCAACCATATTGGTTGGCCTTGTCAGTTGACCAAAAATGTATTGAGAGTGTGGCAACCTCTTGTGGTACATTCAACCATCGGTTTTGAGACCCAACAAATTGGCGACTCTGCTGGGGATAAAACTAGAGAATTCTCTGGTAGTAGGCATCCTTTCCATATAAATTCACTAAAGAAAACCACAATTGGAATTTGAAAGAAATCGACTTCGCTGGATAAGATAACCACAAAATCTTTTCTCACTTTCAGAAAAAGTGGGTGGCGACTCTGAATGAATAAAAACATTGAAACTGATACAATAAGATACAAATCAGAAAGGAATCAACCTAGAGTTTAGACCATCACAGTTTCTCACAACATGCAAGGAAGGAGATCTTTGTACAAGGAGGGGGAGGGTCATGATAATAAAGGAAAGTCAAATTACAAAAACAATTAGAGCAAGAAAGTGTTTAATGAATTGGACACAACAACAACAAAAAAAGCATCAATGTTGTTGCTGGAAACACAAAATTCATATGATGCACTTGCAAATGAAGAGATCCCATCTAAAGAGCTCCATACTCCTGAAGGGAGGAGAAATCCTTCCTATCCAGGGGACCTTGGGAAAGTTGATGAGCACATGGCTGAATTTGAAGCTAGAAAAAGGAGAGAATATGAAGATGAACAAGGAGCAATACTCTATGAGGGAGGTCTTGAGTATGAGACATTCGAAGAAAACCATGAATTTATGGCACGAGATGAAGAAGATACACAGTGGGAACAAATGAGTCAAAATGCAGAAAGATTAAGGGTAGAGTATGAGCAACAACTTCAAGAAATGGAAGAATTGAGAAAGATGAAGTTACACAAAGCTCAAAACAAAACATTAGTAATTGAATCACCCAAATACACACCCCCCATAAAATCAATAATGTGAAGCCACCAAGTTCCCCTCAAGCCCACTAAAATCAACCCAGAAATCAATATAGAAACACTAATGCTCCACCACAACACCGAAATATTCAACCACCTCCTCACAAACAGTATGCACCCCCACAAGGCCCACAATATATGGCAAACAACAACCCACTCTACCAACACAAACATTTTAAAAATCCCCCCCCATAATGCACAACTATGATTAGACAATTTGATCTTGCTGGCTTTCAAATCTACCATTACCCCCTTGACAAAAATTGGAGGAACTTAGTTCCTAAATTCATAGGAAGTAATGCAGTTACAGCTGAAGAACATTTGAGAAATTTTAAGGCATTCATTCAGGACTTAGACACATAGTATGAGGATGTACAAATGAGACTATTCATGATGTCATTAATTGAGGATGCCAGAGACTGGTTTAATAGTCTACCAACAACATCCATTTATTCCATTCAAGTATTTTATGACCAGTTTCTTCAATAATATGGAAATCAGTGTGCATCAAATTTTGCATTACATGAGTTAGTGACAATTCAAAAACATCAGAATGAGTCAGCCTTTGATTTTAACCAAAGGTTTATTAAATTACACAATAAAATACCTTAGGAATCCAAGTTGGCTGCCCCTGCTGCCTTGAGTATCTATTTGAAGGCCTTTGACCCCAAGACGAGATATGAATTAAGAAATATAGGTCCTAGGAATTTGGCTGAGGCCCAAAAGATAGCCTTAACTATTGAAAATAACAGAAAAGCTACAAGGATGTTTTCTAAGATGGAAAACCCTAGGGTTGCCCAATATGTTCCCCCAAATAGACAAGAGAACACATATAGGAGTGAGAGACCAAGGTTGCATGACATGCCTTATAATACCAATTGGAAGGATGGGAAGCCAGTAGGTGATAGGCCAAGGAATAAGGGAACACCGGATCCACTAAAAAGAAAGGGAGCATATATGGTAGATAAGAGTCCATGGTGTTCAGTCTATTATGCATCACATTCCCCAGAACATTATGTAACAGCTCAGTCAATACCCGAGGAAGATACATAGGAAAATAATGGTGGTGAAGACTAAAATGTATATCTAACTTCCCATACTCTTAACCCTTTGGAGCAAGAATATGCATCTTCAGAAGAGGAAGGATATGAATACAATGTGGATCACCAAAAACACAATGTTCACATGGCAGAGCAACATGTTTTCTCCAACCATGAGGAAAATGAAAGTGAGCAAGACCCCCCTATTGCATCAAGTCAAACTAATAGATGAAATATAAGAAGACCAAGTGAAGAGGAGATTAAAATATTGATGATTGCAGTAGTGGAGGATGTCAAAAACAAATATCGTTTGAGAAACAGAACAGTGAATAGAGATGAGGGTGTCCTAAGGGGGATATTTATAAAAAATAAAAAAGCATCAGATGAGACATCAAAAGGAACTAATGTTAAACAATCAGACAAAAGAGAATAGAAAGGACCCCCTAAAGAGGAAAGCAAGAAACCTCCCATTGAAAGGAAAAAGCCAGATCAAACATCAAAACTGGAAAAAGAAGAAAACAAAGGAGAATGCACTGAACCTAAAAGGGCAATCAAAACTGAAGGTACATTCTTTGATTTTATACAAGCTCTATCTCAATTGAAATTGTTTGTGCCATTTAATTGAAATGATGAAAATCATAGAATATAGGGAAAGCACCATACAATTAATTTCTAATGGAAGTGAAAATATAAGCCCTAGAAACACAGAGGTCTCGGAGATAAATAATAAAAGGAAGGAGGTAAAAATCCCAGAAGCCTACCTAATGAAGACACCACAAATTGACCCATTTTTCACCACTTTACTCATAAGCGGAAAACTAGTAAGAAATTGCATGATAGACTCAGGTGCTTCTATGAATATCATGCCAGTAGGGGTAATGAAGTAGCTTGGTTTATGGGTAGATTTGGAGGGAGGTAAATTCTACGCCATGGATAGCAGGCCTGTCCCGATTGTGGGAATCATCAAAAATGTGGAAGTCAGGTTGGCAACTTACCCACAAGCCTCTTACACTATTGACATAACTGTAATTGACACACCACCCTAGTTTGGGATGCTTCTATTGAGACAGTGGACTGCTACAGTAGGAGGCAATGTACAGTTTGACTTGTCATATGCCACCATACCAGTAAATGGGGAAGAGGTAAAATTGTATAGATAACCTAGAGTGAATCAAATT
>CM021109.1:100050079-100116072 GCA_007115665.2 Sequoiadendron giganteum
TTGGAACTGTGAAATTTTGGCCACTTTATTCACCCTTCATGATTATTAGCCTCCCAAAAGGTTCATAATATAGACAAAAAAGTCCTCACATAGCATCTTTTTACAAAGTACGGTTTAAATTTTGTCATAAACCCCATAAATTTCATTTGGGATTGAAACATTGAGATATGAAAATATCGACATGAGTTGATGTAGGTCTCATCGATGATAATATACATATCTTCGATATATCAACGAGACATCAAATGGGTCATACCGATAAAGTTGTACACTAGGAGAATGCAGGTTTGTATTACTTATCTGCAAGACAAAAGGTATCGGCGTGATGGGGTAAGGTCATATCGAGTTGAGTTACCTTGGGCCGATTGGAGAAAAGTGAAGCCTATTGGGGAGACTTTGGTCATCGGAGAGAAATTTCAAAATACTACCCAAAGCGCTATTGGTCTTGCCGATAAAGGAAAGGGAGAACTCACTCAGTGAGACAAATGATGTCGGGGAGAGATCATAAAGTCTTACCGACCCCTCGGGTTAGACCGAAAAAAAAACTAAGCATACAAAGATAAAAGATGTCGGGAAGACGATGCGCATTGTCTTGCCGAAAGGGAGGTGTATTAGAGAGACATGTCATCATGGGGATATCTAAGAGACATCACAGTGAATATTATTTTGTCGGCAGAACAAATTGCTTGGTATCAACGACATAAATAAGTAAAGCAAACATCTCGGTGAGATGAAGTACTCTCAAAGTAAGGTAAAGAACCATTGGCCCGATTCATTAAGTTTGAGCGATAGTTGTTTCGGTGAAAATCATTGCGATATAAAGAGAAAAAGGAAAGAAACTATCGGGGAGACTTGTGAAGTCGGGGAAACTGCAAGACGTCTTAGCGGATGGGTAAACATTGAACAGGCGGATCGGCTAGAGATTTGAAATGTCTTGCCGATATGAGCCCTGATGCGACAGCTCGAGAATTTTGAAAAAACTTGTAGCATTCATGTCTCAGTAAAGACATTATTGGCGCCACGAAGTGTAGGAGATTTTGCATATCAGGGTATGATTAATTGAAATCATTGCCTCGCAGAATTCAAAGTGAAAAAGAGCAAAGGAACAAACAGAGAAATTAAGGCATTCACCTGGCTTGAGTCTGTAGGAAAGTTATAGTAAGTTTCTCTTCCTTTTAGAATTCATAAAAAATTGAATTATGGAAGGCACTGGTTCAAGAAAACTAAAGGGAAGAAAACCCGGGGAGGGTAGCCAATCAAAAGCAAAAAACCAAAAGACTGAATTGCAACCAGAAGGTACTGAAAGGAAGCTGAATGAGGACCTCATAGACTAGTTACTTGGTTCTGGACCTAGAGCTAGGCATTCTGCACAACTCAAAGCGGGAGTTGACAAATTGGATGACAAATGCAAAGTTATAGGAGATGTTTGGACTCCGATTAGGGGCTATGAGTTATTCATTTTCCACTATCACAGGAGAAATCGCTTTGAGCCAATATGAAATCCATGGAGCCTTAATTTAGGGAAATTGGTGTGCCCTAACATTTTTATTGATGTTGAACTGGTAAAGATGCTAGTTGGACACTATGACCTGAAAAGAAAAGCTATATGTGATTTGTTGGGGAACCCGTTGATACATGTATCTGAGAAGGCAATTGCTGAGGTTTTCAAGATGGAGGGAATATGCAGTGAGAAAGTAGTAAGCGAGGAGCTCGACAGTGAGTGCAAAAGGATGGACACCATCTATAAAGGGTGGAGGTTGCCTCTGCACAAAATTAGGTGTCACGGCAAGCCTATTCCAATGGAAGATAGTGAGGGGCCACCCTTTCATGTCGATCTCTTCAAACCTTACCTCAAATAAACTTACTACTCGGTGGGGCAGGTATTAGGGATGGAGGTACCTGAGCATATGGAAGTTGTGCTGATGGTAATTGCTGCAGACACTTAGTATCACAATTCCAGATCATTTAAATATGCTGCACATATTTTTAAGGAGTAGGAGGTAGGTTTGATGGTGATAAAGAGTGGCACTTATGCTCTCCATCTTAGAAATTACTCACTACTGATGCACTTAGTGATGTACTTTGGACAAGAGTTGGGTTTATGGCTCCAGAAGCTGAGGATTTCACAATCCGATAAGGAAGGTAGGCCATTACCTATTCAATTATGGACTGATGTTTGGGACATCAGGTTTTCCAATTCAAACTTCCTGCATTTTGAAGAATTCTTTGTGAAACCCTTGTATAGATTTTTCAACCATCCTTGTGATTTTTCTTTATTTGAAGAAGTAAAGAGGTTTCTTAGGCCTAGAGATTACAATGGACCAATTAACCACAACTAGGGGGATTCTTACTATTTAGAGAATGCCGCAATGATTAGGGTTTATGGCTTTGAGGACACACCTTTCATTCTACCTAGAAGTGTCCCATATAGAATTGCATACCTAGAAATTGTTAGGCAAATGGATTACTCTAGTTTTATGAACTCAAGTTCATATGGGAAATAGGCCTTTATGCCCAACACATTGAGTTTTAGTGATTTCACTGTATTATCCAATGAAGGTTATGATTTGATTTTGGATAAATTGTTGCACTATAACATGAGAAGAGCACTAGTGAAAAAGAACTTTGATCTGGAAGGGTATATCCACTCTGCCAAACAAAAAATTAATTTCGGAGGGTACCATCATGTACCTTATAAATCTGATGACATAATCAAAAACCTGGAGGCAGAGGAATCTAAAATTATGATTGAAAAACATAATCAGGAGTTGGTGGATGTTGAGTTGTTATCCTCCATTAAAGGGATATCAGGAGCAGACAGGCCACAAAGCTCATCTGGGAAAGTTTCAAGAATGAAGACTCAGGACTATACCTATGTTGCCTGAGAAACTGATGTTGAGAAAACCATGGATGTAGATACAAGGCATGAAGACTATAGGTCTTTCATATCAGATGATGAATTTATAAAGACCTCGGAGTTTAAGACATTTTTATATAAGCAAAAATGAAAAGAGATAAGGGGACAAGTTGACAATGTTACTCCAGGAAATGATGATCAACTATTGAAAAGCTTAAAGGATGAAGTAGATAAAGAGATGATTAACATGACCCCTGAAAAGGGAAGGGAGCTGCTAGAAAAGGCATGTGTTATGATTTTTCTAGGTTTGGATATGAACTCTGCATTAGTTTTTGATAGTTTCTTAAAAGATAACAAAGCAACCCACAAGCTAAGTATAGAAAAGGCGACGGAGTTATACATAGGATCAAGATACAACCTTGATGATGAGACATTGATGATTTGGGCCTTGTATCCTCCTCACAAAAAATAAATTGTTATTGATACTGAAAAGGCATTTGGACATGTCATGACCCTGAAGGCTGGGAGGTTGACCCTATAGCAACTGCTGATATTGGGATAAATATAGCCAAGTTAAATAAAGCTCAAATCCAAGAATTGATAAGGGAAAGGGAGATGAATAAAACTGCTAATGAGAGGATGTTGAGAGAAAATGAATGCTTGAAAGACTTGGTAGGTACCGTAACAGAACCAACAAGGATGCTCACTCAAGGTGAGAGTTTACATAAAAGGGACCATTGTGAAGGCTCAACTACATATTCTCAAGGGAAAACAGATGCACTTTCTGCAATAATCAAAAGAAGGTAGGTCATTCTAACCACTTGGTTAAATAGGCTTTGGGGAAAACATTCACAATTTGTGGATGCAATAAAGGAACACATGAGAGTGGATAGCAGAATTCAAGAAAAGATTGAGGAATTGGAACATAAGGAAACTCCTAGTAATGAAGAGATTGAAAATGCCAATTCTGTCATGGACAGACATAAATATTTCTTTAAGGAGTTGCAATGAGATATGTAGGGATTGATAGAGGTTGCCGAAGATAGAATGACCAAGTTATGTGATGATGAAGGGAAAATGAAAGAAGCGATTACGTGGAAAAGTGAGTGTGAAACAATACTCCAAGAGATGTTGAAAGCAGCCACTATGAAGGATGTGACATTGGATGAATCATGTGAGCAGAATGAGTGAATGATAATGATGGAGATTGTGATCCATGATGCGTTGGGAGATGCTGACACTCATGAGTGCCAGGATTATACGGAGCATATGTCTACAGTCCATTCGTGGCTTAACAAAAATTAGTTAAATGGAGAATTTGTTAGAGCTTTTTATGCTTTAAGAATTTTTGAAAAGGCACCTCCTTTTGCAAACCGATGTATAAATATCCGTTATTGGATAAATTAAAAAAAGAAGATAGAATTAGAATATGACAAATCACTGTAAGCATTATATTTCCAGAATGATATTCAAGGAGACTATGTTGCATGTATAAATTTTGAAGAAGATAATGAGAGACAGTTAATTTGGTGATTTCATCTTGGCATCAATTGTTTGTTGGTTTCTTGCGATTATTTGATTTTCTCCAATCTGATGTTTTTTGATTATTTAAATTGAAGTATCAAGTATATATTTGATTTATCAGTACACATTTGTTGTTTCTGTGTGATTTGGTTTATTGGACTCTTTAAAAAGAATTAAAATCCCTTTCAATCAATTGCAGTAATCTGGGAAAGTCAGTTGGATCAGTAAGAAGAATCAGATAGTCATATTTGATATTCTACCTCAAGTAGGGTTTATCAATTACATTCTTGCATGTTTATACCAGTTATAAACTCATAGTTATATGCTAAACAATTAGAGGACCTGTTAGATAGAAACCATTCATTAAAGGCTTTCATTTGACTCTGTTACCCAATAAGGCACTAGTCTCCCTTATTTTCATTACATTAGTTTTATTCATTTCATTTGACATCTCTTAGTTAAACATATTAATTCATATACCTTGATATTGCATATACAATTTATACCGAAGAAGGATCTTATCTTTCCATTGTTAAATTGTCATTTGTGGATAGTTAGGTCAAGTAGGAAACATAATTCAAAATCTGTGTTACTCATATAGGTGCACCCACCTAGGTGTGACAAAGCCTTAAGAGTAAAGGGTTCAACCATATTGGTTGGCCTTGTCAGTTGACCAAAAACATAGTGAGAGTGTGGCAACCTCTTGTGGTACATTCAACCAACGTTTTTGAGACCCAACATAGCCCAAGAAATAAATTCATCTCACCAAACATGTACATCTCAAATTATTTTTTCATTTCTTCAGCAAACATCTTGCACATGATTTCATTTCCTCCAAATATAATGTCATCAACATATATAGCTACTATCAAGATCTTGTCATTTTCAACTTTAAAATACAAATTACTATTTTTCATACCTTTATTGAAACCTTGTTGAACCAAATACTGGTCTAACCTTGCATACCAAGTTCTAGGAGCTTGCTTCAATCCATACAAAGCTTTCTGGAATCTGCAGACCATGTACAGTTTATCTAACAACTGAAATCCTTATGTTTGTTCCATGTAGAATTGTTCCTCTAGCTCACCATTCAAGAATGTAGTTTTAACATCCATATCATAGACCTTGAAATCTTTATGAACAATAAACACTAAGAACATCCTGATAGCTTCCATTCTTGCCACTGGAGAAATTTTTTCCTAAAAATCTATACCTTCTACTTATGAGTAACCCTTACACACAAGCCTTTCTTTATTTCTAACTACTTCTCCATTCTCATTCAACTTGTTTCTGAATACCCACTTTGATCCAATTATGTTTTTATCTGCTAGTCTAGGGACCAATTCCCAAGTTTGATTCTTCTTAATTTGCATAATTTATTCTTTCATATCTTGCATCCAATGCACATATCTACATGCTTCACTTATAGTCTTTGGTTTAATCTTAGAAAGTAAACACAAATTTATGTCACCAGCAGTAGCTCTGCTTCCTATCAATACTCCTTTTTTCTTATCTCCAATAATCTGACTTTCTGAATGATTTTGATGAAGGGTACTCCCCTTACAATATAAATCTACAAAAGAAACATATAATGGCACAAGAAAAATGCAAGAAGGAAAAAAAAAATTCTATTATCACTGAAATAAAAAATGAAATTACATTATATTTTCCATCACATGGGCTTTCTGATTACATAGATCTACAAATCTCTAAATTAGAGCCACCATCTACACTACTCTGCCTCCCTTCTATATCCCCCCTTTTCACATCCTTTATTTGGAAGGTGTAACTGCCCTAGAATCTTCTAGAAAGTGTAACTTCCTCTAGAAGATATTTTGAATTTTTATTAATTTTGGTAGTACAACTTCATGGGGTCATAAATTTTGATCTGATCATTGCATTTTCTATTATAATACCTTTTCAGAAATCTCTCGAGAGATGTTCTATCAGAAAGTTCCTCTAAGTGCCTCTAAATTGACTTTGAAGATTTTAATAGTATTTTCAAAAATTGAAATTTTAATATCTTTCAAATAACAAATGTTATTGAAGTGATTTCTTCGCCATTGGCTTCAATTTACCATTCTAGAGGTCTGTGTAAGATTTTGTGTCCAACCATGCATAAATGAAAACTTACTAAAAATAGTAACCTTACCAAACTTTAGCCCTTATTGAAAAGAAACAACATTTTTTTTGGGTGATGCAATATTTCTCTTAGACCTTGGGTGCTCCTACATCAGATTTTTCTGCACATATTTAGGTGTCTTTGGGGACACCACTAGAGCTTCCTCTTCTTCTTCATTCTACATTTCTTGTTCATCCCTCTCCTATTCTTCCATATTTTCTTTAGTTCTTACACAATCAGGTTCATCAGATACATATCTATCAACTTCAATTGAATTCTTCATTGTTTCATCAACCTTGAAATTTGAGCTTTCTACAATATTCCTTAGTCTTTTATTGAAACATCTGTAATATTTTCTTCTGGTAGAGTTTCCAAGTAAAATTCCTTCATCACTTCTAGCATCAAACTTCCCTAAGTTTCTTCATCTCATCTGATATAGCATTTGCTTCCAAATACCTTGAAATACTTAACAGTATGGATTCTTCCACACCATAGCTCATCGAGGGTCTTAGTATTGTTGGCTCTTTCTTGAACTCGATTGAACACATAAATAGCAGTGTGAATAGCTTCTCTCTAGTAAACTTCTAGTAGACCATGTTTGGTCTCAAAAGTGTAGGTTTTGAGCCTTAAGAGGGTGCCAGTCTCTTAGTACACTTTTGGCGAACAAACAAGGCAAACAAGATTGATCACCTCCTACTCTTCAAGATTTGCTAGACCTAGGTGGGTGTACCTAAATGATAAGATAGATTTGAGAGTTGAAACAAATCCCAATTTAGGCAATCTACTCACAATGGCACATAGGGATGAAGTAGATGCAAAGCTTGATAACTAATACCTACTGAGAGTGTTCGAATAATCAGGAATGTGAACTAAATTTACATAAAAAAATTTTAAAGTTGACTAGTGCCTAAATCTATAGGGTGAATGGAGATGATGGATGAATGACGTCAATGGAGATAGATATGTATGATAGGAAAACCTAATATTTAGCTTAACTCTAATTGTTGGGCCCTTTTGAATGTTTACACCTTGTGTAAACGTGCAGGTTTGTTTGTTATAGTACTCTTCTTTAATGATCCCAGTGCTATTCCCTCAAATTACTGTGATGCTATGAAATGGTTTTTAATTCTTATTTTAATGGAAACCAATTAGATTAATTACCTTTAAAGGATTTTAATCCCTGAGGGAGCCAATTAAGATGAATTAACTGAAAGGATTTAATTCTCTCTCCCTAGAACCCAATCAGAATAATCACATAACAACATCAAATGTGTCCTAATAAATTTTATGAATTTAAATAACTTGAAATCACTTTGGAGACAACACAATAATAGATAAGCATTAAAGTTAACACAAAAATTGAACACTGAAATAAATCACCAATTATGAGCAATCTTCTCCATTATACTACTTCAAAAGATATACATTTATAGCAGAATTCTTTGATATGATATGGATGGGTGAAATATACTATAAGAATGCAGCCTACTACTACTAATAATGGTGATGAGACGATATATGATGATCATACAAAATCGATCCTTTGTTTCCCTGCTTATATGGGAAGCAACAAGCTATAGGCCCATTCATGAAAAATTGTGTCTTTTCATAACATTAACTAATTGTGATTTGTTAAACATAAGAAAAATAATTTGATGAAGCAATAGTATACAAGAACACTTGCTTTGTGATTTTACTCCGGTTGATATCCATATTTCCCATCGATGTCTTTGTATGTTATTATTTTGCCTTCGGGGCATCAGTGAGATGCCAGATGATGTCTCCCTAATACCATTTAGTCTCTCTGATGTTGTACTTAGGCTTATAGTTAATCAATTATGACATGACATTCTTTGTGTGTTGTTGGCTCATCAGGGGAACCTATCATTTTCACCTCAAAAAGTGGTACAATTTCTGCCATCATCAAATGTGTGCTTTGGAGTAGAACCCTCTTTCTTATCGAAAGATTGGGTGATAAAAAAAAATGAAGGATGGAATCATTTAGGTGTGTGCAATATTATGCTAAAATTGTGATCGTCTGATACTACGGACTTGTGAGGACCTCCTTTGATGAACTCAAAAGGACTAACTAGTATCGGAGGTTGGACTATCAGGTGATTGGGGAATTGGGTTAAAATTAGGTTCGGATCCCACAAGATATTATAGGATAAAACTCTAACTAAGGTGAATTTTTGATAACATAAAGGATGGGGCCCTTTTTATGAAACAAATAATTTGACACTAAAAACCCTTGGAGATCGACCGATTGGATGTCCCATATGCTACGAGACCTAAACTAAGCTTTGATAAGGAGTTGAAACCTGACAAAATTATAGTCATGAAGTTTCAAAAATTAAAGGGGTAATATTTTCCTTGATTCTTCATTTCATGATTTTCACTTATAATATTGGTGACATTATGGATCTTGTCACACAAATTATTTCATTTCATGTTAGACACAATGTAGAATCAACAGTAATGGATTTTGGTGTGCGTAAAATGTGAATGGAAAATGGAAGCCAGTGGATGTTTAAGGATGATTTTTTTTCTCCAACAATGGCTTCGATAGGGGATGGATGATCATGAGGTCATTGCAAGAATCTAGAAGTGATCTCTAGGAGGTAGATGATGAATGAATGTAATAAGATTGGGTGGGGAATGGGAAGGAAATGTAAAACTACTATGCATGGAAAAATCATTTTTTAAGAAGTATTTAAAGAATTTTCCATGCACAAGCAATTCTTGACCTTCTCCTAGAACTACTGTGCATCGAAAATTGTTTTAAAAAAGAAGTGCTTCAGGAATTCTCCATGCACTAGAAACTCCTAATCTTCTCTTGACATATTTTGAAGATAGTAATAATCTTCACCTCCTTTTCCTATAACAACAAAGGGTCCTATCTAAAGAGCCTCAAACTTCCCATGCTTCCCTTTACCTTGACACCTTGCATCCCATAATAGGTATCATTCACCTCAAATTTTCTATCCTTTTCCCTTTTTTCAAATAAATACTTCATTTGTGATTGCATTTTTGTGTTTTGTTCCCAGGCCAGACTTCTAATTTCATCTAGTTTTGCCAACTTCTCTATTCTATCCTCCATAGGTTTTGGGATATCTAGGTCTTCTTGCAAAATGAAATTATATACGGGTAGAAGGTTTTGCATAGGCATTCTGGCTTGTGTCCCATATACAAGTTCAAAAGGTGATTTACCAGTTGATTTCTTCACAGTGATCCTAGCTGCCCATACTACCATCCTAAATTTAGAATCCCAAGCTTTTTGTTCTTGTCCAACATCCTCTTGATGATTTTCAAGATACATTTGTTGCTTGATTCAACCTGCCTGTTTGCTTGTGGATGATAAGGGGAGGAATATGAAATTGTGATGCCATATGTTTCACAGAACTTTCTAAATTCTCCTGATCTTAAGCACATGCCATTATCTATAATTATTCGTACAAGTGTTTCAAACCTTGTAATGATGTTTTCCATCAAAAAAATTTACAACCTTACTAGTGGCCTACTTTGTTGGTATGACTTCTATCCATTTTATGAAGTAATCAGTTGCCACTAATATCCATTTGTTCCCTCCACTAGATTTTCTAGTATTTTTCCAATAAAATCAATCCCCCACTGATGAAAGGGAGGTTCAACCTATAATGGTCTGAGTGGTAATGCTCCTTGGTATTTCATTTTTGCAGAGAACTTTTGGCAGGCTTAACACTTTCTTACATAGGTGAAATAATCATTGAAAACCCTGGGCTAGTAGTATCTGACCCTCAAAATCTTGTGGGTACTGGTTTTGGCTAAAAAGTGTCCCCCACAGACCCCTTCATGCATCTCTTTTAATACATGTGTTTCTTGTGATTCATCTAGGCATAATAGTAGTACTCCATCTCTATTTTTTCAGTACAAGTCACCATCCATGAAGACATATTTTGAGGCATGCAGCTTCAAGGTTCTCTTTTGATTTTCATTCAAGTTCCTAGGACACTTCTGGTTCTTCAGGTAATACATTATGTCAGTATACCAAGAGGTATTCTCAATGCTTGCAATCATACCTTCTTCCCCTATGTTGTATATTTGAGAATCTTCAAGGTTTGACTCAGCCATCAGCATGGTTAGGCCTTGCCCTCTTACCAACTTAGTGATTTGGATCTCAATATCAAACTCTTGAATTCTATTGATCCATTTGTACCTTCTCCCTATAACTTTAATTTATAAAAATACATCCTTGATTGCATCATTAGGAACATATGCAATTGTTTTTTCTCCCACCAAATAAGGTCTAAAAGTTTTTACTACTTTTACAAGGGCATATGCCTACTTCTCTGTAATATCACACTTTAATTCAGCTCCTTGGAGGGGCTTACTAAAGAATGATATAGGCTGCTCATACCCTTCCTCATTCTTCTCTAACATTACTGATACAATAGTGTGGTATGATGCAAATGAAAAGATTTGGTAGGGTTTATTAAAATATAGATATTTTAATACTAGGGCCTCCTTGATTTTCCTTTTTATAGATATAAATGCATCAAGTGCTTCTCCAGTCTAGTCAATCTTGGCCCTTTCTTCAACATTCTTGAGATAGGTTTGACAATTTTAGCAAAATTTGATATGAATCTTATTACCAATTTTATTTTCCCAAAGAAAGACTAAATGGCCTTTATGGTCTTAGGAATGGGGATCTTATTTGTAGCTTCTACCCTCTTTGGATCAGCCCCAATAATTTTCACTCTATTATAGTAAAATGACATTTTTTAGGATTTAGGGAAATGCCATATTCCAGGGCTTTGAGGAAGATTTTCTCAAGGTGTGCAACATGGTCCTCTACTTTCTTGGAATATGTAGTGATATCATCTTGGTATACCACCATTATTGTATTGATCAGATCTGCAAAAGCAACATCCATAGCTCTTTGGAATGTGGCACCAACATTTGTTAGGACGAATGATATCCTTGCATACACATATGTGCCCCAAGGGGTAGTAAATGTAGTCTTATATTGTTATAATTCCTTCACCTTCACCTAGTTGTACCCTAAAAATCCATCCATCATGGACAATATTTCACACCTAGTTACCCTTTGCAACATGGCCTCCATATTTGGGAGTGGGTAATTGTCTTTAAGGGAAGAGACATTCAAATTTTGAAAGTCCACACACAATGTTATGTCTCCATTCTTCTTTCTGACATGCACCAAGTTAGAGACCCAAGTGGAATGCCTAATGGGTTTGATGATACCTCCTTCCCCAAGTTTCATAAGTTCCTCATGCATCTTGGGCACCAAGGTAGGGTTTATTGGTCTCTATTTTTGTCTAAAGGGTTTTGCATCAAGTTTGAATGGAATTTCATGTTGGAATAGATCTTCTATGTATGCCTTAAGTTCATCATAAGACCATGAGAAGACATGCTTATACTTCCTCAATAATGCAATAAGCATATTTCCGATTGTATGGCTTATCCTTTTCCTAATGCATACCTTCTTTGGGGCCAATTCAGTGCCTAGGTTGATCTCCTCAATATCTTCCCTACTTATTGGTGCTTGCTTCATAACTGCTTGATCATTCCCATAAAACACCCTTTCTAGTGCCATTAATTCTTTAGGTATCTTGTTTGTCTTGAGCTGCACAACTTCCTGGCCGAATACAATTTGTTTACCATCTACTTCTTCCACAAATGCATTAAAATCAATCTCTTGGGCTTCATACTGATCAATGCAATTTAAGAAATTGATCTAATCTCTGTCATCATTATAAGCTTGCCAATTGTAGATGTTGTCAGGGATTGCAGGCCTATCCTTGAGTTCTACTTGTGAAATTTTTGCTAAGGTAACATCATCCATTTTCAAGGCTACATTTTCCAAGAAATCAGCCATTAAGTTTTTAGATCTATCTATCCACTCAATGGATAAGGCATCAAAAAGCTCAATAGTGTCCCATACAAAATTTCTATATTGCTTCAATATTTCATTTTTCACGCAATACTTTGATCTTACTTCTGAGACAACTAATTCAAAATCCCCAAGAATGGTTAGTAGTTTGATCCCATGTTTAGTGGTCATGTTTAAGCCTTGCAACAAGGCTTCATATTCTGCTACATTA
Source organism: Sequoiadendron giganteum (assembly GCA_007115665.2). Classification (NCBI taxonomy): domain Eukaryota; kingdom Viridiplantae; phylum Streptophyta; class Pinopsida; order Cupressales; family Cupressaceae; genus Sequoiadendron; species Sequoiadendron giganteum. The sequence continues at coordinate 100,062,687 of CM021109.1, forward strand.
TTTGTGCATTCAAATTTTAGTAGAAATGAATATTTAAATGTTGTTCCTTCAGGTGAAATGAAGACAATTCTTGCTCCATTCCCATCTTTACTATAGGCTCCATCAAAGTACATTCGCCATATACCATGTTCATTCTTGGAGACATCCCTAGAAATTGGATATGTGTTGAATAATTTAGGGTTTGAGTGTTCAATTCTAAGACTTCCCAAGTCTACATCATGAAAAAAAATTATTTGATTGGGATCAAAGAGTTCAATGACATGTTCAGATCTAGGCTTTCTGTATAATTTGACTTCCCTTCCATTCATAGGAATTGTGGCATAAGACAAGTCTATTTGAACATTCCCACCAACTGTTGTAGTCCATTGCTTTGATAGTAACATTCCATAATATGGGGGACTATCTACCACAATAATGTTTGTCCTATAAGTTGCCTTTGGGTACGATGCCAATTTTAGTTCCACATCCCATATCACTCCAACCAAAAGGATTGATTTTTTATCCATGGCATAACACTTCCCATATGTAGTATTTACCCACAAACCTAGTTCCTTCATGACAGCTAGAGGCATGATGTTGATTGTTGCCCTTGAGTCAATCATACAATTTTTCACTAGCCTATTGTTGATCACCAACGTACTATAAAATGGGTCTACTTGAGAAGGATTCTTTGTGAGTGTATCTCCCAAATATACTTCGTGTGTCTTTGTAATTTCCCTCTCTATGAAATTGACTTCCTTCTTCTGATACTTCTATTTGTGAGATGTGTTAGTGATCATCCTGAGCGTTGTGTCTCTGAACTCGTCAATATTCATCAACTCCATTAAGGGGACTATCATCATTTTTTGAGCCAGTGCTTGGGCCATGTCAAATGAAGGGGGGGTGATCCCTTGTTCAAGCTTCTCTATTTTAGTAACCTTTTTCTCTTCATTTTGAGCTTTATCATTGCTTAGTGTCTTTTCAGATTCAACATCTGTAGTCACGTTTTGATCATATTTGTGGGACTTCTTTATTTCACCCTTCTTTTGATTAGATGATATGTTATCCTTGCTCTTTTGTTTTTTTATGAACATACTTCTTGGTGTTCCTTGATCTCCATCCGTGGGCCTACTTCTTAGGTTATATTTTATTCCTTTTGCCTCTACTATAGCTTTTGTTATGATGGCACTATTTTCTTCCTCTATTGGTGTTCTCAACTGAAACTAAGGTTTTGTATTGTATGCATATGTTGCTTCTTGTGTGTTTTCTTCAAGATCAGAAAACACCTCTTGCTCCATATTCACATTGTGCTTTTGATTGTCAACATCGTATTTGTACCCCTCCTCAAAAGAAGAGTATCCTTCACTGTTCTGATGAGACCTCCATCTTAACATGTTTATAGTGTGACCATCCCTGTCTTACTCATGTGAACACTCATCTTGACAAGCTTAAGCCACTGCACAATGTTTAGAGGCATGGGGTCTATGGCAAGGTGAACACCATGGTGTAGTATCTAGTGCATGTGCTCAATGTCTTTTCAAGGGATCGAGATTTTCTTTCCAATTTTATTTCGCTTCTAGTTTTCCATCTTTCCATGTAGTAATATAGGGCATGCCATGCAATCTTGGCCTTTCATTTATATACTGATTCTCTTGTTTGTTCTGGGGATTGTTGAGATTTTGTGGGATCCTAAGGTTATCCATTTTTCCAATCATGTTAGCAACCTTTCTATTATTTTCAATGGTTAAGGCTTCCTTTTGTGCTTCAATCAAACTTCTAGGGCATCTGTTCTTGATTTCATACCATGCTTTTAGATCAAAGGCCTTTAAATAGATACTTAAAACTATTAGTTCAACTAATTTGGATCCACATGGTATCTTATTGTAGAGCTTGGAGAACCTTTGATTAAAATCATAAACTAATTCATTCTGGTGTTTTTGAATACTTATTAGTTCATGTAGAGCGAATTCAGGAGCACATTGATTCCAATATTGTTCTAGAAATTGATCCTAAAAATCTTCTACAAAGGTGATTCAAGCATTAGGCGGGTTGTTGAACCAATTCCTTTCTTATTTAGTTAGAGACATCAGGAAAAACCTCATTAGGTATCCTCTTGTTCCATGGCTATATCTTGCACAAAATCATTGAAGTTTTTGATGTGATCTTCGGTTGTTGTTACATTATTCCCTGTGAATTTGGGGATAATATCTCTCTAGTTACTATCAATGGGATATGGGTATAGTTGATATCTAGATAATTCAAATTGCCTGCTTATACTTGTGGGGTTCTGCGGATAGGGATTCTGAGGTGGTGGATTAGGGTAGTATTGATATCCATGTTGGGGTTGTTGGTATACATTTTGTTGGATGTTCTGGTGAGAGTATACATACTTCTATGGCACATGATGTTGATACTATGGAACATATTGTTGTCCTGGTGGTGGATAATACTATGGGATATTGTTGGCATTTTGTGGTTGGAATCTTTGTGGTGGCACATTATGATGTGCATGTTGTTTTGGTTTCCCAACTGGTTGTTAGGGGCATTTGAAGTACCTGAAACACCTATATTCTGATATGACCCCTGTGAGTTGATATTTCCACCTTGCTTATGGGGAGGGACATATTTTGGCTCGGATCCAAAATATTCTTTATCAACTCGTCCTTTCTCTTAAGTTGTTCTGCCATTCTATATGTAGTTCTATATCTCGATTAGTCATTTCATCATAATAAAAAACTCAGTGGTCAATGAATCCATCCTAATTTTCATCATTTTGTTGTGATGGGAACCTCTTGTCATATTCATCTTGTATTTTCTTTTTTTCTTCCTCAGCACGTGCATAAAACTCATTTTCCTTTTAAGGATCTGGCTCAAAATTAAGGATGGTGTTGAGAGGTGTCCCTCATCACTATGAAAAGGGCTATTAAATATTATATAGGGCTACTATGATGTGTTCGCTTTTTCATCACACATGACCTCTAGTTTTTTAGGTGTTACTTCACCCTTATTTGTGTTAGTCTTTGCACAAGGAGATTCATGCTTGTCTGTCCACCTACCATTGTTCTTTTTTGTGATTTCTTAGTGTAAAGATCTCCTACCATTCATTTTGTAAGATGCTTTGATACTTTGCACTCTAGGGTTTGTTCTTCTTAATGTATACTCTAGCTCCTCAATAATACATTCACTCTTACAATCTTTGATAGAGTCGCCACTCACTTTTGAGAAAGTGAGAAAATTTTATAATCCTTTCAGATTTATTCCCAATAGAGTCTCTGATGTTTTAGTTTGGAACTTTATTCACTCTATAAATAGATAGGCTCGAACTGAATTTCTTTATGAGTTTTTCCCTAGTAGAGTCGCCAATCTATTGGGTCTCAAAAGTGCAGGTTTTGAGCCTTAAGAGGGTGCTAGTCTCTTAGTACACTTTTTTCCAATGAATGAGGAAAACAAGATTGATCACGTCCTAGTACTCTTCAAGCTCTTCTAGACCTAAGCGCATGTACCTGAATGATAAGGTAGATTTGAGAGTTGAAATGCATCCTACTTTAGGCAATCTACTCACAATGGCACATGGGGGTGAAGTAGATGCAATTCTTGATAACTAATACCTACCGAGAGTGTTTGAATAATCAAGAATGTGAATTGAATTTATATAAAATGTGTTAAAGTTGACCAATGCTTAAATCTATTGGGTGAATGGAGATGATAGATGAATGACATAAATGGAGACAAATATGTATGATAGTTAAACCTAATATTCAACTTAAATATAATTGTTGGGAACTTTTGAATGTTTACACCTTGTGTAAACTTGTAGGTTTTCTTGTTATAGTACTCTTCTTTAATGATCCCAGTGCTATTCCCTCAAATTATTGTGATGCTATGAAAGGATTTTTAATTCTTAGTTTAAGGGAAACCAATTAGATTAATTAACTTTAAAGGATTTTAACCCCTGAGGGATCTAATTAAGATGAATTAACTGAAAGGATTTAATTCTCTCTCACTAGAACACAATCAAAACAATCACATAGAAATAACAAATGTGTCTTGATAAATTTTATGAATTTAAATAACTTGAAGAAACCACTTTGGAGAGATCACAATAACAGATAAGCATGAAATTTAACACAATAATTGAACACCAAAATGAATCACCAATTACGAGCAATCTTCTCCAGTATATTGCTTCAAAAGATATACATTTATATCAGAAGTCTTTGATATGATATGGATGGGTGAAATATGCTATAAGAATGCAGCCTACTACTATTACTAATGGTGATGAGATGATATATGAGGATCATACAAAATCGGGCCTTGGTTTCCCTTCTTATATAGGAAGCAACAAGCTATAGGTCCATTCATGAGAAATTGTGTCTTTTCATAACGTTAACTAATTGTGATTGTTTAAACACAAGAAAATTGATTTGATGAAGTAGCACTAGATGACAAAACTTGCTTTGTGATTTTACTCTGGCTGATATACATATTTCCCATCAATGTGTTTTTATGTTATTATTTTTCCTTTGGGGCATTGGTGAGATGCCAAATGATGTCTCCCCAATACCATTTAGTCTCTCTAATGTCATACTTTGGATTGTAGCTAATCACTTATGACATGACATTATTTGTGTGTTGTCGACTCATCAGGGGAACATGTCATTTTCACCTTGAAAAATGGTACAATTGCTGCCATCATCAAATGTGTGCTTTGGAGTAGACCCGTCTTTCCTATCGAAATATTGGGTGATTGACAATTTTGAAGGATGGAACCATTTAGGTGTATGCATTATTATCCTAAAAGTGTGATCATCTGATACTATGGACTTGTGAGGACCCCCTTTGATGGACTCCAAAGGATTGACTAGCATCGGAGGTTGGACTATCGAGTGATCAGGGAATTGGGTTAAAATTAGGTTTGGATCCCACAAGATATTATAGGCACTTTGATGCTAAAAAACCTTTGGGATAAACCAATTAGATGTCCCATATGCTATGGAAACTAAACTAAGTTTGATAATGAGTTGAAACATGACAAAATGATACTCATGAAGTTTCAAAAATTAAAGGGTTAATATCTACCCTGATTCTCCATTTAATGATTTTCACTTATAATATTGGTGACATTATGGATCTTGTGACACAAATTATTTCATTTCATGTTAGACACAATGTAGAAACAACAGTAATGGATTTTGGTGTGGGTAAAATGTGAATGGAAAATGAAAGCCAGTGCATGTTTAAGGAGGAATTTTTTTCTCCAATAGACCAACTTTAGTAATCATTGATCTAGTAGTTTCTTGAATTACTTTGCTCTTCCTTTCAATAACTCCATTTTGTTGAGGGGTTCTCAGAGCAGATAAAAATCTTTTTATTCCATGAACTTCACAAAACATATTAAATGTTAGAGTAATAAGTTATTACACTTAATTAATTATATTATATTGGTTAATTAATTAAGCCACTTATTCCTTTAGTTACTTAAGCTAAACTTAGGCACATTAATAATTGATTAATTATTAAATATGCACACTAGGGTTTCCTTTTTAGGTCAACATTAGGGTTGCATACATTGCTTTTATAAATCAAATCATCTTATTGTAATTTCTTAATTCTGAATATATCAATTTGTATATCTTCATGCAAAGCTCTTTCTTTTTATTGTTTTTCTCTTATGTGGAAGGCCTTTTGGTTTGCATGTTTGATCTTGGTTTCTAACATGGTATCAGAGCTTTGACATGCAACCCCTTCTTAGATTTTGGAGAAAATCATTGCAGAGTTCGTTAAGGGTTCCTCGAGGGTATCATTCCTTGAGTTCATCTATGCGACATTTTGGATCTCTTTGGGCTTCAGCATTGGATTCAAAGCACTGGAAAAAGTCAAGATTGGCTTTTGTTTTTCTGATTTTGGTCTCGTTGAAGAAATTTGTGAGGGTTTCAAGCTCGGTGATTTTTCGGAGCATTTTGAGCATGAACAAAGGTCACCATCGCATTCGTAGCGGCCAAAAACCCTAAGGACATCTATCTTTTGGTCGATTTCTGAGCACTTGATCCAGAAGGCAAAAAACATTTGCTAGGGAGGCCATATGGCCTCCCCAGCATGCACTCTGAGGCACGATTTTTGAAAAAAATGTAAAAAAATATCAAAAAAATGCATTTTGGGGAAGTCGGGTCGGCGCTCATACTTTATATGGTCATCGTCGTCAGGTGGCCACCAAGCGGCCACTTGTCCACCACCAATGGGCGGTGCCTAGCCACTGCACCGCCGGTGCGTATGTAGCCCCTGCGGGCTCCAACGCCAATTGCGGCGGTCCTATCGGGGACCGGGAGCTCTATGCCCGACCTCTGGTCGACTTTAGCCCCTACGCTAGTCACATGGGTGACCAGGGGCCCAACATTTTCTACAGAGGGGCCGATTTTTTATGGTGATGGGCAAATGGCCGTCAAAGCTTTTCGCATGAAGTGTTGATGTCAACATCATGTCATCGGCTGTACAACCCTCTTTGCCCCCTCCTAACCCCAGTTTTCCCTAAAGGAGTAGTTTTTTTCTTTTTGGAACAACTTGGGCATACGGTATCAAAATTGGGAAAACAAGATATCACCAAAAAGCTGGTTATGAGCACTTTCCTGTGGTGTAGTTTATTTTTTAGTATTTTTCTATTTAGCTGCATTTATTTCTGTTTGAAGTCAGATGTTCATTTATTGCTTTCGAGCTCATAAATTTTTCTATGATCTTTGATTTTCGCTATGTTTGCGGCGTTGGAAAGGTATTGAGGAGCTCTATGTTGCTGTCCATGCAAATTTTTTTGTATCAATCCCAGGTTTATCATTATTCCATATTTGGCACGATGGGTGTTTTGGAGATTACTTGGATATTTCTGCAGTTGGGAGGGTGCAACTTGAATCTTTTGTACTTCATTTCAGTATCATATCATTCAATAATCTATTGCTACTTCATAGATTCTAGGGTTGTTCCCGTTTGGAGTTTTCGAGTGTTCTGTGGCATTGGGTCTGATGTTGCATTATTATGATTTCGATATGGTTTCTTGTAAACAAAAGTATCTTTCCTTGCTTGCCAGATTTCGGTTCGAGTGTTACTCCATAGTGTTCTTCCAGTACTTCTTTGCAACATTTCATCTCATTGTAGGGGGGTTTTGTCCCACTGGGTTTTTCTTCCCTACCTCATTTTTGCATTTATAAATGTGTACCTGATCAGGCCTAGTTGTCGGGACCCATCTTTTCTTTCATGCATCTTTTTTCTAGTATTTTAGCTACTTCCTAAGTTCATCTTAAGGGGGGGTGTTAGAGTAATAAGTTATTACACTTAATTAATTATATCACATTGGTTAATTACTTAGGTCACTTATTCCTTTAGTTACTTAAGCTAAACTTAGGCACATTAATAATTGATTAATTATTAAGTTTGCACACTAGGGTTTCCTTTTTAGGTCAACATTAGGGTTGCATACATTGCTTTTATAAAGAAAATCATCTTATTGTAATTTCTTAATTATGAATATATCAATTTGCACATCTTCAAGCAAAGCTCTTGTTTTTATTGTTTTTCTCTTCTGTGGAAGGCCTATTGGTTTGCATGTCTGATCTTGGTTTCTAACACTAAACTCATGGGAGGTGAATTCACCACCTCTATCAGACCTCAAACATTTTATCCTCAAATTTACTTCATTCTCTACCATAGTCTTGAATGTCTTGAATCTATTTAACCCATTAGATTTATCTCCAAGAAAAGTAACCCATGTATACCTAGAGTAATCATCAATAAAAATCATTAAGTGCCTTTCACTTTGTAGAATTCTCACTCTTTTAGGACCACAAAGATCTGTATTAATTAAATCCAGTAGTCTGGTAGTAGATTATTCCTTTGATCTAAAATTATTCCTTTCTTTCTTTTCAAACTGGCAATTTATGCAAATAACATTAACAGACTTTGTAATCCTTGGTAAATCTCTCACGGCTTCCACTACACTAATCCTCACCATGTTATCAAAATTCATATGACACATTCTCTGATACCATAACCAACTATAATTAATCTAAGTCATAAGACAATGTGCATCATCACCCTTAAGTTTATATATATATTTCCTTAAAACTTATTTCTTGTAGCAATCACTATTCCGGATCCTTTCTTGATTTCACATCTCTCATCCTTAAATATAGGATTAAATCCCTTAATACATATATGTTGAGCACTCTAGAGATTATGCCTTAAATGCTAGAGTTATCATACATTAGCTAATAATTTATTATTTACACATAAGCCAAACTTTGGATTGCTTTATTAATTGAGTTAATATTAGATCATTATGTCTCATCTCATGTGATATTGACACTTGTCATGATCCGATCCCTTTCTCATTTAGGGTTTTTCTCTTATAAGCATTCAACCCTCATTGTAAATATCTCTTAGTTATTATCTGGAGCTTTCATATCTTCTTGAAAGTCGCTTGTTGTAACTTTTCCTTGTTGGTGAATATTGCACATATTTTTTTGCAGATCTCTTGCGTGGAAGGTTTCTTTGTTTGTTGTTTGATCCTGTGGCTCATGGTTTTGTGCTTGTTTCACAATTCTAACATGGTATTAGAGCGTGGATTCAGCAAACCTCTTCTCCATTTATGAGATTTTCTTTCTTCAACAAGGGTTGCATGCTTCAGATCTGAATCCCTTTTGTTCTTTTTTGGAAAATTTTGGAGGTGGGCATTTTTTGAAGCATTTTTGTGTGAAAATGACCTTGCCATTGGATCTAGAGCTATCAAGAAAGTCAAATTTGGTTTTTTTTTTTTGCTTGATTTCAATTTTGTTTGTCAAATCTGTGAAGGTTTGAAGAACAAGCTTTTTTGTCAGCTCCAGGGGGTGCCTAATTTTTCGGGGCATTTGGAGCCCAAACATACCTCACCGTTGCATCCAGAGTGGCCAAAAACCTTAAGATCGACTGTGAAATCATTGAAATTCAAACAGTTGGCATTTGAGGCAAAAAAAAATTGCCAGGAAGGTCATACAACATTCCCAACATGAAAATCGAGGTACAAATCAACTTGTGCATAAAATAATTCATCAAAAAAATCAATCGAATATTTTTTTGATAGGCTTTTAGAAAAAAGGCGCATGCAGTTTTTTTTGGCTTTTAAAAAAATTATATTAAATTTATTTTAGGGCAGCGATACCCTCAGGTACTATCGACCTGCCACTCTATGGCAGACAGCAGCCCCTTGGACCCTACCACCCTGTGGAGGGGTACGAGGGGGTACGCTTCCTGCCTTTATAGCAGGTCATTGGACCCGCATCGAGCTCCACGCAAGGCGGCATGCCCTCACCCCTAGGTTTTTTAATAATTTTTTTAAAAGTTTTTTTTATATACCTTTTTTCTTAAAAAAAATATATGTAATTTTTTAATATATTTTTTTCAAAAAAATATATACATTGTTTTTGCTATTTTTTTCTTTTAAAATAAAAACATGCATATTTTTTACAAATATTTTTTTTTTTTTTGCAAAATAATAATCCTACAGCCAAATTGGAGATTTTTTTCCTGCACTCTTAAATTTGGCGGACCTATATTTTTGGAGGTGTTTTTGACAAATTTGGAGGAGTTTTCTTTTGCCCTGCTCAACCCCTCTCCATTGGGCTTTTCAAATTTTCACCTCAACTTCTAGAGGCCATATCTCGGCCATACAGTGGTCTTTTTGGATGCAATTCTTTTTGAAATGGGGTGAAATTTCACACTCTTTGAAATGGTGCAGGTATTTTCTAGTTTTGACTTCTATTTTTTTGAAGAATTCCATTTTCTCAGTGCTGTAGTTGTTTAGTTCTCATTTTAGAGACTTCGACGGGCCATATCTTTTGCATCCAAACACATTTTTGGGTGTCGTTTTTTTTAAAGTGCATGTTTTTTTGTGTACTTAATAATGGTACTATTAGTTTCCTCTTTTTCTATCATATAATTTGTTTTTCAGCATTTCCTTTTTTTAGATATTATGGGCCCACATTGTATGTATGTATATTATGTAAACGCATTGAAATAAAGTACCACAATAGGTGAATCTTTTATGGGATCTTGCACATAACTTTGTGCCTTATTGTACTTGTACTATGTTATAAAGTTCCATGGGGGGTTTGATGGTTTGCCTTTGTTTGCCATGATACCTTTGTTAAGTGACTGTCCCTTCCACAATAGCAGCCTCATGCGTGTGTGACTTTGTTTTTCACACCCTTTATATGTGGGTACTTTCATGTTTTCACTTTCAGATGTTCTTGATTCTTCTTCATGCACTTCTTTATGGCATTCACTTTAAGTGTACTTTTCATGCCTCTCCCTTTTCAACATTATGGCAGGGTTTCTACTATTAGTGTTAATGCTTCTTTGGTTTCACATTGGAGTGAGCTATGTATACAATATTTGTTCCTATGTACTAGGTAGATGCAACGGCTAGTTACCCATGCATTTAGGTGAGATGGAGCACTTACCATATGGACACTCTTGCATTCCTATTTCTAGAGGCGACCTTCTTTTTTCACATGATCAGTTCTTTAGACTTTTGGTACTCTTGGCATCTATATCTTCGAGTTCCAAGTGTTTGAATTTTTTTTCCATCTGATTTGAGTAGTTTTGTTGTGGGAACTCATGCAAATTCTTATATTCTTGATCCTAATCATCATCTGTTTCAGTGGAGGTTTGTGTTTCAACATTTCAGGAGTGATTCTTCGACAGTGTTTGCAGCTTCTTCATGCTTCAGTTGTGTTCTCTTTGTTCATCCTTTTTTCCTATCTTTTGGGACAAAATTTCCTTGTTTGGAGGCTTCTTCAGTCCTTCACTTGGCTTTCATCTCTTTTTGGAGTAGAGTTTTTCCCATGAGGTTTTCTCTATTTCTCTACATTATAGAGATCTTTTGTTTGTACATGGGTACCTTTTGGCCTTGTTTGTCGGGACCCATCATGGATTCTCTTTAGGGTTTATTAGATACTCCCTAAGTTCATCTTAAGGGGGGTGTTAGAGTTATCATACATTAGTTAATAATTGATTAATCTTTAATTGATTATTAGTCTAATTTATTCTTTACACTTAAGCTAAACTTAGGATTGCTTTATTAATTCAGTTAATATTAGATCATTATGTCTCATCTCATGTGATGTTGACACTTGTCATGATCGGATCCCTTTCTTATTTAGGGATTTTATCTTATAAGCATTCAACCCTCATTGTAAATATCTCTCGGATATTATTTGGAGCTTTCATATCTTCTTGAAAGTCTCTTGTTGTAGATTTTCCTTGTTGATGAATATTGCACATATTGTTTTGTAGATCTCTTGTGTGGAAGGTGTCTTTGTTTGTTGTTTTATCCTATGGCTCGTGGTTTTGTGCTTATTTCAAAATTATAACATTAAACCCTTAACATATTATACATCATCAGTATTATGCTTGCCATAAAAACTTATTGAACCTATCCCACAAATCTTAGCGCCAGTATCATCTCCAAACATAACTAATTCTCCATCATATTTTTTAAGTTTAACAAACTTACTTTTATCACTAGCCATGTGATGTGAACACCCACTATCAAGAAGTGGGTATGTGCAGGATCATTATGGGCCAAAAAGTGGCAATATGATGGGTATGTGGCTGATGACTTTTTTTTACCCAAAATTGATGAAACTAAAAGGGTTTTTAAAGGATATTCTAAAATTTCCACTAATATAAATTATGCTTTACTTTGAATTCAATAAATAATTATTATTCATTTTCTATTGAATTACGACTAATGTCTTGATTGATAGGCTGATTGAAAAACATCTATAGCTTTCAAACGGTATCACATTTTTTGAATCCAAAACATGTGTCACATTCTATGCTTCGCATACTATAAGATTAAAAAAGAACAAAATGAATTTCATGAAGTTTTGACCAAGTTAAGGTGGTAAGACATACGAGTCTTTATATTTTTTAAAATTTGTAATAAAAAAATTATAATTAATTAGTTACTTGGAAAAAAATTACAAAAAACTATGCATCACATTGAGATATGAGTCCTCTACTTATATCTAAATCATTATAAAAAAATATTATTATTTTAATGTGGTTAGGGTGGTCAGACAGACACCTACTTCTTATTTTTTCCCTGAAATTCAAGTACTACTGTATTGAAATTTCAAATTTTCACCAAATAGATTTTATTTTTTGTAAATAAATCTAGTAGTTTAGAAACTACATTAAATTTTCTACTAATTCTATTCTTACATATTTTTGAAATAATATAGATAACTTATTCAATTTTTTATGTCAAGTTGCCTAACTCTAATTTTTTTGAAGTTTTTACCACTTAAGGGCCTATTTTTTCCATGATGATCCTGCACATACCCTTTTCTTTTTTAGCATGTAGGGAAGAGATCACAGTATCTTTCTCTTTCTCTTTCTTTAGAGGAAATTACCTCACCTATCTTTTAGAATTAGTAGAAGTAGTTTCATATTTTATAACCAAGAACAAGCATTCAATGTCATCAAAATCTCCATAATCAGATTTATCATCAGAAATACTAGCATCTTATTCACATAATATGCTCTATTGATCTTCTTATATTTATTTTCTTTACTTAATATTTGTTTATTCCTCTTAGCTCTTTCCAGACATCTTGAAGCATAATGACCTATTCCTCCACAACTAAAGCATTTTAAGGGTAACTTACCTTCATACTTATCAGAGCCTTTGCTCATCCTTCTCACAAAGTTAGCTTCTACTTCAGCTCGTGTAGCCTTAAAATTAGTTTCTCATTTGGATCCATTTCTAAAATTTGAATTTATCATCTCATAAGATGTTAGAGCTCCCAATAACTGATATTTAGAGTAAGTCTTGTAATTCACATATTCTTCAATAACAAATACCTTTTCATTGTATGCATCAAGGAGAGTTATAAGAATCTTCTTTACAATCCTGGATTCATCTACTATAGCACCAATTCCTCCTATTTCACCTACCAACTCATCCACTCTTTTTACATAAGATTTAATATTCTCATCTTCAGACATATGCATGACCTCAAATTGTGCCTCCAAATTTTGCAACTTTACTTATTTGACCTTTTCATCTCCATCGTGCATCTTTTCTAAAGCTTCCCAGACTTCTTTAGCAGTCTTCAGATTTTGAACTTTGATCACCTCAGAATGTGAAGGACTATTCTTCAAAATGAACTTCACCTTATTGTTTGCTTCATGCGCCTTCATTTAATCAGTTGTACTTAGACCATTAACAAGAGGAGTGTAAGAAGTGTTATAAGCTTTCTCAACCTCATATCCATAATTCTCCAAATATCCTTCCATCTGTATTTTATGCATATCATAGTTAGTTCCATCAAACTTAGGAGACTCAAATGTGATCTTTCCTGCCATCCCGGACCTTCCTTAAGAATTAAGCTTTCTTCCAAGCAACCAATATCTGATACCAATTGTTGAACAAGACAACTGAGAGGGTGGGGTGAATCAGTTGTGACAAATCTTTAAAACTTCCACCAAAAATTAGATCAATTACAAATCCTTTACCCTGTTAAAATTATTAATCATTAAATGCAAAGGTAGAAACTGAAAACATCACACATACACAATAAAATTAGATTTATGTGGAAAAACCAATAAGGGAAAAAATAGGGTGAGGATTAGCTCAAAATATAAAGAATATCAAAATCGATTACAAAATCTCACTGCCAGAGAGGGCTCACTACCAAAACAAGACTCACTGTCTAGATTAGGACTCACTATCTAAAAGGGTTAACCACCCGGAGGGCTCACTGCCACACAAATATAAAGTATATAGAAGAGATATGTTACAGAGAGAAGACAATCTCAATGCAATAGATATTTCCACCATATTTCACTCGAACACTTGAAAAAATACATGAATGATAGAGTACACCTTTAGCTCACTACATTCGAAAATGTAGCAATTATATTTCACACTATTTTTCATCTACTTCGCATCTATCTTGCTTTATTTCTTTGCATACGTTTCACCAATATCTCATCCTATATTTATACCATCTTCAACTTTGAAACATATCCAAATTCGACCTTACAACATTTAAATTCAAATTAGGTCAGTGTCGAAACATTCTAGGGTGGAATTAGAATGAGGGAAAACCAAACACATGCTTGATAAGGACCCAAATAAGTCCCAACACATTTCATGAACTTCACAAGTGGTGTTTAACACAAGTACGGACAAATCAGTGTAAAACACATAGAATAATTAAGCACACAAAACCCTTAACACGATCTAATCTTTCCAGAAAACAAAATTATCTTCAACATGATCATATCAGCTTAACTCTAGAACTACAAGACATAAAACTCGAACAAGAAGAAATTTTTAGGAAATACATTTCTCTCGGACCTCGGCCAGATACCCTGAAAAACATATTTCACAATAGTTGAACATAACTCACACCTTACAATGATCTGGAAATTGAAAATATGGATAAAGAAGCTTCCAACAGTCATGATCAACATATATGAACCAAACAAACATAGGAGAAAATCCTGAAGAAAAACCCAGAGCAAACATTCAACACCTACAACCTTTTTCTTTTACAATTTTCTCAATATCCTTGACATATACAACCAATGACTTGCATCCATGATATCAATGATAGGAACAACTAGTTGATAACCAATTGATATGAATGACAAAACCTTCACTCTTGCAACAATGTGGAGGTGAAGGACATAGAGCATTTGAGTGTCATCAAGGAAGTATCAAAAAGAAACCTAAGCATACTATAAGAGCAACCTATGTGGATGAAGAACATGTTAGATCCCCTAATTTAGTTGGTAATTTTGAGAAAGGTGAATCATTGGTGATGAGGAAATATTTGATGCATGAAGAAGTCACTAAGGAACCACCACAAAGGAAGATTCTATTCAGAACTAGATGTAAGTCTAGAGGAAAGGAATGTAAAGTTATCATTGATAGTGGTAGCACTAATAATCTAGTTTCAGATGAGATGGTAACCAAGTTGAATTTGGAGAGATTGAAATATCCAAACCCTTATAGGATAGCATAGATTCAAGGTTATCATAAGATATTCATGAATTAGAGATTTTTGGTGAAATTTCATATTGGATCATATAGGGATGAAGTTTTGTGAGATATTATGCCTATGGATGCATGCCATTTACTGTTAGGAAGACCATGGCAATATGATATGAAATAAACTCATGATGGAAGAAGAAATACTTATATTGTGACATCAAATGGAAAGAGAATCAAGTTGATACCCCTAGAGGAAGAGGAGAAGATTGAAGTTTTTGGCACTACCAAACTATGTTTGTAAGATGGAAGAAAATTTCTTGATGGATTGAGGCATGAGAACAAGTGTTTTGCATTGATTCCAAAGAGTGGAGGTAGTCTTGAGACAACAGAGGGTGAAGATCCACCACAAGAGGAAGTTATAGAATTGTGAAAAAAGTATGAAGATATCATGTCAGAGAATGTACCAGAGGGTTTACCACCAATATAGAGTATCAGTCATCATATAGACCTTATACCAAGAGCTAGTTTTCCAAACAAGGCAACACATAGAATGACATTAACAAAGAATGCAAAGTTGAACTAGTGGATACAAGAGTTGTTGAGGAAAGGAATGATTAGAGAGAGTTTGAACCCATGTGCAGTACCTACTATAGTTGCACCAAATAAATATGGAGAGTGGAGAATGCATATACATTCTAGTGAAATCAATAAGATTACTATCAAGTATAGATTTCAACTACCAAGGATGGATGACATTATGGACTCTTTGAGTGGAGAAAATTACTTCACAAAGATTGATCTCGAGAGTGGATATCATCAGATCAATATCAGAGAAGGAGTTGAAGTGAAGACTACATTTAAGACAAATAAAGGATTATACAAGTGATCAATGATGCCTTTTGGATTGACCAATACACTGAGCACTTTCATGAGATTTATGAATGAGGTATTGATGAAATACTTGGGAAAGTTTTTCATTATTTACTTGGATGATATTTTGATTTTTAGTAAGACTAGAGAAGAAAATTTGTTGCACATCCAACAAGTATTGCAAAGATTGAGAGAGGAAAAATTGTTGATTAATGTGAAGAAGTTTATTTTCATGAAGATAGAATTAGTATATATTGGTTTTTTTATTTCTACAAAAGGATTGAAGATGGACCCTAAGAAAGTGAAAGCAATTGTAGATTGGCCTACATCGATGAACATTGGAGAGGTGAGATCATTCTATGGATTAGCTAGTTTCTACCAAAATTTTATCATAAGTTTCAATGGCATTTGTAACCCTATGATAGAAACAATGAGAGGAGATAAGAAGGAATTTAAGTGGACATCCAAAGCACAAAGAAGTTTTGAATTGTTAAAGAAAAAGGTGAGAGAACAACCAGTATTGGCATTACTAGATTTTGACAAAGTATTTCAAGTTGATTGTGATGCAAGTGGAAATGTAATTGGAGTAGTGTTAAGTCAATAAGGAAGACATAATAGCCTATTTCATTGAGAATTTGAATGATGCCAAAAGATGATATTCAGTTTATGATCAAGAATTCTATACCATAATTCACACCTTGAAGAAATGGAGACGTTACTTGTTGCCTAATGAGTTTGTGTTGCAAACAAATAATCAAGCTTTGCAGTATTTGAATAGTCAAGGAAAGTTGAATCAAAAACATATGAGATGGGTTGAGTTCTTGTAAAGTTATACATTTGTGTTGAAGCATAGGAGTGGCAAGTCAAACAAATTTGTAGATGTATTAAGCATAATAAGGAATTTACTGATGGAGATGAGAGTGGAAATATTGGGATTTGAGGAGTTAAAGAATATGTATGAATATGATGCAAATTTTGGTGAAGCATGGAGAGAATGTAAAAAAATAGTATTGATAGATCAGAGCCAATGGTTGGATTATTTCATTCAAGAAGGTATATTATTCAAGGGAAATCGGTTGTACATATTGATGAGTTCGATGAGGGAGAATTTGATCAAGGAGAAACATAGTGGAGGTTTAGTAAGACATTTTGGAGTAGACAAGATAGTAGTTTTTGTGTGTGAACATTATTTTTGGCCACAGATATATAAGGATGTAAGGAAGTATGTCCAAAGTTTCAAAACTTGTCAAGTTGCAAAAGGGAGTAGTCAGAATATTGGATTGTAATAAACCTTTGACAGTTTCAGAAAGACCTTGGGAAGATATAAGCATGGATTTTATATTGGGATTTCCAAGAACACGTAGAGGACATGATTCTATTATGGTAGTAGTGGAATTGTTTTCTAAAATAGAACATTTCATTCCTTGTAAGAAGACTAATGATGTTGTGCATGTTGTTGATTTATTTTTCAAGGAGATTGTGAGATTGCATGAATTACCTAAGATTATTATTTCAGACAGAGACACCAAGTTCATTGGGTACTTTTGGACGACATTGTGGAAGAAGATGAAGATAGATTTGAAGTTCAATTTAGGGTATCACCCACAAATAGATGAACAAACAAAGGTAGTGAATATAAGTGTGGGTAACTTGTTAATATTTTTAGTTGGAGATAAGGAAGGAAATTGAGATATAATTTTACCACAAGTAGAGTTTGCATACAATAATTCAGTTAATTGGAGTACAGGCAAGATGCCATTTGAGATCATTATTGGAACACATCTTAGAGGAGTTATAGAGTTAAGAAACATCAGTATGGAGAATTAGAGGAGTGTGGAAGTAGAAGAGTTTGTAGCTTACATAGAGACATTACATGATTAGGTTCAAAAGCATTTAGAGGGTATGAACAATAAGTATAAGGAGAAGGAAGATGAGCACCAAAGACATAAGGAATTTACTATTGGTGGTGAAGTGATGGTATATCTGAGGAAGGAGAGATTTCTAGTTGGTACATACAATAAGTTGATGATGATGAAGTTTGGACAGTGTAAGATCCTACGGAAATTTTATTTTGGAAATGCATATGAAGTGGAGTTACTAGAGACATTGGGTACTGCCTGTTTTCAATGTTGTAGACATATATGAGTTTCATGAAGGAAAATCAAGTGGTAGTAGCAGTGAAGCAGATTTGAATGAGCAGTTACCACATTAAGAACCAAAGGAGTTTGAGTAGATTTTGGACACCAAAATCGTAAGAAGCACTAGGAATGAGCCGTAAAAGGAATATCTTGTGAAGTGGAAAGGTAGACTAGTGGAGGATTCATCATGGATTTCTCAAGTTGAGGTGGAATATCTTGGTTTTTCTCATAGCTCTAGAAATTGAGAGATTCAATTTTCTTCCAACCCTAGGTGTCTGATGAAGGAGCTTCCCTAGTTGTAAAGAAATCCTATTCAACCAAAAATAGTTCTTTTCTTGCATTGTATTCAACAGTAGTTTCAATATTTCATTTTTCATTTTACTGCATTGTTGTTTCTTAGCTCGCAAACTAGGACATAAAAGCTGCATATCGAGATCTATCACATATCCAAATTTCACATCATTTATAGTTACTTGTTAAAAGTTATCGCTCTCAATATTTCACTATATTTACCAATTAGAGAATTCGGGGATGACCTTGTTTAGAATTTTTAGTGTGGAATTATTCTAGATTGTGTGAAGATTAATAGGACATCATACAAAAATCTTGGGTTCTTTGGGACATATCCTAGAGATTCCCAAGTCATTTATTTTTATGTGGGATTATCTTTCCATATTTTGAGGCCGACCTTCATGTATGTTCATTCATTAGGTTATTAACCCTTGTGGGCAATGCAAACCTATGTTAGAGCTTAAAAGTATATTTATAAGCATTTTTAATCATTTAGGAACCATTCATTCAGATAGAGATATGAGTTAATTTAGAAGTTACATTTTTGCAATAACCCTTTAGGGGCATATAATAAGGCTTGTTGGCTAGTTGTATCCTTGAATGCCCTTGTGGCATGCCTGTGAGCCCTCGATATTCACCAATGAGGCATGTATTGGATGTAATATTGATAATTCTTTGTTTTCACGTATCAGTTCATGTGTCACCAAAAAGTGTGGACTTGATAGTTTTTCACTCATTTGGTCCTTTTGCCTTGGATTTTGGCCCTGTTTTTCTTTGATATGATGTCATAATGTGGTCAACACATTCACATTAGGCTTGAACGCTTGCACATCAACAATAAAATAATGATTTTTTTCAAAGGTGTTGCGAAGTGTTGTAACACATCTTCCCACTTTTCTAAGACCCTTTCAATACAATTCACCTAAACAACCCCTTTTTACCCATTTCTAAGCCTTGTGCCAAAATGTTGTAAGGTGTTGTAATGCATTTTCACACTTTCCTAGGCTTGTCATCACTTATTCAACCCTTTTTAATGATAAATTGGTCCCTTGATGTACTTTTAGGCCCGACTTAAGTGTGTTTCGGGAGGCAAGCCAGATAATTATCATTAAACACCTTTTTTATTCCTGACCACCACTTAAATTTGTCCAAGTGGACTAGGTCACCACCTTGGGTAACCTAGTCCCTTTAGGTATAAAACTCAAAATTAAAATAAAAACTTAACATGAATTTGTCTCCAAAACCCTAGTGTCAGCCTATCAAGTGACGTTTTTGGGAAATTAGGGCATATCTTGTATAAATAAGGGTTTTAATCCTCATTTCACCCCCGCTAACATCATTTTCATCTTCACAAGCACTCTTGCACTCTAATTTTCTCAAGAAAGCATTCAAACACAAGGAAATTCAAGAAACCTCCATTGGATTTGGTTCTTGCATGTTGTAAAACTTAAAAAAAAAAGGATTTAGTGAGTGTTTACATTGGTTTATAATTAAATCATCTTTCCTTTCCATTTCTATTTCATTTGGGTTTGGTTACCATCAATGGGTTTTGACTAAGGCAAACCCCTATTCTCTAACCCTAACATTTTATTTGTCTTTGCATGTGTCCTTTGCAAGTTGTATGTAGATTTAGCAAGGAGTAAAGTGTTGAAAAGGATACCATCATTCCATTCAAGTCAACTCAAGACATCAAACCCTAGGTGGAGCAAAAAGACAACTTGCAGGTCGTTTTCTTAAGATTCGAACATGGGCTTCTATAGAAAAGGAAAGTGCAAGTGGGGACCTACAAATTCAGATTTTGAAACTCCCGAAAGTACCAAGAGGACTAGGTCGCCATCATTGGTGACCTGTCCCTATCCTAGGCTTAAAAAAGGGTTTTGACATTTTTGGATACTCTTTTGGCAAAAACCCACTATGACAGATTTTCCTAACAGAAGGACTAGGTCACCCATTCTAACGTAAGTGTCCCTATGTATATTTCCAGTAGATTCTAGAACACTCCAAGACTCCTCTTATACAACTTTCAATTCCCAGGTGCACAATCTCTGTATTTTCCATTTTCCTTCCAGATTGCATACATTTAGGGCATTTAGTTTAACTTGCATATAGTTTACATTTGATTTCATTTACATTTTATAGTTAGTTTAATTTCATTTAATTTTAGCATTTATCCACACTTCTCACACACAACACAACCCTATTCATCTCATACCCTTTGAATGCAATCACCAAAAAGGTATATCACTAGGTGAAAGACTGCCATTCTTCCTAAACCAAGCTCTTAGGTGAAAAACCCTAAGGACCTATTTGGGAGGAATCCTCTTTCCCTTGTTTTCCATATCATCCTTTTGGTGGTTCATTTTGGTGAACCAGACCATAGACCACTTTTTAATCTTCTGATTTTGTATTTCATGTTAGGAAAAAGCTTGCATTGCTTTAAGATTTTTGCATTGTTTGCATCCTAGGGTTTATAAAAAAATTGCATTAGTAAAAACTTCATGTTAGATTGCACTTTGCATTGCAATTTTCATTGAAAAACTACAAAAAAAAATGCATTTCCATCATGTGTTTGCATCAAAAAAGGATAAAAATTTGTCAAAAATTCATAAAATTGTCAAAAAAAGCACTACTAGGACTAGTTCACCACATTGGGCAACCTAGTCCTCTTGCACCATCCACTATGTAATTTCTAGAATTTTTAAAGCATTTCTTGCATTTCAGTTTTCTTTTTCAAAATCTTAGTTACCAACAATTACTCTCTTTTGTTTACATTGCATCTACATTCACCCCAACTTTAGCAACCTTTGTATGAGCATTTGGTGTTCTCTTGCTGATACCGTAGTGAGAGGAAGCTCTAGACTCATGGAATTTAATGACAACACTCTTGTTATAGATCTTGGGATCTCTCAAGCTTCTACTCCTAGTATCGACAATAGTGCACTAGGCCTAGAGACTACTCTTAGCAATTCTCTACACCTAGGAAACACACATGTTGACCATAAATATGATGACCTACCACATGACAAGATATTTCACATTCACGCAGACCTATCCAACCTCCAAAATGAAATAAGCCTTGAGAACATATCCACCAATGCCATCCTCACCATTGATAACATTCACCGTATGCTTCAGCGTGATGATGGCCTAGGAGTTGTGAAGAAAATAGTAGAAATATACCAAAAACATGCTTCTTCCACACCTAGGGTATTTCACCCACCCCCCCTATTGTTATCCAACGAGGACCTTCCACTCCTCCTCCCTCAAAAATAGCTTCCATTCCTACTTATGCCTCTCCTAGTGTGACAAAAACCATACAACATATTAGTAATGTGATACCTTCCCTTGGTATCCCTAGTAGTACTCCTACTTCTTATGTGGCATTGCATCCCTTAGCCTCTTCCACCGTACCCCCCATTAGCATCGCATTCACTTGTCCCTCCACTACATTCACCCCATCACCACTTTCCCTTCCACCCAATAACACTTATACCGATCCCCTTATCACATAGCTTTTTCACACCATCACATCCATGCAACAACATATCTCCACTACCAATCAAATCCAACATGGTTCACCTACCCACTACATTCGTAGAAATCCATTATCCTTAGAGATCTTACGTACCCCGATGCCACAAGGGATAGAAATACCAAGGTTGGAGAAATACAGAGGGAAGGGTGATCCTTCTAATCACATTAATGCTTATATTGCTTTATATAGTGATTTTTCTCTTGATGAATTTTTTTTATCCAAGTTGTTTCCTAGGACCCTTAAGGATGATGCCTTGGATTAGTTCTCATCCTTACCGAACAATTCCATTAGTTCCTTCAATGAGCTGGTGGATGCCTTTATCAACCATTTTCAAGTCCATATGACCCCTAAGAAAACCTTGGCCGATATAATGAGATGTAAGAAAGACACTAATGATAGGATAACTGAATTTATCTCTCATTATCAGGTGCTTTATTCCTTAATTGATGTCAAGATACCTGATACACATTTGCAAAAGATGTTCACTAAAAAATTGCTAACACCCCTTCAAGACAAGCTCAGCCTAATGAAGTTCCCTTCCTTCATGCACTTGTGCCAAGTGCTCTGTGATTATCTCACTAGTAGGACATGATACGTGATCCACTTCTAGTAGAGTTGAGAAGTATGACGCTACAAACCATACCGCCTCTCAATTGTTTCGTAAGCCAAATAAAGGGGTTTTACAATTTAACCCTCCTTTCCAAACCCGTCCACCTACTAATAACCAAGTGGCCACTATTAGATCTGTCATTCCGTTCAATTATGTAGATCCTAAGTGAACCTTCATGCCTTTACCTGATACCCTCCATAATACCATGACCCAATTGCTCCAACAACAAATGATATCCTTACCTCCTGTCCATGCACCCGATCCCAATAAGCCATTACCTCCATCCTATAACTCCACCACTTATTGATATTTTCATTGATAAAATGGACATGAAACCGACCAATGCAAGTTTCTCAAGCACCTTGTGCAAGACCTAATTGATTCGGGCCGTCTATTCAATGCTGGTATCAATGATAAGGGCAATAAGTCTGTTGCACCCCCAAACCAAAATCTACAATTTTTTACCAATCCTATGCCTAAACACAATGTTTCATTTGTCAAAATGAGCGAAACTTCACAAACTGATGTTATGAGTGTTGACACACAAGATGAACATTGTGATTCACTTCCACATGTAACCCATGTCATGATTATAAATGAAATGGTAGGTATGATTGATGTTATCCATCATAAGGGCCAAACCAAAACACCTCTTGAGATTACCTTTTCACATCAAGATATACTCAAAAATCTTCTCGATGGTCCTATCTACATAGCCGCTAGAATTTATGATAAGCCCACTAATGGGATACTCATAGATCCTACATGTGGCGAGAATGTGATCACACAAGAATTTTTGGTATTACATGATATCTCTCAAGATGTTTATGATAGACATACTGCATGGATTAAAACACATTATGGTTCACATGCCTTACGATTGGATCGATCGCTCTCCCATTATAGATAGGTCCTAAGACATTGGATGTTACCTTCTCTATCATACCACAATCAAACCAATTTCTTTTGCGAATAGGGCACCCGTGGCTTCGTTCAATGAAGGCGGTCCACTCTATTATCTACAAATGTGTGAAGTTTCTCATTGAAAATGAAACATTCACCGTCCACCATAGTGGTTTCAATCATTTATCCTCCAAAGGAAACTTTTCTTTGGAAGCCTTTTGGCCTAAGCCCATGGAACCTATCACTCCTAGAAGAGATGTCTTTTTCATCACCTATCAAAAGTTTAAAGAACATAAAATCTTTGAACTCTCTCTTCGCAACATACCTCCTACCTCAGAAACACCTATCCTTGATGAAGCTATGTTGCAACCCAAATTTGACATGCCTAACTAGACCACACCTGAAACCTCTTCCACATCATCCAAGAGACCTAGGGATCATGACAACAATTTCATTCTACCTCCTCACACGAAACAAGTGTATAAAGCTAAGAAGAAATTGGATGAGCCACCTATGGTTCCTCCCATTCCTCCCTTTAAGGATGAAAAGAACCCTATGGTGGACCAACCCGCTCCTTCTCAGATGCACCTTGACAAAAACAAAAGGAATAAAGAAGCTCGGGAGCATAGGCGTTGTCGTCATTCTCTTTCTCGCCAATCACGTGATGAAGAAAATATTGAAAATCATAATCCACCTGTACCAAAAGCAGTGCATGACAACCCTCCTCCTTCACCCCATAGCTTGATCCTATACCTCCATTAGTGCCACTATTGGATGCTTCCACTCACATTTTCCTTCGACCTCCTATTGTCATCAATCTAGATGATGACGATGAGGAGAATAGTAGAATAAATGAAGAGGTACACAACACTTTGAATTCACTATTCGCCTCTTCCATGAGCATACATGATAATTATCCTTAGAAAAGTATTGATCTAGATGCTAGTTCTACAATTGTTGTTGTCCCTCTCGCTAGTCACCCACCTGAGTTTTATAATGAGCAAGATTGGGAGGCAGATGTCTTGCTTGATGATTGACAAGAATTTTCCTAACTAGTTTTTATTTCTTTTTCTTTCGTGTTTTTTTCATGTGTCATGTGTTCCCCGTATTGTTTTGTTTGATTTTCCCTCTCTTTGTGACCTTCTTCTATTTGTCTCTCGCTTCTTCTATATGTCATGCATTCATTTTTCTTTTTTGTTTCTTTTTTCCTTCCATTTGGGGATGATGCAATGCATTGAGACTGCAATGTCTCCTTCATGTTGACCCAAATGGACCCCCTTTTCATTTCCCTTTTCCCTTTTCTTTTTTCCTTCCATTTTGGGGATGATTCACGACATTGAGACCACAATGTTTCCTTCATGTTGACCCAAATGGACCCATTTTACTTTTCTTTTGTTCTTTTCTCTTTCCATTTGGAGATGATGCAAGGCATTGAGACTGCAATGTCTCCTTCATGTTGACCCAAATGGACTCTTTCCCTTTTATTTTGTTCTTTTTGCCTTCCATTTGAGGACGATGCAAAGCACTAAGAGCAAAATGTCTCCTTTATGTTGACTCAAAAAGGCTTTTTTTTTTCTATGTCTTTTCCTTTTGCTTTTGTTGTCCTTTTGGGGACGATGCAAAGTGTCGAGACACCCTATGTCTCTTCCATGTTGACCCAAAATGACTCTTTATTTTCATTTGTTTTCACTCTCTTTGTGTCATTCTTCTAGTTCTATGTATTTGGGGAGATGGTGACAATTCCAAGCTCTCTACACAAATATTGCAGAAATGAACATACTGACCCCAAATCCATAGATCCCTTATGTGTTTATGGTTTTTCGTTTTGGGGGCAAGCCCCTTTCCTTTTCTTTTTCATTCTCTTTTACATGAAACAACCTCCCTTGGAAACATATCGCTTGACATAGGGCTTTCCAATTAGGCTCTCATATCCTTTTTTTCTTTTTGCATATTTCCTTTCTCTACTTTAAAGCAATTGCTCACAAAACGGTGTGTAGCAATTCCTTTAAAGTGGGGGCATACATTGGCATTATTTATTTTGTGTTTGAATTTTATTTTCTTTGTCCTTGGTTCCTAGTGCAGCCTTGTCACTCCATATGATGTGTTTTCTCACTTTGTGGATGACATTGGGTGTAATGTCTTTCATAAGTGTTACTTATCTTAGCATATTGCATTCCTCTTAGTGGCCTGATGCGATGCACTGCATCCCCCAAGTTGCGAATTTTCTATCCTTTGATAGGTCCTCTTTTGGAGACTTTAGACATAATTTTCCCTAAGTCAAAGACCTCATATGAACCAAATAAGAGTCCTTGGAACACTTTTTATTGAATTTTTACATTCTGCATTTTTGCATATTGTATTTTTGCATCCTTGCATACATGGCTACCATGGATAACACAACTTTCATATTTGTGGTACCATCTTGCACATGTTCATGAGTTATAAGCATCTGAAGCTTTGATTGTCTCATGAACCATGAACCCTTGTCTTTTGTGGCACCTTATCAATGTTATCACCTGAGGTATAACTTTGGTATGGTTGAGCGGGAATCCCAACTAGCAGAACAACTTTCCCCAAAGCCACCTTTGTGTGTGTGAGTGCATACCAACCGAGTGTATGTTCCTCACCCTTTTGGGCCTTCTCACTTAGCAGAAAACCAAAAGTCTCATCACCCCAAAGTGATTACACCTTTCCTTTTAGACAAATAGCCTAGATTTGATCCGCAACTAGCTAGACAAATGGTCGAAGATTGATTTGACTTTCCCTCTCTATTCACTCTCTCACATCACTTCGTGTGGGATCTTTTGTGCTTATGTTTGGTTTTCCATGAGATCTTGATCCTGGGGGCTTGATCATCCCTCTTGATTAATTTCATCTCATCTTACTAGCATGAATACATTGGATCCCTCTTGATATGCATGAATCGGCTACTTTAGTGTGAGTTTGAAGCAACTTCATCCTCTCACTAAAGTGAGGGCTAAATGTGTTGCCAAAAAGTGTAGCCTTGACAATTTCTCACTCGTTTGGATTTTCCCCTTGTATTTTGGCCTTGTTTTTCTTTGATCTGATGTCATACTGTGGTCAACACAATCACATTAGGCCTGAACACTTGCTAATCAACAATAACCTAATGATGTTTTTCAAAGGTGTTGTGAAGTTTTGTAACACATCTTCCCACTTTTCTAAGACCCTTTCAACATAATTCACTTAAAAAATCCCTTTTTACCACTTTCCAAGTCTTGTTCCAAAGTGTTGTAAGGTGTTGTAATGCATTTTCATACTTTCCTAGGCTTTTCATCACTAATTCAACCCTTTTTAATGATAAATTGGTCCCTTAATGTACTTTTAGGCTCAACTTAAGTGTGTTTTAGGAGGCAAACTAGATAATCATCATTAAACACCTTTTTATTCTTGACCACCACTTGAATTTGTCCAAGTGGACTAGGTCACCACCTTGGGTGACCTAGTCCCTTTAGGCATAAAATTCAAAATTAAAATAAAAACTTAACAAGAATTTTCCTCTAAAACCCTAGTGTCGGCCTATCAAGTGACATTTTTTAGAAATTAGGGAATATCTTGTATAAATAAGGGTTTTCATCCTTATTTAACCCTCCACATAACATCATTTTCATCTTCACAAGCACTCTTGCACTCCAATATTCTCAAACAAGCATTCAAGCACAAGGCACTTCAAGCAACCTCCATTGGAGTTGGTTCCTGCATATTGAAGACTTCAAAAACAAAGGATTTGGTGAGTATTTACATTGATTCATCATTCAATCATCTTTCCTTTCCATTTCTATTTCATTTGGGTTTGATTACCATCAATGGGGTTTGAATAAGGCAAACCCCTATTCTCTAACCCTAACATTTTCTTTATCTTTTCATGTGTACTTTACAGGTTGTATGTAAATTTAGCAAGGAGTAAAGTGTTCAAAAGGGTACCATCATTCCATTCAAGCCAACTCAAGACATCAAACCCTAGGTGGAGCAAAAAGACAACTTGCAGGTCATTTTATGAAGATTTGAACACGGGCTTATATAGAAAAGGAAAATGCAAGTGGGGACCCGTAGATTCATAATTTGAAAATATTGGAAGTACCAAGAGGGCTAGGTCACCATAATTGGTGACCTTGTCCCTGTACCAGGCCTAAAAAAGTGTTTTGACATTTCTAGATACCCTTTTTGTAGAAACCCGATCTGGTTGATTTTATCGATAGAAGGACTAGGTCACCCATTCTAGCGTAAGTGTCCCTGTGCAGATTTCTAATAGATTTCATAACTTTGGGACTCCTCTTCTACAACTTTCAATTCCCAGGTGCACAATCTCTGTATTTTCTAGTTTCCTTCCAGATTTCATACATTTAGGGCATTTAGTTTACTTTTTCATTCATTTACATTTTATAGTTAGTTTAGTTTCATTTCATTTCAGCATTTAGCCACACTTCTCAGACACAACACAACCCTATTCAACCCATACCCTATGAATACAATCACCAAAAAGGTATATCACTAGATGAGAGAGTGTCATTCTTCCTAAACCAAGCTCTTAGGTGAAAAACCCTAAGTACCTATTTGGGAGGAATTCTCTTTCCCTTGTTTGCCACATCATCCTTTTGGTGGTTCAGTTCCTTATGTTATTTCCAATGTGTTGACTCATTACTGCACAGTTTGAACTGTTCCTTCTGCAACCCTTCTCCCATGTCTACACCAAATCTACAATGTTAGGAAAACCATACATGCGAGAAAAGAAAAGATTCAATCAAATATGTATAACTCAATGAACAATCAATATAGTACACATAAAATAATACACCAAGAATATTTAAAAAAAATGATGCATACAATGAATACATGAAGAAAATACACAAAATATAAAGAGTAAACATGTTAAATACTTAGAGAATACACACCTAATACACAAAGAAAAAATAGAAAAGATACAAGGAAATATAATGCAAACAAAAACATTATATGCATAAAATTAAACGTAAAACACAAGGTTAGCATGCTAAAAATAATTCAAGTATATAAGGTAAAGAGACCTCAATTGGGAAATCTGTCTCACATACCAAACATCATCGATAAAAAATGTTAGACATCATAGAACCTTTGTAGGACCAATAAGTTACATATGTAATGGTAAATTACTTATGATTTACATATATCTACTATCTAAGATGATATGTTATGCTAGGTGTCTATGCAATATGATGGGTTTAACAAGGATAGAAAGTTGTATTATGCTAGTCGACTCATGAAAAGTATGGCTCAACTAACAATCAATTTGCGTTATGCTAGGTAGCCATATAAAAATGCTCAAGTTTATAGGTCAACACACACTATTATTCTAGGTCTATACAAATCACGCTTCATATAGCACATAAAATTTTAACATTATAATGGATGAATTGCTAACCACACCAAAGGGGTTCATAAATGTTTAAAATCATAGGGGATTGCAAAATGCTTAATGATATAGTAGACGAACTGATAACCATGCATAATGGTTTTTTAATAAAAAAACATCACCACCAATGGGGTATGTCAATAATTCAAAACTCATAAGATGCTAAATGAAAATGGATAAGGTGATATAACACCCTTAAAATTTTGACATAATTTCTATGCTGATATTTTAAGGAAAAGAAGGGCTAAGAGGCGATTCTCAAGAAGAATGCACACCTTCAAATATAATTATAATTTCCCCCAAAGTGTAAATGTAAGGATAGCCATACTAGATACTATCATGTTTCTACCATAGATAAATATGGTTGCATGTAATATTTTACCACCATGAATGGCAATGAGAACAAATATGGAGCTACAAATGCCACATAGTGAGGAGCAACATAATAGAAGAAAACTTTACTATTTAGGGTGAATAGGTGTATCAACACATGGAAGAGTGATAGAACCATAATCACAAAGTTGATATAATTTATTATTCAAAGCCTGACATTGATTTTTAGAATGACCATGCACTCAATGATATGCACAAAAATAATTATTTTCTTGACTATTTTTAAGAAACTTCTTATGTGTTGTAGGAGAAGAGTAATCAAGTGAGAGTTTTGAAGCCTCAACAAAATATGATCTTGCTTAGATAGAGGATATAGAGGAGGATACAATCCTTTCTCTTTTACAAAAAATATTCCTTGCTTACCACTCGAAGTTATAAATATAGTAGGTGATGTAGGATGAGATGTAGAAAAAGAAGAAGGTTGGTAACCTAAACCCCTTTTAGTAAGGTACATTGCAAACTCCACATGACCCTTAAATCCTTTTTCATGTTTTTTGTTTATCCAATTTTATATAGAATTTAAAATCTGATCCCATAACACTTTTCCAACCTTAGAGATTGAGGAGGAAAAGTCTTGTCTAAATGATTATGAGAAGAATTGATTCCTTTGCAAGAATACACATCCTTTTTAGTTGTTGAACTACCAGGGCTAGATATTTCCAACACACGGGGTATGAAAGCTAAAGAGTCCCATCACCATCATGGGATGATGTGTTTATATTTGTTTATTTAGGAAATGATTAAGAAAATGAAGTTCAAAAGACTCTTTAAGTTTAGATTGTGAGATTTTGTACTTTCCCACAAAGGAGGGTGTAAAATATAATGAACACTAATCATCACCAAAACAATTATTTGAAGATGAAGCATTATTTTGATTTCCATTTATATTTTGAGATGATGAATAGAAAGGTTGTATTAAACAAACCTTTGAATATTTAGGCTTTGATGGTGATATTTTATACTCCCTAATGAAAGTAGTTATAAAATCTAAAAAATCCCAAACATCAACAAAGAGCACATTCCTAGTGTCATTATCCCTGGGAGGTAATAATTCAACTTTTGAATATGGAATCAAAGTACTAAGAGAATTGGAAATGTTGTGTTTGGATTTGGCATGCAAATAACCTTTTGGATCTACTTTAACTATGTAAACCTTGATATTATATATTCATACTCCATTGTATGATGGAGAGTAGATGGGACTACCTTCATGGAATGAATCCATGTTCTACCAAGAAAATTATATGAAAGAGGATGCGACATGAAATGGATAAGGGTAGGTAACATCATGGTTCCTACCTTAATGGCCAGTGCAATTGTATGCAACAATTGTCTATCAACATTATCAAAGCCAAGAATATAAATATTATTTTCTTTTATGATATTCTTATCCACACCCATCTTATCTAAAAGATCAATGCTACAAAAAGTAACATCTAATCTATTATTGATTAAACTAAATTATTTCATCATTAATGATGACAACAATCATGAGGATGTATTGTTTTGATTATGAATTTAAAGAGAAGGTAATTCACATTGAGGTAGTGTGATATCCAAGTTTTTCACTTGCATACAATCATTACAATTTTTTAGCATTTAAGTTCATGTTCCATGTTATATGACAAATGGCTTACAAATTTCTTAGCTAGTTTTGTAAAAGTGTTAATAGACCCATGAGGTTGTGTGAAAACCACTTGAGATAGTGTCCTCCCACACTTCGAGGAAAAAAATCATAAGGTAGGTGTTGATGTAGGCCACTTCCTAGCATGCCATGAAAAAATATTTGATATGGCAATGTGGGTCTTCTTTCCACTATATTTGTCTAATTTTTGGACTTAAAATTTTTGAGGGAAAGGTACTATTTTCTTTCAACTTCTTACCTAGGGGAAGTTAAGGAGAATAGACACCTACAAAAATCCAAAATATTATAGGTGTGTCTTTTGATTCACCCATGGTTATTTATACTCCAATGAACACTAGAATTGAGGTCATCCCCTTGGTGATGAAATGCAATGTAGGCCTCCTAAAAATTAACCTGGAAATGAGTGGGTATTTCTATTTATAAATATCATGGAAGTTTGTGATAGATGAACATATGCACTCACTTCTTAAGGATTAAAGGATAGTTTTATTGATTATCCAAACTAAAATGTGAATGTATATATAATGGAAAGACTAACCAATTGTGTATTCTTAATTGTGTGTATATATACTTAATCATTATGGATACTATTGTGTGTGTTTTAATGTATGTAATTTAGTATGTGTGTATACCTAAAAAAATATGTCTATATATGTCAAGTTATGTATATGTATTAGTAAAACCATGTTCTATGGTATATAATGAATATGCAAAATATGTGGAAAATAAAAAATAAAAAATATATCATTAGATAGTACAATCTATATGGTATAAATGTACAACCATACAAATTCCATATAATTTTATAAAATCATGCATCGTCAAAATGTCACATGCCTTATAAAAACACAAAAAATATCTTGCAACTAAACTATAGGGTGTTGCATGTAGAAATTTCTCTCTAAGCTTCTTTAGATGCAACCATGATGCCCATTTTGTAATAGGATCCTACTAGATAATTTTTTCTTTGAATCTGCCTAAAGAGATAAGAAACTTACAAAATAAAAAAGAACTAGAAATCTTGGACACACAACAATTGGAAAATAGATTAGTGTATCCATTATGGGTTCACTAAACTAAACACATTGAATAAAAATATAAAAGCAATGTACTTGTAAATGCAAGCAAACATAAGTCCTAGTTACCAACTTCCACTCCATACCTCAAGATTGAGTGCAATATAGCAACTTGGCAATGAAAGGATGTGTATGTAGTTGAATATCATAACAAAATGAAACTTTTATAATCCAACTTGACATAGTGATTTAGCATTAAGGATTTGATTCAAAAAATAATGAAGGAATTAGGGTATTTATAGATTTTTTAAAACGAAATGAATAGATATGATCATAGACTACAAGTTAACTAAACTAGTTCTAGAGTCAATTTAGAGAAGTGGATAATGAGTTAATTGGTTATGGGAAATTGTCATTTCGAGTTCCTAGGAGGATGATAATGAATTAAATCAATTTACTAAATGGATAATGAGAAGAAGAAATTAATATTTCAAAGAAAAACTTAACTTGCAAGTCAATAATTAAATTTTTTATTTATTTAAAAGTAGATAATTAACCTACATCAAATAAATAGTAAATATTGTTTACTAAATGAATACGTTAATGAATAATTATAATAATTGATAAATAATGATAAATGATTAATCAATGATATGATAAAAAATTAATGAGAATTATTAATTAATGTTTAGACCATTAAATGTTTAGTATCTACACTAAATACCCCCGCCTTACCTTTCTCACCCAAAAGATCTATGCATTTTCAAATTTTGATATCATATATTTAAAGACATTTTATTACAATAGTTCCATATTAATAGACAGAAGATCTGTCATTCAGATATCTTTCACAAATTCACATTTCAATTTGAACTCTTAAAAAGAATATGTTAGGTTCACACAGTGCATATGCATGTCCAAAAAAAGTTATGCCTTGGACAGTGTTTTAAGTGAAAAGAATTCGGTGTGCTAGCGTGCACCATTGAGTAATACAGCTGGAGTGGGGTCGGAAACCCGTTGGCAGGCAGTGATGTCGACGAACACGTGTTCCAAAGTCTATCTAACATTGACTTTAAAGTTCCAAAGTTTATCTAACATTGACTTTGAAGTTCCAAACTTTATCTCTATGGTCAACTTGCTATACAAATCATAGAGTTAAAAAAAAAAAACACGTTTAACGGCGTACATCTTCCATTATGAGCATTTGACATTCTGACTATGATAATTGTTAAATTTCCTTTTCAGACCACTTCTGGAAACCCTATTCCGTTCTTTCAGGTTTCTTATACGCATTGCATTGGAATAGGAATGCGTTTTCATGCTATTTATAGATAACGAGTGCACCCTCCTTATTCCCATCATACTCTTCTCTTATTACATTGCCTTTCTGATCCCCCGCTACTCTGAGTTTGTGCACCATTTTTGCACAAACTAGAACTCTCTCTCCTTGCCCTCTGTAATGGCTCTAAAACCATCGTTTGTTGTATTGCTATTAACCCTTACGCCCATCTTCCTCATGATAGCAGGCGCCTCTTGTAAAGTGGGCACAAAGGAGAAGAAGATGGTGTTTTACGTGCAGGAAATAATGAGTGGAGGCAATGCTACGGTACTTTCAGTTGCAGGACTGAATGGATCATCGTCGAATACTCAAGCATTCGGTACAGTATTTGTAATAGACAATCCCATAACCCAAGGAGCTCACCCCTCCTCGAAGCTATTGGGAAGACTTCAAGGAGTGGAAGCCAATTCAGATCCAAGTGGAAAAGATTATCATATGCTTTCGTCTGTTATATTTGAGAATGGAAGCAGCCTTGAGATCCAGGGAACAATCAGAACTCAGCTGGCAAAGAGGGAGCTCTCTGTGGTTGGAGGAACTGGACTATTCAGATACGCTCGGGGATTTGTTATTGTTGAAGTTGTAGCATTTGATGGAGTGAATCTCACATTTAAGCTTAATGTTACGGTTCGGACGATATGAGTGATAAATAAAGAGAGCCGCACTGTTCGGGAGGGTGGATCACGCCGCTCGTTACCATGAATTTGAGAGAAAAGTAAATTTGTTTAGACTTTTAAAAATAGTCTCAAACTATATGTATCTTATCAATTAAAATATAATATTTTGATAATTGAATATATTTTAAAATAAAAATTATATAAGTTTTTTGTATTTTGTTGTATCGTGAAATACAAAAATTGAGATTTATTGAATTTGAGTAAATACATAATAAAATGTAAATAAATGAATAAAAATATAAATTATGTTAGAGTGAATAATTTATCTATTCACTATACTTAAGTGTACTTAGGTTAATGAGGTTAAAAAAACATCTTGTCTAACTAAATGTGCAATATTTTAGACCTCTAGAGGTTACCAAGTTATTTGGTAAACCCCATGTGCTATCTTTTTAAAGTTGGAAGACTTTACATCTCACCTCAAAAGTCACACAACAATTGGCATCAAGGTTGATGGCTTGATCAAATAGGTTGTTGGTTTTCACACTTCAAGTGATCCTAAGGTTGACACCTATAAGAACATGTGTCTACTCATTTGTGCTACATCTTGGGACACTTGTCAATCCACATAAGAGATGGATTGCCTCTACCTTGTCTAGATATACAATAGTTTGTACTCATTGTAATTTGAATAGTCTAAATACAATATTAGACTACGTTCATTGTGTTTGTTTCATCTCCATAATTTCCTATTTCTTATATGATATCAAAGGGGGAGATAGTTTCAGGCCTTTAAGTGAACAATTTCATCGTATTTAGTTTGTTTCATTTATTTGTGCTGCTAACAATTTGCAGGAATGTTTGAAATGAGTTTGTTGATCAAATCGACCCCACCATTGTCAGATTTTGTGCTATCCAATTTGTGGTGTAATCTCTAAAAAAATCGTGACACCTTTGACAGAGGCACGATTGATTTGCAGATCCTCGAGGCGATTTTGGAGGTTGGTTGATTTGCTTATGATTTTGGAGGCGGCGTTGGGATTTTGCAGGCCACTAAATCAAGTCATACACCTCATACCTGCCAAGTCACCTTTGGCGACTGCTCACCTTCCCTTCATTGCTGCTCAGAATCCTTTTTTTATAGGTGCGAAGTTATTTTTTTGGCACTGTAAATCCATGACCTTCTAAAGCGTAGAGCTTAAGCAAACTTCATAGAGGCCTCACGTGGGCAAGAACTTTTCATGTGACCCCAGTAGAAACGCCTCATGTGGCCCCAGTGCGATCATTTGCTACAGCGTCATGTGGAATTCAATAGACCTCCACCAGTGTCAAACTTTGAGGATTTTCTCAACAGCAACTCCTGCATTGGTGCCTCTTCACCCACATTTGCATTTGTCCAACCTTCAAATTTTGCTCTTCGTAAACAAGGTGTCTAGGAAAGGAGGCAACCATGTTGGGATTTCACCTATCTTTCGTGCGTCAATCTGGCTTCTACCGCACCCTGTACCAGCCTTGACTTCAGCTCACGGTACCGTGGTGTCCACCGCGATACCGCGAACTCTCCTTTAACTAACCATGGTTGAGCGGGTTAATCGCTAGAGTGATGCTACCGTTGTCTCGCAGTTTCCTTCCTGACCGCCCGTGGTGCCGCTGTGTCCACCGACACACCGTCGCTCTTCATCTGTCTAACCGTGGTAATGCAGTTACTGTGGCCCTGCAGTCTCCTTCATGCCCCCTCGTGGTTGAGCGATTCCCTTACGGCACCGCGAGGCCTTTCTCTCTCCTTTGTGGTTATGTAATTAGTGGTGTTTGAGCTGGTCGTATTATTTTGATAGAACATGTAGTTAATTCAAATGGACATGATTTTGATGGAAAATCTAACTGCCATTATTATTGTAATTTATGTTACTCTTCTGGCTGTGGTGAATAATCTTTATAAGGTTGGTAGTTGTAAATTTTTTAGTGATAGTGAAGAAAATATATATTGCTCTAAAGAAGCAAAAATTTTTTAGAGTGTTTGAAGAAATTTTTATGAATATAAGATAATTATTTTTCTGTGAATTTTTTTTGTCTCTGCCTATATTCCTTCACGTGGTATCTGAGCAGGTTCTCCATATATGAAGAGTGTCTGAAAAAAATGGCTGCAAGCACAAGCTTGAGCAATCCCCAAATTCCTCAATTGAATAGGAAAAAATATGATTACTGGTCTATTACAATGAGAGCTTTATTTTGTTCACAAGATTTATAGGAGTTTGTTGAAAATGATTTTCTAGAGCCAGCAGATGTTGCAACATATAATGCTCTAACTCAAGTAGAGAAAGACTTGCTAAAAGACAACAACAAGGACTCAAAATCTCACTTTTCTATTTTAAAAGTGCATGAGAGCATTTTTCCAAGAATTTTAGCTACAACCAAGTCCAAGCAAGCATGGGACATTCTACAAATTTCTTACCAAGGAATGGAGAAAGTCAAAACTGCAAAGTTAGAAATATTGAGAAGAGAGTTTGAGACTTTGTATATGAAGGATAATGAGTTTATAGATTCATATTTCACCCAGATAATTGGACTGGTAAACCATATATGAACTCATGGTGAGACATTAGAATATGTCAAAGTGGTAGAGAAGATTTTGAGTTGTTTACCCACAAAATTTGAGTCAATTGCAGTAACTATAGAGGAGACAAAGGACCTCACTCAATATTCAGTTGATGAGCTTTATGCT
Organism: Sequoiadendron giganteum; assembly: GCA_007115665.2. Taxonomy (NCBI): domain Eukaryota; kingdom Viridiplantae; phylum Streptophyta; class Pinopsida; order Cupressales; family Cupressaceae; genus Sequoiadendron; species Sequoiadendron giganteum. Next base: position 100,099,186 of record CM021109.1, read on the forward strand.
TCACTCATTTCTCATGAGCATAGGCTTAGCAGAACAACTAATGTCATTGGAGAATGCATTCAAGTCACATGCTTCAATTAACCAAGGAAAAGGCAAAGGAAGATCAAATTTCAGAGCAAGAGGAAGAGGTTTCAACAGAGGTGGAAGAAACAACCCGTCAAGTTCAAGTGGAGGAAGCAGCAACCAAAACCCATTTCATAATCAACCTCAAGGTCAAAGGTATGAAAAATCTCAGGTCCAATGCCATTACTGTAAAAAGTTTGGACATTATGTGAATGAGTGTAGGAAGAAAGAGTATGATATGGGTAGACAAAATGCAATTTTTACTAAAGAGATTCAAGAACAAAGGTCAGATAAGAGTACAATGTTTCTGGCATATAATGTAGCACAAACAAGTGAAAAAGACTTGTGTTTCTTAGACTCAGGCTGTAGTAATCACATGATAGGAAATTCAAAGTTATTCACAAGTCTAGATGAGAATATTAAGTTTGATGTCACCCTGGGTAATGAAAACAAAGTGTCAGTTAAAGGAAAAGGAAATGTTAATATTCTAACCAAGCAGGGGTAGCAAAAGTATATTTCAAATGTTTACTTTATGCTAGGTCTTAAACACAATTTGATGAGTGTAGGACTGTTAGTTCAAAAGAGTTATAGAGTAACTTTCAAAAATGGACTATGCACAATTTTAGACAAATACCCAAGTAGTCAGTTAATTGCTAAGATCAAGATGACAAACACAATAATGTTTCCTTTGAGAATTCAGCCAGATTTAAGCACAAATTATGCACAAGAACAAGAGGTAACAACTGGTATTCAGATTATCTTTCAGGCAGAAGTAAAAGATGAATAATGGCTATGGCATTTAAGATTTGGTTATTTGAATTTTGGTGGTTTGAATTTGCTTCATAGGAAGAGTATGGTTAACGGAATACCTTTAATTGAAAAACCTAAGAGAGTTTGTGAATTGTGTATTCTAGGAAAGTAGCATAGAGAGTCTTTCCCAATAGGGAAATCAACAAGAGAAAAATATCCTTTAGAAATTGTTCATTTAGATCTTTGTAGTCGAATATAGACACCTTCAATAGGTGGTATTTTTTATTTTCTGACTTTTATAGATGATTGTTCAAGGAAGACATGGGTTTATTTCTTAAAGAAAAAAAGTGAAGTGTTTGATTTCTTCTGCCAGTTTCAATCTCTTGCTGAAAAATAGAGTGATCATTTTATTAAAGTGTTGAGGAAAGATAGAGGAGGAGAATACATTTCAAAAGAGTTTTTAAATTTCTGCAGAGATCATGGTATTCACAAGCAGTTTACAACCAGATATACACCTCAACAGAATGAGGTAGCTGAGAGAAAGAACATAATGATAATGGAGATGGCTAGGAGTATGTTGAAAGCTAAGCATTTGACAAATGAGTTATGGGATGAAGTTGTATGATGTGCAACATACATAATGAATAGATGCCCAACCTAAAGTGTCATGAATATCATTCTTGAAGAAGCATGGACTGAAAAAAAGCATAGTGTATCTCACATGAGAGTTTTTGGATGTGTTTCATACACACATGTACCTGATGAATTGAGAAAAAAGCTTGACAATAAAGGAGAAAAAATTATATTTGTTGGTTATAGTGATGAGTCCAAATCATATAAGTTTTATAATCCAACAACTAGAAGAAGGTCATAATCAGTAGAGATGTTTAGTTTGTTGAAGATGAAGCATGGGATGGAAGTAGAGAGAGTACAGTCAATGTAATTGTCAATATCCCTCAAGAGGAAAATGAAATTTTTGTAACAGCAAATGTTCCTACTGCTGTACCAATTCAAACTCAAGCAAGTGGTCAACAAGTGACACCATCAAGCAATGTGAGAGCAACAACAAGAGGACCACAAACTCCATCTACAACAGGAACTTCTGGCATAGGACCTTCAAGTCCACAATCTACAGATTCAAGTGATGTTTCAAATCCAACACTAGCAAGTATGATAAGACAAAAAATCAGAAACATAAGTGATATTTACAATCAAAATGAAGGTGAGAATAATTCACAAAAGTTCACACTCTTTGCATTTTATTCTCAAGATGAAGATCCAATCCACTATGAAGATGCAATTAAGGAAGATAAGTGGATAACAACAATGGATGAAGAGATTGACTCAATTGAAAACAATTAGACATGGGAATTGCAAAGTCTTCCAAAAGACAAGGATGTGATAGGAGTCAAATGGATTTACAAAACAAAACTCAATGCAAACGGTGAAGTACAAAAACATAAAGAAAGAATAGTTGTAAAAGGTTATGCACAACAACCTAGAATTGATTATACAAAATTTTTTGCACTTGTAGCCCGTCTTGATACAGTCAGAATGACATTGGCTATAGCAGCACAAAACAGATGGTTAGTTAACCAAATGGATGTTAAATCAACATTTCTTAATGGCTATCTTGAAGAGTATGTCTATGTTGAATAGCCACCTGGATATGAACTATTGGGTTAAGAAAACAAAGTCTACAAGTTGAAGAAAGCATTGTATGGTCTGAAACAAGCCCCAAGAGCTTGGTATAGCAGAATAGAGAGTTATTTCATACATAATGACTTCATCAAATGCAACAAGGAACCAACCTTGTACACTGAAGTGAATGAAAGTGATAAAATCTTAATCATATGTCTTTATGTAGATGATTTAATCTTCACTGGAGATTTGTCAATTGATTTGTTTAAAGGAGCAATGATAAAAGAGTTTGAAATGATAGACATGGGTCTGATGAATATTTTTTAGGCATTGAGGTAAATCAAGATGAAAATGGAATTTTTATTTCCCAGGGTAAGGAATATGCTAACGATGTCTTAAAAAGATTTGATATGATGAATTGAAAATTTGTGCCTACTCCAACGGTGACTAGTCTAAAGCTTAGTAAAGAGGATAAAGGTTCAAAAATTAATTCTACTTTGTATAAACAACTTGTTTTAAGTCTGATGTATTTAATAGCCACAAGGCCAGACATCATGTATTTAGTTAGCTTAATTTCTAAATTTATGGAAACACCAAAGGAGACACATTGGAAGGCTGGAAAAAGAATCCTCAGATATATCAGCGGAACAAAAAATTATGGCATCCAGTATACAAAATCAGATGAATTCAAGTTGATAGGTTATACAGATAGTGATTGTGCTGGGAGCATCGATGACAAGAAGAGGAAATTTGGTTATGTTTTTCATTTTGGCACTGGAGTTGTTTCATGGGCTTCTAAAAAGTAGCCAATAGTCACTTTATCATCAGCCAAAGTTGAATATGTTGCAGCAATAAGTGCTTCATGCCAAGCAGTGTGGATGAGGAGAATTCTGAAAGAAATTTAGAATGAACAGGTGGAAGCAACAAAAAAATTTATGCGACAACAATTCTGCAATCACTCTTTCCAAAAATCCAGTATTTCATAAGAGGAGCAAACATTTATATACCCGCTTTCATTTTATTAGGGAACTAATCAACAGTGGGGAGATTTCTTTAGTTTTTTACAGATCAGAAGATCAAGATGCAGATATTTTTACAAAGGTAATGGGACATGATAATTTCATTCTACAGAGAGATCGACTTGGGATTAAAGATGGCGGGAGTTGTGTTCAAGGGGGGGTGTTGGGATTTCACCCATCTCCCATGCATCAATCTAGCTTCTACCACGCCCCCGCGCCAACCTTGACTTTAGCTCATGGTACCGCAGTGTCCACCGTGACACCGCGAACTCTCCTTTCACTAACCGTGGTTGAGCGGGTTAACTGCCAGAGCGATGCTACCGCTGTCCCACGGTTTCCTTCTTGAACGCTCACAGTGGTGCGGTATCCATCGCCACACCATGGCTCTCTATCTGTCTAACCATGGTAATGCGGTTACCGTGGTCCCGCGGTCTCCTTCGTGCCCCCTCGAGGTTGAGTGGTTCCCCTGTGACACTGTGAGGCCTTTCTCTCTCCTCCGCGGTTATGCGGTTTTTGGTTTGTTCGGTGGTGATAATTAGTGGTGTTTGAGCTGGCCGTATTATTTCGAGAGGACATGTAGTTAATTCGAATGGACATGATTTTGATGGAAAATTTAACTGCCATTATTATTGTAATTTATGTGACTCTTTTGGCTGCCATGAATAATCTTTATAAGGTTGGTAGTTGTAAATTTTTTGGTGACAGTGAAGAAATTATATATTGCTCTAAAGAAGCAAATTTGTTTTAGAGTGTGAAGAAATTTTATGAATATAAGATGATTATTTTTCTGTGAATTTTTTTTTGTCTCTGCCTGTATTCCTTCAAACCACACAGGAAAAGAGATGGACTGGCATTCCCCCTCTTGTCTACTAGCACAGGTGATATTTTATTTGGCATAATTTGCTGTTTGCGGACCATTTAACAGAGAGGCAAAATAGATTTTATTTTTTTGTTGTGCCTTCCAAGCTTCACACGATTCCAAGAATCGGTCAAACTCCTTTTTTAAAGGAGGTGATCTCTCCTCCTCCACGCGACTAATATAGGTGATGGCCTGGTTTTAGTGAAATATTCCCACATACCAGTGATCTCTCAGATCATGTTGGATGTTGGACTCCTTCCTTCTTTGGCGGCATATCTGCCACATATCAAGTGGCATGGAGTTTCCTTTTTGTTGTATATCTTCTACAACATAAGTTAACAGGTGGACATGAAGCATTTATGAAGAAATCGACGTATGCTCCAAGCAGCCTCAAAGCTCTCATGATTCCTATCCTCTAGCATGCATGCAACAAGAAGTTATTTCACTTTGTATTCTCTTCGCCATCTATCACAATAATTTTTTAAATTTGTCATTGTTTACTTGTACTTGGTTAATGCTAATGGCTGGTTAGAATATAGTTAACATTTAATTGTCAATAATTTCTTAAAGCAAAGAGAAGAATTAATCTGGAGGGAAGATTTTTACATTTTTGTCATAATTTGTAAAATTGGTTTTTTTTTTTTTTTCTCATTTTACAATAATTTGCAAACAAGGGTTATTTTAATGAGGGTTTTAATTTTATGTTTTTTGTCATTATTGAGATTTGAAAGAAATGCATCATCATTGATACCTCATGAAATTTAATCTCATAAGAACTCATAATAGCAAGTAAGTTTTTAATAGAACTCACATAAAGTGCCACAAAACTGAAGTGTTCCATATGAAGAGAATTTGGAAATTTTTTTACTTACACTAAATTATAGTGTAATGAGGGGTTGTCTAGAGCCTTGATTTGACATCATAGTTGTGGATCCTCATGATTCTCACCTAATTTGTGTGTGCCTTTATGCACACCCTTGTCTCAATTTCTTGTACATATTTACATTCCTTGCACATTCTTGTGCCCGATTTTAGTTGGTTTGTTTATTCTCTTAGCAATAAGGGGGGATTATGATAGTAATGTGTTATGCTAATTCTTCTTTCAATGAAGCAGTGGCAAAATATTCTTTTTGGGAGCTCTCATCAACCTTCTATTTTGATCTCACGTATGGGGGATTATTTTATTGGATCATATTTTTTGAGATTCTAGTGCTACTAATCACAATACTATCTATATTTTCAACTTCGCAGAGTTTTATTTCCTTTGTGTACATGGTTGAGTACTATTCCAATGTTCACTCATGCAATTTTTTGTATCTCTTACGTTGATCTACATTTCCTAGAGATTCAATGATTCCAACAAACACCAATTCATCATCAATAGAGTTTAAAACTTCTACATGCTTAAGGAGTTCTTAATCAAAGGAGTTCTTAATCATCATGTTCCTATCATCAAGGGGCACATTTTTAGGTCTTAAATCCTTCTCTTTCTCTTTTTGGAGAGGAGTTTTGTTCCCATTGGGTTTTCTCTTTTTTCTCTATTTGTGACAGAATGCACTGTACATGGGTACCTAACATGGCCTCTAGCCAGGACCCTATTTGCACTTTTATAATCTCCCCAAGTATCACTTAAGATGGGTATTAAACTGAATAATTTATCTATTCACTATAGTGAAGTGTACTTAGGTTAATGAGGTTAAACAACATCTTGTCTAACTAAATGTGAAACCTTTTAGACCTCTAGAGGTTACCAAGTTATTTGGTAAACCTCATGTGCTAGCTTTTTTAGGTTGGAATAATTTCCATCTCACCTCAAAGGTCACTCAACACTTGGCATCAAGGTTGATAAATTGGTCACATAGCTTGTTGGTTTTCCTACTTCAATTGATCCTAAGGTTGACACCTATAGGACACGTGTCTATACTCATTTGTGCCACACCTTGGGGCATTTGTCAATCCACATGATAGGTGGATTGTCTCTTCCTTACCTATATATGCAATGCTTTGTACTTATTATAATTTTGATCATCTAAATACAATATTGAACATTGTTCATTGTGTTTGTTTTTCATCTCCATAATTTTCTTTTTCTTATACTTTACATTTATTTATAATTCATTAATTATTTATATTTTATTTTAATAACTTCTAAAAAAATTATTTTCTTAGATGATTTTTACAATTTAAACTAATAAATTATTAAGAATGTAAACTATTATGATGATATTTTTCTTTCAATTTAATTAAATTAATAAATATTTTAAAATATTAACATTATGTTCAATCAATGTTGTTCAAATCTTTTTCTTAATAAGAAAAACCAACATCTAATTTTCTTTAATAACTTTAAATGTTTTTTCTTTTCTTTATAAATTAGAAATATCTAAATCTTCTTTAATCTTTTGAGTTTTAAAGTTGAATAATATGTGCAAAATGTAAATTAAAATTAAAGGTTCACATAACAATATTTCAACCAAAAATTACTAATATCACACTATTTTTAATTTTAGATCTCCTTAGTTTGGGATCTAGGAATTTTATTTATGGTTTCAATTTGCTAGCTTTTAATAGTAGGGTGATATTGAAGGAGAATTCTAATTTTTGTAATTTATTAAAGTTACATAATTTTTTTATTATTATTTTTTTAATAAAATTATAATTAATTTTGTGCATCTTTATGAAAGAATTTAAGGAACCACATTCTAGTTTAAATGTGCATAGATTTCACAAATATAAATATGCTAAAATAAAAAAATGTCTAATTGAGAAAGTAATTTTAGAAACAGATATTCTATCATTAGAATGCTTATATAAGAAAAAAACCATCTTTAAATTTATATAAACTATATAAAAATAATTTTAATAATTTTAATTTTTAATAAATTAGAATAAAGATAATTGTATTTTTATTTTTCATTATTCATTAAAAATAGATATTTTTATACTTGACATTATTGTACAATTTCTTATATACTTCCTTAGACATTTATCAAGAATTCATATATATATATATATATTATTGTAAATATTCTTTCAGATAGAAAAAAAAAATGACATCTTAGATAAGTGATTATTTAATTTCTTTTTTCTTTTTGGAAAATCTAGTCTAGTGTTGTGATCACTTTTTTACAGACTCAAATAATTAATTTTTGAACATAAAAAATATAGAGGATAAAATATATTATTATGGGGATTTAATATAAATTTTGGATCATTATATTTTCATAGAAAGAATGAAAAATATTTTGGTAAGTTTTATGTTTAAAATTTATCATATGAGAAAAACCTATATTACTTAAGTTTTTCATTATTGAATCTTCCCAATGAATTAGGTTTCTAATTTGAGATGGAAATGTGATTAATTAAATATTTTGTAAGGATGGGTTGTACAAAATTCTTCTTTTGATTAGATTAAAGTTAGGAAGGGCCTATATCCATTACAAAGCATCCATTGAGGCAAACGAGAGGTGATTCATAGAAAATGAGACAATAGAAAAAAGAAGAGCGAGACTCACTAGTAGTCAGCTTGGAAAGAACAACAAACTAACCATGATTTTGACCAAAGCATGGAATCGATAAAAGAAACCAACTAGAATGAAAGAGACACAACAACTTCAAAGAAATCCAACATAGAAAACACAACACTCTAGAGACAGGAAAAAACCAACGAAAGCCTATAGCTTAATAAAACAAATAGTTACTACTAAAATGGGTAAGACAAAGAACTGAAAGCCTACCATGAAAAACAAGAGAATAGGAGAAAGGGCACCAAGAACAACCCCAAAACTCCTATAGAGGGTTCCAACACCAAAACAAAAAGGAAAAACAACACCACCCATAACATGAGAAATCAAACTTTGAAACTCCAACGTTAAAAGCATTTTCAACAAAAACCCACACAAGATCTAACACAAAAATAAACATTCTTGTGAAAATAACATACAATAACATACCTTTGACACAACCTTTAGACAGTGCAAAATACCCCTTACAGCAACACCCAATTCCTCTTGCACAGTCCAACTCCACTTCAATAGAAAAAGACACCACCTTAAGATGATAAACAAAAGAAGAAGAATAACCCTAACATCTCCCCAACATAGTATCTACCTCAATAGGAGAGATCTCCACCTAGGAGAGGTCTCCACCTCCATAGAAAAGATCACAAACAAAGCCTGAGAAAGAGCAGCAATAGCTCTTTTTAAAGAAGCCAAACCCTCCAAATCCCAATAAAGAGTTTCAACAGCACAAAAGAGATGATCATCGCCTCCCCTAGAAAGAGTAATAAAATTTTGGATCTCCAAAGTCAAATGTTTCCTCAATTAAAACACACTAAGGCTGGGATTTTAATGGCATAACCCACAACACCACTCTAGTAGTGGAAAACACAATAGAAGTTGAATGCCTCCTCCAAAAGAAAAAATCACATATCCTCAAATGAAACAGGGCAAGAACCATGTAGCCATGACACAAGAAGCCACAAAAGCAACTTAATAGAGCCAACTGCAGGAAGATCCTTACAAAGGGCAACACCTTCACCCTTCATACCAGAAGGAAACAAACTACCTACCCCGCCCCAGATCTTCCCAATGTCCACGCAAGGAATGGATTTAAGAAATCTATCAGGTAGTGTCTGTAGAGATAAAGAGAGAGCAAGCAAACAAATAAGGCAACACTTGACCAACAATTATAGAAAACAATAGAGCTCCCCCAAGAAATCAAACCCCAGAGCCACCCCATCGAACGTAGCAGCTCCTCCAACAAACAAACCATAACAAATGCGTTGGAGGAAGCCCTAAGCACCCGCAAAGCCAAAAAAATCTCTTCCAACAGCACCGGAGGCCAACCACATAGGTTGCACAGCCATAGGAGAGATAAGAAACAGAAAAACATCCTCCCTGGACATACAAGAAAAAGACAGAGCAAAGGCACAAGGAAGAATAAAATAATGAGCACCAAATCTACTCCATACAACATAGCCGCACCACAACTACTCGGGCTAGAGAAAAGGCACAAGATGGACCCCAAAGCCACCAAGTACCCCTCTGCTATTGCCCAACACCATCCACCCAACAAATGACACAAGCCACAGGAAGCCACCACCCTCAACGCCATCAGATACTGCATCCACCTAGAAAACACAGACACCTAGCTGTAACAACCTCTTCTATAGTGCACTAGTTGAAATAAGAAATGAAACAACCATATCTACTTCTAAAAACTCCATATCTACCTCTGAATCAACATCTTCTTCTACAGTGGCATTAGGTGATTTCAAACTCCTCGCTCTGCGCCTCTTCCCACCCAGCTGCATCTGTATCATCACCGGCTTTCTATATATAAAATCTTGTTCTCATGTATTTTTCTTCTTATTTCTCCTATTTTTTTTTCTCTCATTCATATAATTTTTTTCATATCAATCTATTCTATCAACTATTATCATCTATCTTGTACAACTCACTTTATAATCCAACCACTTCTCTACAAGCCATTATCTATCATTTTGATTGAATATTTTATTAGAAATAATAAACACAATACAATTTCATAATTTAAATAAGTAAATTTAAGAATTTAGTAAATATTAAAAGAAGAAACATAAGAGATTATACTAGTTTTATTAAGATATATATATTTTTAAATTATACAATAGTATTATAATGATATTTTTTTTTAAATTACAAAGGTTAATATGGAAAATGTGTACAGTGTTGAAGATTATATGGATTGTAATTATGTTCATAAATATAGTGTTTAAATTTATGGTAAATCATAAAATATAAATGAGTAATAATATAGAGTTTAATTTGACTATGATTTGATTAAGTCATTAAAATTATATCAATGACATAATGTAGACGAAATATAAAAACTAAAAATATTCATAGAATACTAATAATATCAAATATATACAGAAGGAACCTTGTGGGAAAAAACCATCCCAAAAAGATCCAACATTTTATTATTCTCAAACTATGAAGAACATTATTATAAAAAACTTATCCCTCTTATAGTAGATTGATTTCATAAAGGTATTTGTAAAGAATCATACAATCTACTCTCCCACACCTAAAATATATAGAAAATTTAGAAACAAAAATCCATCAAATGTTATTCAAAATAAGGAGGAAAAACCATGAGCCATGAAAAAATATAATAGCCATATGGCCATGGTCAAGTATCTCAAAATAATATGTAACTCTTTTTACATCTCTTCTATAGTGTTACCAAGAGTCATAGTATAGATTAGTATAGATTAGTATTATGATGAGTTACATATGGTGTTAGAATCTCTTTTGTAGGTGAACAAATTCTATACTACAAAGAAAGATCATTAGTGATAGAATATGTACAATCAAAATAAATACTATCACAATTATAATGATCATAAATAGGAAAATATAAATTAGGACTTATATCACTAGGCATAAAAGTTATACAATCATCAAATATAATTGAGGGTGAAACATGTGAATCTATCAAGAATACAACACTAGCTTTATCAACGAATGATAGATCAAGAGAGGCACATGTAGGAGAATTTATTGGTGTTGAAGAAAAAATATTATAAGACGGAAAAATAATATCCTCACTAGGTACAACATCACATGGATTTAATTATGTTACAAAAAATCCCTTTTTCTCTATCCTCTAATGTCTTGAATTTATGTTTTGTATGTATTAAATGACCTAAAATTTTAGGCACACATTCTTGTGTGTTTATTTGAAAAAGATAGTTGAAATATGTTTTTGGCCAATATTCCAAGATGGGGGATAAAGGTAAAATAAAATGGTAGGAAATTCTCATTGGGTCTATAGAAGGTTTAAGTAATTATTATAATTTATTTTGGCTTACTTTGTCATCTAATATCTTATGATCAATCTGGAAGGCTAGAAATGAAGATATTTTTTAGGGTACTACGAGAATACTTATTGAGTCTTATAAAATAATCTTCACAATATTTCTATGCAAGTGACAAACACTATGGATATTTCAAAGGAAAATTTGTGAAGTTGCTAAAGGAAGGACCAATAGATTTCAAGAGGATGAAAATTAATCATGGAAGGCATTTCCCTTTCAATGAAGCTATAAATATCGATTATAAGAAAATATATTTAGAATTCCAAAAGAAATACAACTTGAAAACTTTCGAAAATGACATCTCAAATCTAGATCTAACATGGGAGAATAAAGACATTAATGAGAATATGAGCTAGTGAATGGAATATGACAAGATGGTCAAAGATATTTAACTCTACTCATTTGAAATACTTTGTAGTTAATAGATTTTTGTATATATGTATTTAAACATAACTATTTTGATTAGATTAAGACTAGAAGGGCCAGTACCCATTACAAAATAACCATTAAGGAAAATGAGGGTCTCACTAGAAGTGAAACAACCATTAAATTAAAGAAAAAACAAAAACATAAAACATAAAAAAATTGACTAGTAAACAGGAACAAAGATAGCACCAAATAAGACTAGGACAGGGCCATAGAACACGTATAGATCTCCTAGAAACTTGAGACCACTCATCCCCTATCACTCTTGGGCCAGGAAGTGGAGCTTATCCTCAAAAGACAAAGGACCTTTCAGCATAGTCTAAGTATCTGCCACAACATCCAGAGCTAAGCTATCCATCACATTCCTTTTCTTATGCTTGTGACCATCATCACACCCTTCCTTAGCCACCCATTTTCCCTGGCCCTACCTAATCTCTTGCTAGAAGAGCTTAATGGTGAGTGTAGTGTTCTTCATTGTTGCCTTACTATAATTTATTCTGACCTAGAAACATTGAGTGGTTTTTTCCCTAGTTCCTATGTATGGCTTCAATATCCATCTGTAAATTCTTTATGTCCTCCTCTGTGTCAACAATATCACTTAGCTCTTTCAACTCCTTATCCCATCTAGCCCAATGCTCAAACGAATTGGCCAGAGAGGATATCATTACCCAATGGCCTTTTTCCTCCACCTCCCACGGCCAAGGAACTTGTTGCAACAACACCTTATTCTCCATAATCTAAATTTCCTCTTTAGCAGTAACCAATTGATCCAAGAGCTATTTAAGGATGTCATTTTAGACATTAATTGTCTCCAAAAATTCATTAATTTTGGTACAAAGAGGGTTGACAAGAACACATGTGTTGAAAGAAACCCTAGGTTTGACATGAGTCCCCTCCAAATTGATGCCCAAATTGGGGGAATTTTGATGGCTAGGGTTAATAACAGGGGGTGTTGAGGACGTCAAAGACCTTTGCATGAGAAAGGGAGTGCATGTGGAAATTGACATGGCTGGGATTCCATGAGTCGTCATCCAATTTTTCTGACTCACCAAACCCAAAGGTAGAAATAGGAATGGGCTCAAATAAGGGATCAACTTTTATGGGGTCTGGAGGGGTTTCCTCATTAGTAGGGGTTTTACTATGGGCGTAGGTGAAACAATGAGTAGTAGGAGGGGTTTATTCTAGGGTAATGGAGGGATTGGGGTCTGTCATGTGGTCAGGAATAGCCAGGGTGTTCCTTTTATAGTGGCATGGGAGGGTAACACAACAACCTTGTATAGGTAAAGATTAAATAGGAGGCCCTAGTGAATGGGTAATTTCTACTTTTACCATCAACATTTTTAACAATTTGTTCGAGAGAAGAAAAAATCCAAAATAGAAAGTTCATTTTTATATTATACCAAAGGTGGTTAAGCATAGGAAACAATTGAGCATGAAAGTGATGAAATCGGCCTTCGAGCATAACATACCTCATAAGGACTTCTGCTACCTTACTCCAAATGCCATGTAGATTAGCACAATTGAAACCATTTTGGAGTCTATTCACTTTTTCACACTCTTTCAAAAAATGGTCCATATCTTTCTGATAGCTACCCTTGGGCTTACGGGGGATGCAAACACCCTCCAATGAGAGCCTCGTCACTTTCGCAATAAGCGTAGTCGTCACCATGAAGGAATACCCATTAACGCTTACAGTGACATTTGCCCAGGAGGTAGTGAATGCCACTAAGATCTTGGGGTCATGCCCCGGCATACGCTCCACATAAGAGGCTAGCTTGCCTTGTTGCAAGATGGGCCAAACATCCTTTTCATGTTTCCACATCTTGTAACTATTAGGTTCATCCTACACCAACTCACCTCCCATAGATTTTTCTTTTAAATATAGAGAAATGGAATACAGTCTATAGAACTGTCAATATAAATACTAGATCCACATGTAAATGAGTTTATGAAAATAATGTTTGAAGGGATTGATTTTCCATAAGTGAAACTTGTGCCAAATCTCCAAGAGAGCTGATAGTGTATCCAACTCTATCTCAATTTTATAGTACTTTGGCATCATGATTCATTAAGTCACACACATGTCTGGGGATTTGTAAAATATTATCCCATATTACTAAATTTGATGTGAAGGCACCAATATTAGCAAGCGCATTGGAAAATTTATTATCATTTCTATATGTATGTGAATAGCCCTACTATTTCCAAGGGTCATCATTAGATTTTGAGCCAATGAAATGGAGTCCCAGAGGGTCCAGCAAGGATTAGCTTTCCCCATCAACATTAGGATAGTATTTTTGGAATCCCCCTTGATAATCAAATTGGAAAGCCCAACTTGAGTGGCAATCTAAATGCCATGAAAAGCTGTCATCACCTCAATAAAACTAGATGATTGGATCCCCAAGTTCACTACATAAGACAAGATTAAATTACCCTTGTGATAAAAAATAATACCAAGCCCACCCGCCCAACATGGGTTAGGTTTGGTTGAGCCATCAAAGTTAAGCTTCAACCAACCAGGTTCAAGGGGGGGGGTGTATTTAAACATAACTATTGGTTAAACGTATAGTAAGTCTTAAAATTTTGTGTGGATCATATATACGGAACAACATATGTAGATAAGACCTTGCATGGTCTAGTAACTTTCATTTTTGCATAATCTAATTTTTTTCTAAGAATATTTTAGTATATGATATTTAATACTTTAAAAAATTTCACATGGATCATTATCCATAGATGTATCAAGCACATATATGGTGATCTTGAAAATGAAGAGGAAAAGATATCCATGATAAATATCCAACAATGAAAAAGCACAAGGGAGAGGGAGTAGAGTAAGAATGAAAGAATAATGTACAATAATACCCCAAGTAATAATAATTTTTGATATAAAAATGAATGTAATTACAAACTCACACTTAAAATAAAATTATAGAGAGAAAAATAATTTTTCCCATGTTTGTTAAAAATAAGATATCATAATGAATTATAAATCTTAAAGAAATAAATTGGTATGAAAAACAAGTAAAAAGAGGATCAAAATCCTATTCAAGTTTTAGATATAATCTAATAAAATAATATAAAAAACTAGAGATAATGGGAAGGTCAAATTTTGATGGGAAAATAATATAGGAGTTAAAAATTTTAATTTCATATAATTATAGGGGATGGGTACCAATAGTCATTATAGCTAGCTTCATGCACCCTAAGCTCCTAAATGGCATATTGTATTTTAATTTTCTTTTGGTTTCTTTGTATGCGACTTAAGAGCTTATAGATATTTTTTTGGCTTTTGTGTAGTTATGACAAACATGAGACAATTCATTATGTACACAAAGGTCAAAAATTGATCATTTCAAGACTAATACGTATTATCTATTTTCGTGATAACTATTTTCTTTGACCATCATAAAATTTGCACATCTAGCCCAATACATATGCATAAATGCTCTAGTAATCATGTGTTATTCTGGTACCAATAAAGTTATATAGTTACTTTAATTAAGTACCTTTATTGAACTACTGGGTATAAAAGTGGACAAATATTATTAGATTTGAAATTTTTTAGTGATATTTTAGTTATATGTATCAATGAATGGTTATAGGAACATGAGTGGTAACTAGGGCCTTTCCTCTAGAGGGTAAAAAATTCTATAGAAAATGACTAAGGATAATTAAATAAAATAGTAATCTATTATCCCACATAAAATAGTTGGGGCTAAAATAAATGATAAAATTAATTACATGATCTGTGCATGGAAATAAAGGACTAAAAAGAGGTTAAAATTTACTACTTTTTTCGTAAAATCAATAAAAAATGATCTTGGATGAGAAATTCAAAAAAGACATTCTAAAAATTTGATGTGACAAGAACAATATTAGTAGTAGTCAGAATCTACTTTCTAAACTATTAATTATTTTCTTAAATGGTAAGATTAAGATGGTCAAATAGGGGGTGAACACACATTTCTCTTATTTTGTCAAAATATACAACATAGCATCGATGTACTTCCCCTAAAAGTTTGACTCTTTTCATTTAAATAGAAAATTAGCTAACATCATACATTTTATGGATGATTTTTCTATTAATTTCTAATGAATATATATTTTTTAACTATTTTTCAAAGAAGGAACATTCTAAAAAATAAAAAAATAAGTGTTCTCACATCTTAATTTTTTAAAAACATTAAAAATTAAATCTTGTTAATCAGTTTCATAACATATGGTTGGGTGTTATTAAGCCAAAGCTTGCCCATTTTTCTTGGTGTATTATTTCCAAGGCTTGCCTATGGGCTCTCGCCTTTGACATATGGGTTTTACAAATTCTTGTTGTCTATTTTGCAGCTAACGAGAGACTTTTAAGTACCTCTTCTAAGTTTTTCACTGTGCTCAACAACTTTGGAGTTGGATTTCATTCACCCTTTTCCTAGCATATGGTTCTTTTGGAGGATTGGCCTTGCATTTCAAGTATACCCAAGTCTACTATCATTTCAGGGTGGATATTTTGTTTTCCTTATGGAAGGACATAAATGATATTATTTGTTCCAATGTGTTGCTCTAGATTTAGGTTCAAGCAACCATTAGGAGGTGTTGGGTCATTGGGATAATGACATGTGCACCATGGTTAGAGTGCCACCAAACAACTCTACTTCCCATGGTCATTCTCTACCTCATGGCTACCAGTTCAATCAGATCTTCTTGATGTTTGTGGTCTCCTAGATCCAAGGGTCCTTGTTGCCACTTTTTTGGCAAGGGAAGTTCATCACAACATTGTTCTTATTTGCCTCTACCCAGAGGTGTTGCCTCTAGGTGGCTCTCGAGGGGTGGGTGATGACTAGTGGGGCTAGATGGAGTCTTCCAAATGGCTCCCTTGGCTAGCTCTGGCTATTTATCTAGCTCAAAATAAAGATAAAGATGAAGAAGATAAGGTTTAAGATGGGTGGTATGTGCCTAATGTCACCCAGACCTCACTAATGTATGGGGTAAATTGGAGGATCGGAACCCTCCTTTTCCTATACTAGCACTGCTCTCACCGCTTAGCGGCTTTTTTTTCTATGTTATGCTATCTTATCGGGCACTAGTTGTGTGACTTTAGGGAGTGACCTTATGTCCTTTTTTCTTGTGAATTTGTGTATTATATTTTTATTTAAATAATTAATAGACACATGTATTCATCAAAAATATTGTTAATGTGTATACAATATATTCTAGAATGTAAAATATGTGTTCTGTCAAAATATGGATGATCAAATAAAAAGAGACCAAAA